>OY292402.1:14393970-14416544 GCA_958496205.1 Idaea biselata
AGATGGGCAGCCATTTTGATTTTCATGACCTACTCGATTCGATGTTTTTGAAACACGTTTGTTGTATGGGAGCCCTCTTAAATATTTGTTTTAATTTGTTTTTAGTTTGTTGTTGTAGCGGCAACCGAAATACATCTTCTGTGAAAATTTCAACCTTCTAGCTATTACGGTTCATGAGATACAGCCTGGTGACAGACGGACAGACAGACAGACAGCGCCCGTTTTTACCCTTTAGGTACGGAACCCTTAAAACGCCAATGTGTGGGCTTGTATAGAAAGCTATGTGTTCCTTTTTTTGCGGTTTTCCTACGGGAAACGCAGGCGTTTAATCGCAGTGCGTTCACGCTTTTAAAACCTAAAATCTTCCATGACGTATGTTTTAATTTATTCATAATTTATTTCTATTTTCAATTAGAAAACGAAAAAACAAAGCATGGTGGTTTGATCTTGACAAGTATAGATTTTATAGCATAAACATATTTACCTTATAATGTCTTTTTCCGGGAAGAAAACAGTCAACTATGTTTATATGAAAAACGAGTAGATATCCTTTCCTCTTAATTTAGTTTATAGGAGCCTCGGCAAAGCAGAAGTATATGAAAACTTATACTATTTGGAGCTTTCTTACTTGTATTTAGGTAAACCAGTGACAACATAGCCTGTTGTGTGAGTTTCATCAAATAACAAATGCATCAAACAACGTTTGCGTCAACGTGAAAATTATATGAAAACTTGAAAGGCACGTAATACAAAGTTACTCATTGTATAGCGGATAATGTGGCACCATTCATTGTCATTTATCACTTTTAGTGTCAACGCTCGACAATCGGCCGCCATTAAACTGATCTTGGAATTGTTTTTTTTTTTTCACCCAAATTGGTGGTATAGCAGCTATTCCCCGAATAGGGTCACTAATGTCGGAATTGTGTTTAGTAAAATGCAAAATTATTTAATCTATACCTATTAAATGCTCTGGTCTAAGTCCTGACTGATTGACTGATCAACGCACAGCCTAAGCCGCTAATAGTATCAAAAATTAATATTTATTATAAACTAGCTGACCCGGCAAACGTTGTTTTGCCTTATAAATTATAGATAATTAAATTTTTCCTGAATTTTCTTTGCTATAAACCTCACGGAGCCCGAGACCTTTCCAACGAATGCAAAACCGTGGAAATCGGTTCGTGCGTTCTGGAGTTATAGCGTCAGGAAGGAAAACCCGACTTATTTTTATATAGTAGATAACTACAGACATTATATAAACAAAATACATTATTTTAATTATAATAAAGGTACAATGGGCGGCCCTATCGCTAACAGCGATCTCTTCCAAGCTACCTTTGGATGGAGCCGTTAACTTTGTTTTCTAAACAAAAGATTATCCCTCTAAAATACTCCAAACAACAGACAAATAGCTTAACCCCCAACTAAGCCGACGATACGTGAACTGTAAGAGACACGCGGCAGTGACATGTAATAAGAAGCCATAGTGTAGTCGCCACATGACACACGCCACGGTGCAAACACACGCGACCGCGGCACTCGACACACGTGACGAGTTTCGGACAGCAAACCCAGTTCCAAGTCCCGATCCGGTAGGAATATCGGGATCAAAAGTAGCCTATGTTACTCCTCGATAATGTAGCTTTCTTTTGGTGAAATAATTTTTGAAATCGGTCCAGTAGTTTTTGAGTTTATTCATTACAAACATACAGACACTCACACACACACACACACACAAATATAAATCTTTCCTCTTTATAATATTAGTGAAGATTCAATGTCCTGACTGACTTATATATCAACGCAGACCCCAAACCCCTTCTCCTAGCTAGAGACATAAAATTTAGAGAGTGTGTTCTTTGTGGAGTGTAAGGATTCACTAAGAACGAGGATCGGGACTTACGCGGGTGACACCTCAGGACTCTGCTAGTGTTAAAATATAAATAGGTGAAAATAATTAAAATACCATAATGAATATAAGTAAACATTTAATTTGACGTAATTCTTCTTTTCGTGTAGTGGTGTGGCTCACCTAGTGTTAGAGTTTTCAGGTCGCCCTAATGTCTCTAAGTTGACCTAACGACTGCTATCCGAGATAACGATAATTTAGATAATTATAAGATAACTAGCTGACCCGGCAAACGTTGTTTTGCCTTATAAATTATAGATAGTAGCCGATTCTCAGACCTACTGAATACGAATATAAAATTTCATAAAAATCGGTCAAGCCGTTTCGGAGGAGTACGGTAACTAACACTGTGACATGGAAATTTTATGTATTAGACTAGCTGACCCGGCAAACGTTGTTTTGCCTTATAAATTATAGATAATAGCCGATTCTCAGACCTACTGAATACGTATACAAAATTTCATAAAAATCGGTCAAGCCGTTTCGGAGGAGTACGGTAACTAACACTGTGACATGGAAATTTTATATATTAGATAATATAATATTGTACCAAAGACACAAATTACAAGAAAGATGATAAATATAAGATGTATGTTTAAGAAATAAATTCACCTATTAACCCAACCACAAAAATAGCATCATTGCGAGACCCACAAAGAAATCTAATACCAAACGAGTCACGTGGAGAAACAGGCGGGGTTTTATTCGACTGCCACCGCCACGAATGCCTAAAATGGGATTAGACATTTGAACCTCTGATCACGTTTGTATATCGCACGTGGATGCGAATGCGACGTAACTGCGGTTACTTATGTCTCGTAGTTTAGTGGTTCAAGACTACTGATTCGTGATCGCTAGTTCGATTCTTGCCTAGACCTTAGAGGAGAGGACAGGAGCTCATTGGCCTACCTGTACCTGCCGATCTTGAATGGTCGTGCGGGGTAAGCAACGCTTGATGCCATAATCACTTTAATGGGTGACCGATAATTTGTGAGGCAAAAATAAATTTCTCGAGCTTCTCCGGGCTACGGCGCGGCACGTTTTAAGCAGTTGGCCCCGGTTGTTATCTCTGATAGCAGTCGTTAGGTCAAGTTAGAGGCCTTAGGGCGACCGAACAACTCTAACACCAGGTGAGACACACCACTATACGAAAAAAGAAGAAGAAGAGAAAGATCGATATTTTATCCCGATGTAAAAGTTAAACTAGATAAATTGCAAGGCTTTGCACACAGCGCCATCTAGCCCGAGACTAAATAACGAGAACTAGATTCAAAGTCCTGACAGTTTGACTGACTCAACTATTTATCAATGCACGCACAGCCTAATACTATGGTCCTAGAGACATGAAATTTGGAGAGTGTGTTATTTGTGATCTGCAGGTTGTTATCTCTGATAGCAGTCTTTGAGTCAAGTTAAGAGGCTTTAGGGCGACCTGACAACTCTTAACATTAGGTGAGCCACTATACGTAAAGAAGAAGATGTGTAGGTATCCACAAATACATGATTTTTTCGACATTCTCACGGGATGGGATATAAGTATAACTAGTACATACATATGATACACATAGAAAACTTCTAGAACTAGAAACAAATATTTATCTTTAAGCATAAATACTTATTGTTGCATTGTAGCGGTCGCGGGGAGGCGTTGGATGGAGGTAGCTCGCGATCGCTATCTGTGGCGTTGTATGGGGGAGGCCTACGTTCAGCAGTGGACGGATAAAGGCTGAGATGATGAAGATAGATACTTGTCCCCGAAGGGAATCGAACCCACTACATTCTGCGTTGCTGTCCGACGGTCACTAATGAAACCAATGATATTTCTAGTTTCTAGTTAGGTATTTAGAGTGAGGTAATGAGCTGCATGTTAGTTGATCGAGTGAGATTAGTGCATTGCTGCGGGCTCTCTGCCTTGACTCGCTCGCGTCATGCGTACACTGGGCAACACACGCGTATACTTAAACATATTCTACTAGGTACTGATTAGGGTTCCGTACCCGGAAGGTAAAAACGTTTTACTAAGACTCGACTATATGTCTGTCACCAGACTGTATCTTATGAACCGTGATAGCTAGACAGTTGAAATTTTCACAGAAGATGTAGTTCTTTGGCCGCTATAACAATAAATACTTACTCCAGTTACTCCAGGTTTGCTAGTTTCCCCCAGATCTCATGTGAATAGATGGGGTAGCCCTACTATAGAGTAGGTCTACCCCATCTCTTCACGTGTGATAGTGTGTAGTATAGACTAGGCCTACACGGATAAAGTAATCGTTAAATATGATTAAAATGGCCAAGTGCGAGTCGGAACTCGCTCACGAAAGGCAGACGGATAGACAGCGAAGTCTCAATAACAGGGCACCGTGTTGACCCTTTTGGGACTAATCATATTATAATTAGTTACACCTTCTTGGTGCATATTGTGCACGAGCGTACAGCAACTTACTTCCGGATGCGTGGTGGCTGGTAACGTCAGCGTTGCGTATGCAATATACTTCCACGTCCTACGTACCAACCGCCTACTCACTCCCACGCCACGTATTTAGATAAATAGTTAGACATCTTCCCGCCTCTTAAAAGGCGACTCCGCGCGGTATCGGGCTAGCTGGTTGGTCTCAAGGAGGGCTACTGAAATCCTCTTCATCCGAGCGATGTTTCTGGTTGTATCTCTCTCGAAAGGCCGTAGTCCGCTTAGATAGATAGATAGTCTTTTTGTCCTTGTCTTTTTGCAAAAGAATAATCACTCTATATAATGATACCGATCGATAGTGTTGCTGATAAAGATCAAATCCTGGAAACAAACATCCCATCAAAAACATGCTTGTAAAAAAAGCAAGTCTCGCAACTCAATTCTTCTACCGTAAAAAGATCCATGTAATTCAAAGTCGATAATTTTATTCAGTCTCTACATACGGGACCTTCTGTCTTTAGTTTTTATTACGTAATTAGCTAATCTAACAACATCTTATACCAGACCATAATATTAATATTTAAAAAAAGTTATGAAATTCGTTCAAATTGAATGAAATTTGAAATATAGGTACCGTCTTTATACAATGCCTGCTTGGTTACTAAAAATTCAGGACTGTAGTTTTATAGATAGTACTAGCTGACCCGGCAAACGTTGTTTTGCCTTTTAAATTATAGATAGTAGCCGATTCTCAGACCTACTGAATACGCATATAAAATTTCATAAACATCGGTCATGCCGTTTCGGAGGAGTACGGTAACTAACATTGTGACACGGAAATTTATAATATATTAGATGGTAAATCAAGAGAAATGTCTATTTGTTACTGTGACCTTCTATTGTGATCATCGGATACCTCCATAAAATACACCAAATTGCTTAGTTTTGCTCGTTATTCTTATAACACCCCGCGTTGAGTTTCACGTATCACCTTAATCGTTATTCAGCCAGTCACCCGTTTGTATAGACAGACATACATACCTACCTCTGCAAACATTAATTGTTTCGTCTGGCGTTTCACCCTTCGATACTTACACAACAATAAAACTGTATTTGCGTAGGTTAACGTATTTCAAACTGTCTAGTGTCAGAGACTGTTATTTTATTTTATTTAGTCATTTTCTTTTCATGTGGTGGTGTGGTTCACCTAGTGTTAGAGATTTCTGGTCGCCGTAAGGACTCTAACTTGACCTAACGATTGCTATCAGAGATAACAACCGGGAGCAACTGCTTAACGTGCCTTGTCGAAGCACGGAGAAGTTATTTTATTTAGTTACCACATTGCAAGCCTAGTTAGTTTAGGTACAAACAACTCGACATTTATAATTAAAATCGGATTAGATGGAAAACTCAACTAAAACTATCCTACAAATATTAAAAAGCTGACAGTTTGTGTGTGTATGTTTATTAGCTACTCCTGTGACCGGATAACACATAGGCTACTTTTTATCCCTATATTCCCGCGGAATAGAGACAGTATACGCGGGTGAAACTGAGGGGCGTAGCTAGTAGTTAAATGAATAATTGTTGTCTGTGGCTAGATGGCGCTGTTTACACCATCTTATGCATACAGCGCCATCTAGCCACAGACTAAGCAACTTGTAGTAAAGCTTGTGTTATGGTGACCAGATAACCGATAGTTATCAGATCCCAGAAAACTAGCAATTATTTCAGATTATCTTTCCAAAAATTACAAGCTGTTGTTATTTTTACAATTGTAAATAATTACAATTGTTAGCTTTAATATGCGACCTAAACGCTCATTTTTAATACTAAAAAACTTTAGTGCGCGAAATTTTTGCTTATATTTTTATATATATTTCGCGGAAAAAACCGCTGGACAACCTGTCATAAACTTGTAATTCATTTGAATAATGCAACTGCATTGCGACCTTTCTCGGACACAGTCTAAACGTTTCTAGGTATACACAGTAGTCTAGGTTAGTGCTAGACTAGACTAGCTATAAGGGTAGAGTTTTCGTCTAGACTTTTTAACTATAATTTACTACGACAAAGTCTCGATCCCGTCAAAGGGTAGATAACGAAAGTCTTACCGATCACTGTATTCCAAGATTTTTGCGATATACATACATTTAATATATTTAGTTTTATGAAAAACTAATTTTAATATTGTTTTATTCATTGTCTAATACCCATTATACAAGATTAGTTACTTAGTTTGGGACTATATACAGGGTGAACCATTCAAACGGGCCTTCAGGGGAATATCATATACTATAAGAGATATATAAAAATGCTGAAAGGAGTTGCGTCCCCGATTTTGACAAAAACTAAAATGGCATTAATAGATTATTGAAAAATTAATTACCCTAGCCAGGAATCGAACCTTGTCAATTTGCAAAAAAATAAACATCCTATATTATTGTACTGATCGATAGTGTTGCTGATAAAGATCAAATCCTGGAAACAAACATAGTGTGGTAAATCATGACAAATGCCTCATTTTTAATAAAAATATTATTTATCACCAAAAAAACAAATCTTTCAGTTGTGCATCACTGCTTACATCGAACATCAAAGCTCATGCTTTGAACTGTGTGCGAAAATTTTGAAATCAGAACATGATCTGTAATGATGATAAAATGCTAGTGCAGGCGTTTAAATCGAGTAGGTTGTTGTAATAGGGACACGTAACCCACGACTTGTACAGAATACTAGACTATTTATCATATTTTTATTAAAAATTAACATTTTTCCCGATTTATCACAATATGTTTGTTTCCAGGATTTTATCTTTATCAGCAACACTATCGATCGGTACAATAATATAGGGTGTTTATTTTCTTGCAAAAAGACAAGGTTCGATTCCTGGCTAGAGTAATTAATTTTTCAAAAATCTAAATTGCCATATTACTTTTAAAGGAAATTTTGTAGAAAATTTACTTTTAAAGGAAAAATAGCATTCAAAATTTGCATTTTGTATTTTCTAAATAAAATTGCCTTGAGCTACATACAAAAATTAAAAAAGAAATTTATATTACTTTTTGTCAAAATCGGGGACGCAACTCCTTTCAGCATTTTTCGCTATCTCTGATAGTTTAGGACTTAGGATATCCCCCTGAAGGCCCGTTTAAATAGTTCATCCTGTATAAAATTTCCATGTTAGTTACCGTACTCCTCCGAAACGGCGCGACAGATTTTTACCAAATTTTATATGCGTATTTAGTAGGTCTGAGAAACGGCTACTATCTATAATTTATAAGGCAAAACAACGTTTGCCGGGTCAGCAAGTTTATTTATAAAAAACTAGACGTTTCAATCAATTTTCAGTGCGTCATTGTTACAGACAAACTCCATAAATCTATTAAAACGTTTTATTTTGTTGTTTTTATTAACAAAAAAAATCCTGTCTTTCAATCATAAATCTAAATCCCATGAGAATTTCCCAAACCCCTTAGAGGATACTTACACATCACAAGAACACACCCTCTGAATATTGTAAACCTACTAGCTGCAGCAGTTTCACCCGCATAAGTCCCAACCCCGCGGGATTTACGGGATCAAAAGTAGCCCATGTCCTTCTCTAAGGTCCTATTTATCTATACCAAAATTCATCAATATCGGTTCAGCGGTTTAGGCGTGATGGCGTACCAGACAGACAGAGTTACTTTGGCATTTATATTATTAGTAAGATAGCGTGGCAAGGCGTCGCCAAGGCCTGTATCGCAACAGCAACTTTTTAGGTTTACACTCGCCTATAGATGTATCACATCAATAAGTTTAAGCTAGAGACCTGGAATAACACATAGGTTAATTTTGATCCCGATATTCCCGCTTGATCGGGACTTACGCGGGTGAAACCGAGGGACGCAGCTAGTGAAACAATAAAGGTTTCCTCAATTCCTCAGTGTTGTTACACGTTTGCTTGTGGCTCGAGTCACGTCACCTGTTCGCACTACTACGTCAGCGCAGCGCTCTTGACCCTGTACGGTGACCACACTGCGGGGACACTGAGGACAGACTAGTGATTAAATATTGTTGGCAATTTACACCTCGAGGTGTCCATTCTGTTAGAATTAGATGGATGGATTTTGGGAATGCTTTCTTAAAGTAGATTTGGATTAAAGGTTATCTATTTCGTTAGCTTTGTTTTAAAATCAGTTTCAATTCAACTAGCTGTGCTTCGTAATTTTATGCGAGGCAGTCATAAAACAAAATTTTGAAGCTTAAGTAATTTGCAGCCAATGACTCACCCTCTGGTACCCGAAAGATGTCTGGCTATTACAGTTATCATTTGAAAATTTATTCATTTCCAAAAACAACTACAGCTATTTTTACAGGATCCCCCAATCCAAATTACTATATTCAAAACGTAGTGAAAAAACTTTCCAATATCATGCAACAAAAAATAAATAAAAAATGTCCCAACCACCCCATTAAATAGTAGTCACCCTACCACCACCCCCAGAGCCTCCATTAGCACTGGCTCTATGCACGTGAAGTAGTTTGCCAACAACCACACTCGCGACACCGCGTATTAAAAGAAAAAAAAAAGAAAACTAATAAAAAAAACTAACGGTAATCAAAAACTAATGGAGCTCAAAATAATGAACTAATGGTTATGTTCGATATAGCTAATGTAATATCAACAGTTTTTATGCTTTATTTAATAGTACTTATAGTTTTAGTGTTCCCTTTGTCGAAATACGTTAGGCCGAAATACGAATTCTAATATTTTGATATTAAAAGTGCTTTTTGTATAGTTTCGGAACATTACTTACCAAATTGTACCCAATTTTCATTTTTGCCGGGTGTCATTCGCGTATTGTTTTTTTTTTAATTCTCTTACCTCGATACGTGTCGACTATATTGCAATAGATTTAGTCCCGAGAAGACACCAAATTAAGCAAGTCGAAAAATAACACTTTAAAATTGATAATTATCTGTTAATTACAAAGAAACAACGCGAAAAACAATATCTATCAAAGATTATGAAAATACTTGACAACGGCAGCTAACAGAGGTCAAGAAAAGAAGTGATATTCAAACTGTAAACCAATAAAATAACAAAAACAGTGACTTCAAAGTGCCTATCGGTTCTACAGACTTCAGAGATATAACAAATCTGACCGCATCGAAGGTCATTAGCTAACGAGGTCAAGAAAACAAGTGGATTTCAAACTGTAGTCTAAAACACGAACAAAAACCGCGATATCAAAGTGCCTATCACTTTTACAGACTTTTTGGTGATAAAACAAATCTGACCGCGTCGAAGGTCATTAGCTAACAGAGGTCAAAAAAAAAGTGAAATTCAAACTGTAAACCAATAAAACAACAAAAACAGTGACATCAAAGTGCCTATCACTTCTACAGACTTTTCAGTGATAAAACAAATCTGACCGCGTCGAAGGTCATTAGCTAACAGAGGTCAAAGGTCAAGACGAGTGACCTTCAAGATACTGCGTTACGAACAGAGATGCATTCCGCTGGACACAGCTAACATGGTGTTAAAAGTCAAAGTTAGGCTTAAGTACTCGCAGAATCATATCGTCTGGTTGTTTAGAAGGGTGAGTATTAAGAGGATAGTCTCCATTCTCTTTCTCCATACAAACGTAGTTTACATTTTCCTCCCTGGATAAAGACATTAGAACAAATATGTTAATGCCATAAAACTTATATCTGTCATGACTATGCATCTACCTTTTTATTTTTTTCATTTTATTATTTTTTCATTTTTTATTATTATTTTAATTAGAAAATTTAAAAAAATAAAAAGGTAGATGCATAGTCATGACAGATATAGGTTTTATGGCATAAACATATTTGCTCTAATGTCTTTATCCAGGGAGGAAAATGTAAACTACGTTTGTATGGAGAAAGAGAATGGAGACTGTCCTCTTAAGTTTACTTAATGTGTACATACTTACGAGTATGTACCCTCTTATTACATAATAAATAAATAAATAAATTCTGTGAACAACACACAGCGCCATCTAGCCCCGTGGTAAGCGACTAAGCTTGTGTTACGGTGACTAGACATCGGATATAATACTTATATCTATTTTTCTAATGATGTCTATACCCTGTTTCAGAAATTTAGATAAAAAATGTAAGCAAAAATCCCATACATTTATTTTAAAGTACTCTTTATTTAATTTTTTCCCTTAAAATTGACAGCTCTTTGTTTACATTTATGATCTAAGTTTCTGAAATAGAATATAAGTTAAAACGTAAACTAGTAAGTTCAAGTTATTACTGTATTAAAATTGTCCAAAACTTAATTTCAATACTATTACAATTGCAAACAATACGCTCAAAATGAAACTATTACTTGCAACTGAAATGCAATCGAATCATTATTGACTCAAAAATGTATGAGAAACTGTATTCTCCCAAAGAACAATAATATAACAAATAATGGCAAATGTTATTTGATAAACTTAAAATTTGAAATTAAAGATTGACTGCAATTATATTATAACTAAATTTCGGAGGATTGTAATACGCGAATGGAGTAGCGGGGCTATGAAAGTAAGTCGATGAAAACATGTCGAATCGTTTTTCTCTAATGAAAGTAAATAAGTAAAACTGAACAAACCAAGGTTCATACATATTCTTCGTTCTGTAATAAGAGGGCTAAAAGTTAATAATAGGTTGTACTAATATTACAAATGTGTTATAGTAAGTGTGTGTGTTTGTAATTCTTTTACTCAAAAACTACTGGACCGATAGTGATAAAAATCTGTGCCTATGTAGATATCTTAATATTTAGATTAACCTGATATTCCCACGGAATAGGGACGTTATCATTGTTTTTAGGGTTCCGTATCCAAAGGTCACAATTGTGATTGTCATTTAACACATGCCCCAAAAGAAACCCCATGAGTTTTTTGTGGTTTCATCTCATCGGAGGACGCGTTCCTAAACCACACTAAAATCATAGTCTTAATTGTTAACTACATTTCAAACTGATCAATGAAATAAGAAATTTTGAAATTGAATTTAAAAGGGTAAGACTACGACCTTTTACTAAGACTCCATTTGACCATCTGTCTTTCTGTCACCAGGCGGTATCTCATGAACCGTGATAGCTAAACAGTTGATTTCTTTTAGAAACGAGAGAATTTTCCTCTTTTACTTATTACCTATATCAGGTTTTAGTAAATACTTCATAATGTGAATGCTTATTTATTTCCGGTGACTATAATATACACGGAGCCGCGTCTAAAAACCAAAAAGCGTATTTTAGGACGGCCGGAAATGAAGGCTAAATTGCCATTTCCTCTTTTGGTAACACTGGCGATTCAACTTGCCACAAATATACAACGCAAAATACTAAATTGTGCCTAGAAATATAAGGAGAAATGCGTCATTAAAAAATCTCGTCACAGGATTCGAACCTGTGCCCTTCGTTTGCCGGGCGAGTGCTCTAACCACTGCGCCACACGGGAACCAACGTGACACGGTGAATTAACGATTAAGCTTCCTCTCTGTTTTGTTTACCAACAAGTTAGGCAGTAAGACGCCACGGGAGCCTACTTCAAATTGGCAAATATCCCAAACCTTCGGACCGTGGTGAATTCTATAACAAGTTGATTTCCTCACGATGTTTTCTTACCAAAAATAGACAAAGAAAACTACTAAAAGTTGTGACCTCCATAAATGTCTTTATTACAATACTTAACTGTATTTTTAGCCAATAGGAAACACTAAAAACCTTAAGGGGAAAGTCTAACTACCTACCTACTCATTTCTCCATACAAACTTTACAAACGTAGTAAGATAGCGTGGCAAGGCGTCGCCAAGGCCTGTATCGCAACAGCAACTTTTTAGGTTTACACTCGCCTATAGATGTATCACATCAATAAGTTTAAGCTAGAGACCTGGAATAACACATAGGTTAATTTTGATCCCGATATTCCCGCTTGATCGGGACTTACGCGGGTGAAACCGAGGGACGCAGCTAGTGAAACAATAAAGGTTTCCTCAATTCCTCAGTGTTGTTACACGTTTGCTTGTGGCTCGAGTCACGTCACCTGTTCGCACTACTACGTCAGCGCAGCGCTCTTGACCCTGTACGGTGACCACACTGCGGGGACACTGAGGACAGACTAGTGATTAAATATTGTTGGCAATTTACACCTCGAGGTGTCCATTCTGTTAGAATTAGATGGATGGATTTTGGGAATGCTTTCTTAAAGTAGATTTGGATTAAAGGTTATCTATTTCGTTAGCTTTGTTTTAAAATCAGTTTCAATTCAACTAGCTGTGCTTCGTAATTTTATGCGAGGCAGTCATAAAACAAAATTTTGAAGCTTAAGTAATTTGCAGCCAATGACTCACCCTCTGGTACCCGAAAGATGTCTGGCTATTACAGTTATCATTTGAAAATTTATTCATTTCCAAAAACAACTACAGCTATTTTTACAGGATCCCCCAATCCAAATTACTATATTCAAAACGTAGTGAAAAAACTTTCCAATATCATGCAACAAAAAATAAATAAAAAATGTCCCAACCACCCCATTAAATAGTAGTCACCCTACCACCACCCCCAGAGCCTCCATTAGCACTGGCTCTATGCACGTGAAGTAGTTTGCCAACAACCACACTCGCGACACCGCGTATTAAAAGAAAAAAAAAAGAAAACTAATAAAAAAAACTAACGGTAATCAAAAACTAATGGAGCTCAAAATAATGAACTAATGGTTATGTTCGATATAGCTAATGTAATATCAACAGTTTTTATGCTTTATTTAATAGTACTTATAGTTTTAGTGTTCCCTTTGTCGAAATACGTTAGGCCGAAATACGAATTCTAATATTTTGATATTAAAAGTGCTTTTTGTATAGTTTCGGAACATTACTTACCAAATTGTACCCAATTTTCATTTTTGCCGGGTGTCATTCGCGTATTGTTTTTTTTTTAATTCTCTTACCTCGATACGTGTCGACTATATTGCAATAGATTTAGTCCCGAGAAGACACCAAATTAAGCAAGTCGAAAAATAACACTTTAAAATTGATAATTATCTGTTAATTACAAAGAAACAACGCGAAAAACAATATCTATCAAAGATTATGAAAATACTTGACAACGGCAGCTAACAGAGGTCAAGAAAAGAAGTGATATTCAAACTGTAAACCAATAAAATAACAAAAACAGTGACTTCAAAGTGCCTATCGGTTCTACAGACTTCAGAGATATAACAAATCTGACCGCATCGAAGGTCATTAGCTAACGAGGTCAAGAAAACAAGTGGATTTCAAACTGTAGTCTAAAACACGAACAAAAACCGCGATATCAAAGTGCCTATCACTTTTACAGACTTTTTGGTGATAAAACAAATCTGACCGCGTCGAAGGTCATTAGCTAACAGAGGTCAAAAAAAAAGTGAAATTCAAACTGTAAACCAATAAAACAACAAAAACAGTGACATCAAAGTGCCTATCACTTCTACAGACTTTTCAGTGATAAAACAAATCTGACCGCGTCGAAGGTCATTAGCTAACAGAGGTCAAAGGTCAAGACGAGTGACCTTCAAGATACTGCGTTACGAACAGAGATGCATTCCGCTGGACACAGCTAACATGGTGTTAAAAGTCAAAGTTAGGCTTAAGTACTCGCAGAATCATATCGTCTGGTTGTTTAGAAGGGTGAGTATTAAGAGGATAGTCTCCATTCTCTTTCTCCATACAAACGTAGTTTACATTTTCCTCCCTGGATAAAGACATTAGAACAAATATGTTAATGCCATAAAACTTATATCTGTCATGACTATGCATCTACCTTTTTATTTTTTTCATTTTATTATTTTTTCATTTTTTATTATTATTTTAATTAGAAAATTTAAAAAAATAAAAAGGTAGATGCATAGTCATGACAGATATAGGTTTTATGGCATAAACATATTTGCTCTAATGTCTTTATCCAGGGAGGAAAATGTAAACTACGTTTGTATGGAGAAAGAGAATGGAGACTGTCCTCTTAAGTTTACTTAATGTGTACATACTTACGAGTATGTACCCTCTTATTACATAATAAATAAATAAATAAATTCTGTGAACAACACACAGCGCCATCTAGCCCCGTGGTAAGCGACTAAGCTTGTGTTACGGTGACTAGACATCGGATATAATACTTATATCTATTTTTCTAATGATGTCTATACCCTGTTTCAGAAATTTAGATAAAAAATGTAAGCAAAAATCCCATACATTTATTTTAAAGTACTCTTTATTTAATTTTTTCCCTTAAAATTGACAGCTCTTTGTTTACATTTATGATCTAAGTTTCTGAAATAGAATATAAGTTAAAACGTAAACTAGTAAGTTCAAGTTATTACTGTATTAAAATTGTCCAAAACTTAATTTCAATACTATTACAATTGCAAACAATACGCTCAAAATGAAACTATTACTTGCAACTGAAATGCAATCGAATCATTATTGACTCAAAAATGTATGAGAAACTGTATTCTCCCAAAGAACAATAATATAACAAATAATGGCAAATGTTATTTGATAAACTTAAAATTTGAAATTAAAGATTGACTGCAATTATATTATAACTAAATTTCGGAGGATTGTAATACGCGAATGGAGTAGCGGGGCTATGAAAGTAAGTCGATGAAAACATGTCGAATCGTTTTTCTCTAATGAAAGTAAATAAGTAAAACTGAACAAACCAAGGTTCATACATATTCTTCGTTCTGTAATAAGAGGGCTAAAAGTTAATAATAGGTTGTACTAATATTACAAATGTGTTATAGTAAGTGTGTGTGTTTGTAATTCTTTTACTCAAAAACTACTGGACCGATAGTGATAAAAATCTGTGCCTATGTAGATATCTTAATATTTAGATTAACCTGATATTCCCACGGAATAGGGACGTTATCATTGTTTTTAGGGTTCCGTATCCAAAGGTCACAATTGTGATTGTCATTTAACACATGCCCCAAAAGAAACCCCATGAGTTTTTTGTGGTTTCATCTCATCGGAGGACGCGTTCCTAAACCACACTAAAATCATAGTCTTAATTGTTAACTACATTTCAAACTGATCAATGAAATAAGAAATTTTGAAATTGAATTTAAAAGGGTAAGACTACGACCTTTTACTAAGATTCCATTTGACCATCTGTCTTTCTGTCACCAGGCGGTATCTCATGAACCGTGATAGCTAAACAGTTGATTTCTTTTAGAAACGAGAGAATTTTCCTCTTTTACTTATTACCTATATCAGGTTTTAGTAGATACTTCATAATGTGAAAGCTTATTTATTTCCGGTGACTATAATATTCACGAAGCCGCGTCTAAAAACCAAATAGCGTATTTTAGGACGGCCGGAAATGGAGGCTAAATTGCCATTTCCTCTTTTGGTAACACTGGCGATTCAACTTGCCACAAATATACAACGCAAAATACTAAATTGTGCCTAGAAATATAAGGAGAAATGCGTCATTAAAAAAATCCCGTCACAGGATTCGAACCTGTGCCCTTCGTTTGCCGGGCGAGTGCTCTAACCACTGCGCCACACGGGAACCAACGTGACACGGTGAATTAACGATTAAGCTTCCTCTCTGTTTTGTTTACCAACAAGTTAGGCAGTAAGACGCCACGGGAGCCTACTTCAAATTGGCAAATATCCCAAACCTTCGGACCATGGTGAATTCTATAACAAGTTGATTTCCTCACGATGTTTTCTTACCAAAAATAGACAAAGAAAACTACTAAAAGTTGTGACCTCCATAAATGTCTTTATTACAATACTTAACTGTATTTTAAGCCAATAGGAAACACTAAAAACCTTAAGGGGAAAGTCTAACTACCTACCTACTCATTTCTCCATACAAACTTTACAAACGTAGTCGACTGTTTCTTCCCTGGATAAAGATATTAGAGAAAATATGTTTATGCCATACAACCTGTATCAGCCATGACCATGCTCCCCTACTTTTTGTTTTTTTTTGTGATGTTCTGATTTTTCTAAATTAAAAAATAAATAAAAAAATTGCACGACGTTGCACACAGCGCAATCTAGTCCCGAATTAAACACTAGGCTTGTATTATGGGTACTAGACAACTAACATACTACATATTATACTTACTTTTTTTGTAAATACATACATAGCATTGCAGTCTGGCCTTCTCCCGAATTCGACACAGAATTCGTCATTTTATTTCTATTCTAATTAGAAAATGAAAAACTAACAAAACGTAGGGGCATGGTCATGGCAGATATAGGTTTTATGGCATAAACTTATTTGCTCTAATATCTTTATCCGGGGAGGAAACAGTCGACTACGTTTGTTTGGAGAAAGAGTAGGTAGACTTTTGTCTTAATAGCTCGTTTCAAGCACTAAGATCGATATGTAAATTCGGTGGATGGTTACCACAAGGTCGGCGCTCTAAAGTTCACGATAGAGACCAACGACCACAATGGCTCAATCGGACTATGGCACTATGTACCTAGTTATTTTAGCAAGGATAATATATTTAACTAGGAGCATCCCGCGGATTCCCTCGCGTACCTAAGTCCCGATCCTGTGGGAATTCAGAAAAAATCCTTTTCAAGTTCTATGTCTAGAACCAAGTATTTGGGCTGTAATATGTAGTTTAGTCAATCAATTAGTCAGGACTTTGAATATCTAATCTTCTTATATATAAAATTTCCATGTCACAATGTTAGTTACCGTACTCCTCCGAAACGGCGCGACCGATCTCCACCAAACTCCACATGCGCGTTCAGTAGGTCTGAGAATCGGCTACTATCTATAATTTATAAGGCAAAACAACGTTTTATTAAACAATCAATCTATACTATAGATTGATTGTTTAATATGAAGTTAATTTTATTTAGGTACAACATACAATACAACCAACCAAAAAAAAAAAATTAACATTGCGAAAAGAAAAATCTATGATTGTTCTATTTCACGGATTCGTCTTAAACGCCCTACTGGAAGTACAAAAAAAAAACAAATATAAAAAACTATTTGTTCAAAAAGACTTTCACATGGTCGGTCGTTTTGATTAGTCACTAATCTAGTGTACTTGGGAACGCGACTTCCAATGAGAGGACCCAAGAAACTAATGGGTTTTTTGCAGTGATTTACATTGTCGCATATTTAGAACTATAGTGAAAAGGGAGCAATAATCTATAATAATCCTTACTACTATTATAAGCGCGAAAGTAACTGTCTGTTAAAATAAAGAAAAACACAACCACAAACACACAACCCGTTTAACGCAACTTACAAACGAACTGTTCCGATTGTAATATTAGTAGTAATATAAAATAAAATAGCCGTATTAATATTCTAGCGTTTACGAATACAAGTAACAAAGCTCCAAAATTATCGTTTGCCAAATTCGGTTAAGCAAAACGACTTATGTAAGATTCCCAGTTGACGACGCGCATCGGAGCGCATTTTACATTTGCTGGCTTAACTTGAAACATCTGTAAAGTAGTTAAGAGGACAGTCTACCTCTCTTTCTCCATACAGACGTAGTCGACTGTTTCCTCCCTGGACAAACATTAGAACAAATATGTTTATGGCATAAAACCTATATCTCCCATGACCATGCCCCTACGTTTTGTTTTTTATTTCCTAATTTGAATAGAATAAAAGATCAGAAAACTTAGAAAATGAAAAAAAATCAAACGTGGGGGCATGGTCATGGCTGATATAGGTTTTATGCCATGAACATATTTGCTCTCATGTCATTATCCAGGGAGGAACCGTCGACTACGTTTGTATAGTTTGTATGGAGAAATGAGTAGGTAAACTGTCCCCTTAAATCTCAAACTTCACAATAAACCTTACATTGACACTTTACCTAAAACAGCCCACACCTACAGCACACATATAAAGAATTCGTGCATGTGTGCTGTAGGTGTGGTGTGTTTTAGGTAAAGCGTAAGTGTCGTCGTGTATTTTGTGCTTAATGTTATTGATGCAATTTAAGTTGCTAAAAACAACTGCTCTTATTGGATTGGATCTTAACTACTTTACGGATGATTCAATTTCCTCTTCGACCCATGACGTTAAGAGGAAAGAAGTCCTACTCTTTCTCCATACAACGAGAAGCTAAGCGTCCACCTTTCGGCATCGAACCCACCGGACGCATCGCATCAAACTGATTGTAATATTCTTTTTATAGAAAGTCACAGATCGCTCGAATCTGGTACTTTCTGTACAAAAATATTACGATCCGTCCGATGCGTACGATGCCAAAAGGTCGACCCTTAGCTTTAGTGGGAATTAGTAATTATAGTGCATTAGTAGATCGATTTAAATCTAAGCCGTAATTAAATTGATTTTCCACACCATATCAGGGTCGAGGGTTGACCGGACTGAAGAACCTTGGCAACACCTGCTACATGAACTCCATAATCCAGTGTCTGAACAACACGGCCATTCTCGTCGCGTATTTCTGCAACGGACAATACGTGGAACATATTAACAGGTAACCTATGAGTTTCATGTCTTCGTCGTCTTATGACGTCTTTTGATGATACAGCTCCTTCTAGCTCCTCCTATCCAAAACTAGCAGCGCCCGCGCCTTCGTCCGCCTATTTTTTTTTAATATAATAAATATCCTATAGCCTTCGTCAATAAATGGACTATCCAACACTGAAAGATTATTTCAAAACGGGCCAGCGGTTCCTGAGATTAGCGCGTTCAAACAAACAAACTCTTCAGCTTTATAATATTGTAAGATAATTCTGGGTATCAGAGTTAGGACAGAACAACTGTGATGGCTAGAGTTTTTCTGTCCTGTGTCCTATACCATTATTGGGACACAGGTTATAGTGTCCATCTTCTTCTTCGTGTTGATGGCACAACAAAATTGTCAGGGCAATGTGGTAAAACCCACCCACTCCAGTATATTGCGAGGTCTTTGGCGTTTTCATTGACTGACATTAGATCAGCCAACGTACAGCTTTTAGGGCTGGAGGGACATACGAGGAGGTGCTGTATAGTTTGTTCGGGAGCTCCACATTCTTGGATCAATCGTACCCCATTTTCCTAGTTTTCCCTTGCAGCAACCAACCCCAGATCGAAGTCCTGTGTCCTAGTAATTATGTTGTTGTACCACAGATCTAACAGCACGCGGGGTTGTGTGGCAGAGGAGGTGGCGGCGGTGGTACGCGCACTGTGGTCAGGACAGTACCGGTTTATTGCCACCAGGGATCTCAGGGTGAGACAACATACATATTGCTACCTAGTATTCGTCTCTCTCACACGTATATATCACTTTACAATGTTCAACTAACTTTCTTTACACATATCTAGTTTTAATTCTGATGATAAATTTACTTTACCAACTTTTAAACTATCGTCTTGATCTAAATATGACTAATTGTCTCTCGGAAATATGACAACGTTATATTTATTTATACGTTATTTATTTATTTATATGTGGTTGCGGAAGTGCGGATATACGTCAACTCTGCATAGTGCGACTT
Organism: Idaea biselata; assembly: GCA_958496205.1. Taxonomy (NCBI): domain Eukaryota; kingdom Metazoa; phylum Arthropoda; class Insecta; order Lepidoptera; family Geometridae; genus Idaea; species Idaea biselata. The sequence continues at coordinate 14,413,788 of OY292402.1, forward strand.
CAGAATTGAACTAAAGAATTGAAGCATGTGTGGGAACAACGACGAACAAAAGTAAACAGAGATGACGTCTACTGCAGTGTATAATCCGCGCGCGATGAGCATGAGATGGAAGCTTGTCAAAGCAAAGCAGCAGTGCCAAAAACTTAAGTTTGGTGAAGCTACGCTCAGTCCCATAAGGTTGCATCTAGGTAATGCAAAATCGGACGAAATAAAAACCCGGTTTTTATTCGGGTTTATTCTAAAAAAGAACCATTTTAGCAGATATTCAGTGTTGCGGTATGAAGAATACAATAACCGAAAAAATCTGGTTGCATCCCCTAGATGCATCCCATTCTCATCGCGCGCGGATACTAGTGCCTATACCTGCATATCCCATAACCCCAAGGTCTATAGGACCCTGGGAGCTAGATGTGACCCTGATTTTCTCCTCCAGAACGAGGTGGGCAAACACCAGCGCGCGTTCCGCGGCTGCGAGCAGCAGGACAGCCACGAGTTCCTCACCATCCTCATGGACTGGCTCCATCTAGACCTACAGTTCACTATACCGCCGCCACATAATAAGGTCAGTATAACTATTATACAGGCGTATCATTTAGACCAGCTCTCAGGGTAATTTCCTAAACTACAAGAGGACTTATTACTTCAGAGTTACACTGAGACGATCGCATGTTCTTTGGATCAGCAAACAACCAATCTTTGAAAATATCTTTGATTTTTTATAGCGTAGGCCAGCATTTAACCACTACCACAACTGATGGCTAGTGTTAATTCGGTCTAGGCTAAAGCATGCTGAATTGCTGACGTAGAAGGTTCACTCGCGATTTGAAGACCCCCAAACTGTACTAGCTCCAATCTTCAGTGTCAGCCAACTGATTCCAATCTTTACTCTGGGCTTGGAAGACATCAAACTTGTAGTTTTGAAAGATCAGTGGATTCAACTTCATAGCAGTAACCCAGCTTAATCAAAACTAGCCATCTAAATGGTAAAGTGTTCTTGCCCCAGGAGTCTCTGACCGCGGGCGAGCGCGCCTGGGCCGAGTACACCAAGTGCAAGGAGAGCCTCATCCTGCGGCTGTTCCACGGACAGATCCGCTCCACGGTGCGCTGTACGGTGTGCGGCAACACCTCGCTCACGTACGACTCCTTCAGCAACCTGTCGCTGGAGCTGCCGGCGCACCAGTCTCGCTGCGACCTCGCTGTAAGTGCAGAGACTTGTTCCCCAACCAATACCTTCAAAAACCCTTAATTCCTTTTCATTCAGGATTATAATACCACCTAGATAAGCATCACGATTGTCTGCAGAACTGCCCTAAGCTGTACCCACAAAAATACCTTAACTTAGATCAATATCCTATCTCTTAAACCACTGTATACCACGGTATCCACTGGCACCACCTCAAACGGTACCTTAATCTTAGATCGAAATTCTCTTAGGTCACTTTTTATTCTACCAGTTGGCACCAGCCTTGAAATCATGACTTGTCTCTCCAGGACTGCCTTCAGCTCTACCTGAACGGAGAGACAATCCCCGGGTGGAACTGCCCCACCTGCAAGGACAAACGTGACGCCCTCAAGAAGCTGGACATCTCCCGGCTTCCCCCGGTGCTCGTGATCCACTTCAAGAGGTTCTACGTCGATCCCAAGGTAAATCTTTAACCCAGGATGGCTCCAGCTGTACCCGAACTAGAAGCTTCCATCTTCCAGACCTCGTGATACACTAGAAGAGGTGCTACCTCAACCCTTGTCTTGTGTGTCACTACAATTACTGCCTCATCCTGGATGGCTCTAGCTGTACCCGAAACAGAAGCTCAACATCTTCCAGACCCTTATGTTACACTTGAAGAGTTGCTACCTCGACCCTTAGTTGCCTGTCGTTACAACTGGTGCCCGCCGTCCAGGATAGCTCCCAGCTTTACTCTCAGCTCTAGACGTTACGCACATTTATAGGACAAACACTACTGAATTCCTTGTAAGACTCAAATATACGTCTTTGGGAAGTTTTCACTAGACTAACGCAAGTCTAGAGTCATGCCTAGTTCAGGATCGTTTAGGGATACTATTCTGAAACAAATTACCCTTTTCTTTGTTTATAAAATCGTACCTTCGAAGAGCGTAAGTGCCTTACGCAAGTTCAAGACACCGGCCCACTTTGGATACGTTTTCATTCGAAATCATGCGCTAACGTACAGAGACGATCGAACAGTACCAATCTTCCAAGTACTATTGGAAGCGCGCAGATTAGATACGAATCAGTATACGAACGACTAAAGTTCGACAGCCTTACGCCCAGTCTTACAGAATGTACGAAATTTGTTGTTGCTAAAAACTCCTCTCTATTACCATTTCCAGGAGTACATGTGCAACGCGTACCGCAAGAAGCAGACCTACATCGACTTCCCGCTGGAAGAGCTGGACATGCGGCAGTTTTCTCTCCACTCCAACTCCAACCCCGCGGCCGTGTACAAGCTGTATGCCGTGTCTAACCACTACGGCTCCATGGAGGGCGGCCACTACACGGCCTATTGCAAGAGTAATGTCTATAGCAAGTGAGTATCTTTCGAACAGCTAGAGTATCACTTGAGCAGCTGTAGTATCACTCGAGCAGCTGAAGTATCACTTGAGCAGCTGGAGTATCACTCGAGCAGCTGGACCAACCCCGCGGCCGTGTACAAGCTGTATGCTGTGTCCAACCACTACGGCTCCACGGAGGGCGGCCACTACACCGCCTATTGCAAGAGCACTATTGCACTGTCTATG
>OY292402.1:14416744-14853620 GCA_958496205.1 Idaea biselata
ATTGAGTAAGGTGTCATCGGTGGACGCACATGTATGAAAAACTGACTCGACTATGTAAGAGCTAAGCTAAACTAAGTTAGCTCAATCGGATTTACTACGGTAAACTGTACTCTATCGAATCTACACACATTGATTAGATTATCAGATTAGATAACTAGAGATTCTAGGTTCGATTCTCATGAATTATCGAAATAATTTTTTTCTTCGATTGTCTTCGATGCAGTTATGAAATAAAAACTTTTTTTCGCGTTACTTTTTTATTACATTAAGCGTTAAAAAATGCTTTGCGTAAACTGTACTCTATCGAATCTACACACATTGATTAGATTATCAGATTAGATAACTAGAGATTCTAGGTTCGATTCTCATGAATTATCGAAATAATTTTTTTCTTCGATTGTCTTCGATGCAGTTATGAAATAAAAAATTTTATTCGCGTTACTTTTTTATTACATTAAGCATTTTTTAACGCTTAAGAATTGAAACCGAATTATTTAGTTAAATTTCTGATACTGTGTAAAATAAAAACTTTTCGAATTCATTGGTGTGGTGACTCAACCCACGTAACTCAGTTAGGAGAGCGGGACGATACAGGGCTTGAGTTTAAATACCTGGACACGTATGACTAAATCGTGTCAACATCGCTTCAGAATCTTTAGAATTTTCTCGGAAACGGTTCAACCATTTTGAAAAATTTGCAGAGTTTTGCTAAAGCTTATGAAGTGTTAGTAATGCTAAACCGTTTTCAACAAAAATCGAGCTATGTTGAGACGATTTGATTTGATAAAGAATGGTGCCCCGGGTTTCACCGGAATTAGGACACTGATTTTTGTAAAAAATGTGGTCTACGAGATTGTAATAAGACGAACTTATTGCTAAATAAACTCTAATATAATAGAAGGTTTAGATTTCGATTATCCTGTGAAAAGACCGCTTTGAAGGTCTTTTACAAACCGCCTATTAATCTAATGGTGGGTTTCTCTAAGTTTTTAAAAACAGTTAACTTAAGATTGTTCGATAAAAATCTATAGTATTTCACTATCAAGAAATTCAAATTTCATAAGAAATTGTCTAAATGTCGTTAAAAATCTTCGAGAAACCGGAGTGTAAGTGCGTTTGTTCCATCAAAGAGTACCTACTGAACCGATTGTAATGAAATTTAGTATGTAGGATAGTCATATGCGAGGAAAGCCGCAGGGCGCTGCTAATAAAGTATAAATAACGCTTGTACAAAACTAGGCTTCAATATAATACTATAATTTATTTCGTTTCATTGTTAATTTTAATAGTTAATTAATTTTTTTTAATTAGAAAAAAGCGGTAAGACATCGCTTTCAAAAAATAAAAATACGTATACTGTACTCGAAAATGTTCCGAAAGCAAACTTAAGGCCGTCATATACGATCTGTTTTACCTTCAGTTCCGCCTGACCGAATATTTTATAATCCCGTGTCGCGTTTAAATGAAACGGCTTCAAAGACCTGCCGGGTTAAAAAGGTAGTTTAAAAAGATTCTGCAAGAAATTCGGATTTTTGAACGGTCACAATAACTGTGCACCTGGCCCGTTGCGCGCTCATCTATGGACAAGGGCACAGTTACTGTGACCGTGTCAAAAAACAGAATTTTAACCTTAGATGAAAACAAAAATAGTAGATACGGTATATTCTAACATTGCGTATTCGAAAAATAAGCTAGAAACACCTACATGCATTTTCATAAAATTATTGTATTTAAAAACATTTGTCTTTAAGAATGATTCAGGCTTTGTAAATCAGCCAAAAATGTAATTCTTATAGGTGTCAAAAAGACAATCGCAGTGTGACAGCACGTGCTCACGCGGCAACGGTTCGACATACGACTGAGGCTAGTGCGTCAGCTAGACGCAGTTCTATCGTCTCATTTTCAGAGACTAGGTACCGTATCTTTAGTTTTTTGTTTTAATCTAAGATTTTAACTACTTTTTTAACCCCTGAAGCAAATCTGTCACAGCGATCACATCAGCCTGACCAGATGGACTGCGCAGATTTGCCTGATCAGTTTGACGTTTTTGAGTACGGTCATTAAGTTATTTCGTATGAATGCATGGAAGACTGACGTTTGGATACAATTAAATAGCTAAGTATATATGTCTATACACTATCAGAGTCCTGCGGTTTCACTCGCCTAAGTCCCGATCCCGCGGGATTTACCAAAAGCCCTTTCTTAGTGGATTCTTCTCTAGGACCAGCGGTTTAGGCTTATATCAACACTAGCTGACCCGGCAAACGTTGTTTTGCCTTATAAATTATAGATAATTAAATTTTTCCTGAATTTTCTTTGCTATAAACCTCACGGAGCCCGAGACCTTTCCAACGAATGCAAAACCGTGGAAATCGGTTCGTGCGTTCTGGAGTTATAGCGTCAGGAAGGAAAACCCGACTTATTTTTATATAGTAGATAGAGCCCAAACCGCGCTGGTCCTAAAGACGTGAAATTTGAAAAGTGTGTTCTTTGTGGTGTGGAATCCACTAAGGGATTTTTAAAATCCCACGGGATCGGGAGTTACGCGGCTCAAACCGCGGGACTCCACTAGCATTAGTATGAAAGAAACGAACGTAGCAACTTGGTATATACTCGTAAAATAACTATATTACTATACTATATACGTAGGTATGTATTTTATAAAAAAAAAACTATTATTTTTATTTTACCTTCTAATCTATCCTAAAACGGGTTTTAAAACTCGAAAATTGTTTTTGAGACAACCTACTAATATTATAAAGGTGAATGTCTGTATTTTTTGGTCCTTTACGTCTAAATTGCCCAACTGATTGCGATGAAACTCGGTATTTGGGATCGGTCGGGACTTATGCGGGTGAAACCGCGAGGCGCTGCTAGTTTTTGAGAACTAGCAGCGCCCCGCGGTTTAGCATTAGAATTTGGCTTAAAATTCATGTAACGATTTAGAATTGAAAATATGCTAACTGTGGAATTTAAACCCACGACCTTCGGCATCTTTTCAATACTAATTTCCCTATAGTGGGTTTAATACACGTAGGTCCGATTCAACCAAACTGGAATAAGCCAATTCTACGCATATATCGCGTTTTGTTCGAAAGACACCCGAGCTATTCAATTAAAAAAAAATAACGACTTATACAGAGAATTGCTTATTCTAGTTTGGTCGAATATGCGGTCGAATTAGAACCTCCTAAGTCGGTTAAAAATACGATACTTCTCCGAATATTTCTCCTAACTGTACTTATATTTACCCAACTGCGCGACGCAAAGAAGGGTTATGTGTTTATCAGTCTATGTATGTATGTTTGTTCCTATGTGGCGCTCCAGAGGCCAAACGAATGGACCGATTTTGATGATTCGCACGTCAATCAATTCGTCTTAATTTATTTCCTATTGTTTATCATTCCCTTTATCCTTCAACCTACTTGAATAAAATTCATGATTATTCTAGAGATACTTACCATAATAATAGTTAATCGACTTGTAAAAACTTAATATAACCTAGGTATACCTAAGTCCTACATTTTTTACTATTTGTATGTTAAATAATAATGATTGTGTACATATTTGGTATTTACCTGAATAAAGAAATAGGCTATGTTGATTTTTCTTGTGTTTTCGCGATGTTGTATTGAAACTAAAGGCATTTTTCGGTTTTAATCGCGTGGTGTTTATTACTTTTAGCATTGTTTCAACGCTCAACGTTTCGAGACCTTTACAGGTCCCTTCTTCAGGATTAACACAGGTTTGGGTTCCTCCGAAAAATGTCTCATAACCTTTAAAATGAAATAATAATCGCTACGTTCGCTAAGATGAAGTCGATAGTGACAGTTAAATCGTAGGCTATACAAAAAAATAGCTAATTATCGGAGTGAGAGGGGGCCATCTTGAATACCACTGTATTTAATTAAAATTTCTACATTGAATGTCTTATTTTCATCACAATTTTTTAGTTAATAAAAAGGATGGGTAGTCCATTCTTTGTGACAGTAATCATCTCATCTCTACACTAAAAGATGATTGTTTTAAAAATGAATTTGTAACATTATAATGTAGTATCTAGGAAGGGAGACGTTTTGTTGTATATTAGTGTACATACGGTATTCTGTGTAAATCTTAGAATAAGACAAATTTATTAAAAATTCATTGTTTTTATATTTCTGTGTTTAATTTCAAACACCTACAACTTACGATTACATGGTTGTTTTCAATACAAATATGAATGGATAATCGGGTACTTTAAACATGGTGAATACCCCGTTACTTAATATATGTTCCTACAAGACTAGAACTTAAAATAGGTATTTCTATGCATTATTCAGATGGAAATAGTATAAGTACAAAAGAAATGCATCACCAAAAATTATTTTGTGACAGGATTCGAACCTGTGCCCCTCGCTTGCCGGGCGAATGCACTAACCACTGCGCCACATGGGAACCCACGTGACACGGCGAATTAACGATTATGATTCCTCCCTGTTTTGTTCTCGGTTCGCTCAGTCATTCATTATTATATTATATATGTTCTATTAAAATATTATATTTATTTTTAAAGAAGAAAATGACATTGGTGCAAGGACAACCGGGGTCAAACTCACAAACTTCAGAATGAAAGAAGCATCTACCACTACAGACTAAGGCTTAGAACGCACTGCGATTAAACGCAAGCGGTTTCCGAATAGCAGGAAACGCAGAACGCAGATTTATAAAAACGCTAATGCGTGGGTTCCAGACCTACGAAAAACGCAGGCGTTTAATCGCAGTGCTAAACGCTCTAACACTACTACGACAGTCAATACAATGAGGATCAAAAAATCTCTGCCTCCTTATCGTAACTACATGCCACTATACATGTGTGACAGGAGAGTTTTCAATAGAGTTACTTATCAATAGAGTTGTGGTCTCCGTTCATAAACATGTTTATGTCAATGTCGTAGTCATCGTCTTCCGAGTCCTCATCTTCATATTCGTCCTCCAGCTCCATGTCCAGCACTGTTTCTGGAAATTACAATTCATTCATTATCTGACGACCTCTGTGGCGCGTCGTGCGAAAGCTCGACTACAATATAGAAGGTTCCGGGTTCGATTCCCGCCGGGTGCAAGTATAAATAAATATTTGTGTCTGGTCTGGGTGTCCCTCTATGTATAATATGTATGTATTTACAAAAGAAAACTAAATATAGGTATTATATAATACGGATATCCGTTGTCTAGTCACCGTAATACAAGCTTAGTCGCTTACCACGGGGCTAGATGGCGCTGTGTGTTGTTCACAGAATTTTAGTCACTAAACTTTTGATTGCATTTCAGTTGTAGGTAAGTTAGTTGCAAATCGAACAAATAAAATTTACAAACAGCAATAGTTATTAAATGATACTGAAATGAAATTTTAAATACATACTTCATTCTTATTATGGAAATCAGGGCGGAATAGCTCTGAGCCTGATTTTCAAAATTATGTTTAGCAAAAAAAATAATTTCAATTTTTACAAATACAAGTAACAAATCCTTACTTATTCTTTGAAGTTCACTGACAGACAAGTTAAGTTCCTCTCTATTACACAAATCTTCATCGTTCACCATAAGACTATCTAAGTTTATGATGAAAGGATTCGGCTGCATCAGGTTCACAGCTGGTAACTCTTCAGTGGTCTGACTGGCCTCGGAGGTGGAGGTGTTCTTGCAAAGTAGTTTTGACTTGAGACTCTCTAGGTGCAGTCTTTCTATCTAGAAGCACAAGATATTGTTATAATCAACGACTTATATTTTTGTTGGTTTTAAAGTTAAAATAAATTAATTCTGAGACACCCAGACCAGAAACAAATACACTCACCGGCACAGAAAGTGGCCCAAAGATGAGAATTTGTGACTTTGGCCATATTATAGATACCTACCCATCGCTGAGCAAAAGTCTACACTTGAACGGACGACCAGGGAAGTCTGTTGCTGAACAGAAGAGAATCATAGCAGAGTCTATTTAAGTGTAGATTTTGCACAGCGCAGCGGTAGGTTGCATGCTTATACGCATTACTTATAATAAGAAGTAGCCTTTATCGAAAATTCAAAAAAATCAAAACCCGACTTCGAATTAAGGACAAAACAATAAAAATAAGCTCTCCAACATACAGTGCAACTGACTTTCTGTTATGTAAGCTGAAGTTGGGTAGCTTAACTAAATGATATCTTTTTTTTACGTGGGTACTGCACCTTATGCACTGTCAGGCCACTCTCGTTGGGCTCCCTACCATAGGTTTACCCGACAACGGCGGCCTTTCCAAGCCTCATCTCTACCTCTGCCCGATAGACAATCCCTCTCCGTTTCCCCTCCCTCAGCACGGTCACGCCACCGTCTCGAGGTCCCCAAAGCCGGTGATAAAGCCCCCCCTCCCTCACCGAGTTCACCACCAGAGGCTGAGGTGATTTTTTATAGTGGTTATCTTCCATGCGGCCCCTTTCTTGCGGAAAGGACCCCCGAGCCCACTGACGCGGGATTACGGATTAGAAGCCTGGCAAGCCCGGTTTCCCACCTCGTGCGCCTCTTAGCTTTCAGCTACTGAGTCCCCTCACAACGGCAAGGTGGACGACCATCTGGAGGGTAAAACGTAACGTCGTGTCCGGGACTCGTGACTCGAACGCGCAGCCGTCGAATCGGAAGCCATCAGTCGGCTCGGTAGGCCACCGTTCCTTAAAAAGGGAATGCGCCGGTCTGTGATTCGAACGCGGAACCCTCGAATCGGAATCCACAGCTGCCATCGTGCCACGTAAACTACATGCAATCAGCATCTACTCAGTAAAACTGCCCCATTACAGCTATATTTTTTAAATCCTTTTTATTGAATTTTCGACTGCCACTAAAAATGATCAAAATTGTAACCGTAACTTTAATCACTGAAGAATTTTTGAGAAGGTGGTTTCAGGTGGTCCATCAATTTATACCTTGTTCTTAATAAGCCGATTCTATTGATGGAAGTCCAAAAATTAGTAATTTACAGCATTGCGGGATGCTATTCTGCTCATCATTCCGAAGGTTCTCATCAGATCTTCACCAACAATTTATGGAACCAACTCGGGACTCTCACTTTCCAAATAAAAAAAGAATGATCGAAATCGGACTTTATATGCCGGAGTACGGTTTGAACATATTCACATACAAACAATATGCGGGTAGAATTGAGCAGATCCTCTTTTTTTTAAAGTCGGTTAAAAACAACCATTATAAAGAATTTCCGTATGTCCGAAGGATCCGGATATATGGAGAGACAAAGGTATACGGTATTTTAGGAATTTCCTGAAAAAAAACTGGATATCCGGTTTTTTTTATTTTCGACCGGATATCCGGTTAGTCATGTATTGATTCCACACAACATACTTCTTCAATACAACATTCAAACTAACTAAGTAAAAGCAGAAAAATCACTTTATCCGGATAACCGGACAAAATATCCGGATAAAAAATAGCCTATATGTTAATCGGGATCTAAAGCTATCTGCATACCAAATTTGGTTAAAATCGGATAAGCCGTTTCTGAGATTAGCGGGCACAAAGGCACACACAAACAGACAAACAGACAAACAGACAACCAGAAAAACAGAAAAATAGGTTCTACTGCGTTCATAGATACCCATACAATTTATATTTTTTTTATATCTTCCAAAAACAGACACCGCTGAGTTACGATTTTATTATATGTATAGATTTTTTTTTCGGAAACTGATTGTGTAAATGTGCCTTTGTGTCAGAAGTACCATTGATTTGTAACATTGATTGTACAAGTGACACGACTTTGTATCCTTAGTACCTTTAATGGTACTAGTGACAACTATTTAGGATCAGTAGTACCATCAGAAAAATTGATGTATCGCTAGTACCATGAATGGTACAACTAAGCATCAATTGAACCTTTGTGTCAGAAGTACCATTATATTTTTAATTTTATATCTTTGTGACAATACAAAATAAATGCATGTCAAAAATGAAATTACGTAGAATATCTTTACTTTTCTTCAATGGTACTTGAGATACAACAAAGTATCACTAGTTCCATAGTTATCGGTAAACATTCCGGGGGAATATCCTCATTTTTCTTTACTGGTACTGAGGATACAAAGTTGTGTCACTTGTACAATCAATGTTACAAATCATTGGTACTTCTGACACAAAGGTGTAAATGTCTGGGACATTTGTAAATTAATATACTGGCTACGTTTTGCGACACTAATGGTTTTTAAATTATTATTTTTTAAAGAGTAAGCCAGACACAAAGGTTGCTCAAAAAACACATGAGTTAAAAAGTCGATATTCTAAATGTCATGCAACTAATCGGTATTTCATGATTATTTTTTATTAACTGACATCATTTTCGGTTTCGCTTTTGCGAAACAAACTGCAGTTTGAGTTGCTTAAGTCGTGCTGCTTCGAAATCAAAGGCGAACACAGCGGGAGAAGGCTAAATTTTTAAATGTAGTGCCCAAAACTCTTTATTATGCCTCAAAACGGTACGACCAGATCGGCCTATTCACGAGGAGACTAGGAAGTGGCGGAATTAGGTGTACGACAGCATTGCAAAATTGCAAGCAGGTCTTGAAGTTTTTAGAAATCGGTTCCTCACTGCGGTCGAAATACTGCAACGCCTACAAACTGTACGAGGTGTTCATGTAATTGAGCGTACAATAAGAGGGATAATGGAGGAATGGAATTTGCGTGCGCAAAGACCAGCTCGAGGTCCAGAACTGCTCCAGTACCGTCGGGTAGTCAGACTTCAATTTGCTCTCAATAGCAGTGGACTAAAGATTTGTGGACTGATAAATAAGTGTAGTGTTAAGAGCTCCAGATAGCCGGAAACGTGTGTGGGAAGACAGGGAAAGGGCTTTCTGCCGATCACCAGCAGGCAAACTGTCAGTTTACACGGTGAATCCATAATGATTTGAGGAGTGACCGAAATGATTTGGGGAAGGATTACTTCCGACGCACGTATGGAGTTGTTGGTGTTTGATGGTCATCTATCGGGAGTTCGATATATTGAAGAGATCCTCCAGGAACATGTTATAACTTTCTTGGGGTTTATCGGTTACGAATAATTTGTGATAATGCTCGTCCTCACACTTCACACAACGATTTCTCAAAATTGCAAGAACGACTAATCGGTCTTCTGGCGCTGTCTTACACTTAATTCCGCCACTTCCTGGCCTCCTCGTATACAGGCCGGTCTGGTCGTCGGTTTTGAGGCATACTAAAGAGTTTCGGGCGCTACATTTAAAAATTCAGCCATCGCCCGCTGTGTTTGCCTTTGACTCGACTTGAGCAACTTGAACTGCTGTTAGAACACTGTGTTTCGATTTTAGGAACCGAAAATGATATCAGTAAATAAAAAATAATCAAAGAAAAATCGATTAGTTGCATGAATTTAGAATATCGACTTTTTACCTCATGCGTTTTTTGAGAGTTCTTACGAAAATTTTATACAAACAAACTTTGTAAAATGAAAACCATTAATGTTGCAAAACGTAGCCAGTATATTAATTTACAAATGTCCCAGACATTTACACGATCAGTTTACGAAAAAAATCAATAATACGACCAAAGTCACAAATGTCCCAGACATTTACACGATCAGTTTACGAAAAAAATCAATAATACGACCAAAGTCAGAAATTCCCATCTTTGGGCCACTTTCCGTGCCGGTGAGTGTATTTCTTTTTAAGCATAAATACTTGCTCCCGGTAGGAACCTAACACACAACCTTCTGCATTGCAGTTGAGCATGCACCTGATGCGCCACAAAGGCCGACAGTCAGGCAGATCTTCAGTCTAGAGGAGTTAGGTCATTTCAGTGGATCATAGTGGATTAGAAAGTAGTATTGGTGCTGTGGTAGCCTCCTCTATCTATAGAATGCTTTGTCCTTCCACGAATGAAAGTAAAAACCACATCTATTAGCAAAATTTATGGAAATGCTGGGCTAGTTCTCCCACTGACAAAATGAACTTCAGCCAAAAAGGACCTAATTTAATTGAGTTATATCTATTTGCGGAAAACAAGCCCGTAAACAATTACAATTATAACTCTGGCTCCCCGAGCAATACAGCAGTGATCTGTTATATTTTCAATTCTGTCTTAGAGTTGTTTTTTACGTCAGTAACTTTTATGGGGTGCACATTAGAATCCTACGCCACGAATTTGTATAAAAAAAGACTTGTAGGAGAAAGAGGGCTAACCATTATTGCTAGTTTTATGTTGAGCAATCAAAAAAATATTCATAGTTTTTTACTCAAACGTTGAACAAAAATATATGGATCACCCCGACTTGAATAGGTTAGGTTAATGTTAGAACATGATTACACGCAGCGCTTAGGCGAGCGAGCGAGCGAAGCGAGCGTTATGCGGCAGCAGTCGCTAAAGCGCCTAATACTATTTATAAATAAAACTCAGCTGCGAAGACTAAGCTGCTGCCAAAGCTGCGAAGGTGAGTGTCTAGTGCTGAGTTTTGTTACGCAAGGGCTGAGGGGCTGCTCTTCAGCCCTTGCGTCGCGCCGGGGCCCACACATATTCAAATTTTAGCGAAATTATTACCCCTAATTTATTACTGTATTTTTTAGATTACGCATCTGCTCAAGGAAGCAGGTGTTAGGGGGGGTAGTAAAACCCTCCCTACCCCCAAAATCGTGATGTAATAATGTAAAGTGCAACCATTTTAAGAAATAAAGGATGATTCATGCTACAGCGCAACGTGTCGCGACCGGGCCATGCCCCGGCCAAGACATGTCCACCGTGCGCCCGGCTGGACCAGTCATTCATGTTACACCGGGCTGTTTGGGTTTTGGGTGTATTATTTGCACGACTATATCTGTGTTACGTGGTTTTTGTTAGCCAGTGATTTCGTCTGTCGATAGACTTGATGATTAAGTAAATAGGTATGCAATTTTCACAAATTTAATTGGCAGCTATTGCAATTGCCATCGATGACGAAGTGTTGGAAAATCTAAGCGAAACTACTAAAAGAAGATAGGGTGTGCATCCAACATGGAGAAAGCGAGAAGCAGAAGGAGAATTTGGTTTACTTTACAATGAATTAATAGATGACGACACCAAGTTTTATGGTTATTTTAGAATGTCTAAAGAATGCTTTACTTTTTTACTTGATAAAGTAAAACCTGACCTAACCAAAAAATGACAAGATTTCAAAAGCCTATATCCCATCGAACGAATAGCAGACCGGCTCCGACCGTGCCGGAGTCGGGAAACAATACCCACCGACATATCAACGCCGTGCCCCGGCGGCGCACAGCCGGGGCACGGCCGAGCCACGGTCAGGCATGAATTACTTCATACAAAGAGTATACCATAATGTTTGACCGTGCCCCGACCTGGTCGCGACACGGTGTAGCGTGAATAATCCTTAGAGACTTACTTGTAACGAGTTACGTTGAGCCCGCACCTTCCTTATAGCCTCCTTGAGCCATTGTTTTTCATTCAATAATTGGATTTCGTCCGCGATTCTGCGAGATTCTTCGACATTGAAATCTAATCTAACCATTTTGGCGTTAGGAAATTAGTTTTTTCTTTGCCACACGCTCTTAATGAATGGAAAGTATGTTTTTAACGTGGTTAGTTAAATCAATTTTCAGTTATCAACGATTTCAGTACACACACAAAAATCAATAATGGGGTGGCACCTCAGAACAATAACAAATGTTCTGAGGGTGTCACATTTGGGTGGCACACGCAGACAGGGTTGCCAACTCATTATCTTAGATAGGTACTTTATGACATCTCAAATATTGCTATATTAATAAAAAAAATTAAAAATAGTGCTAAATTGATATTAAAAATAAAAAATAGTACTAGATTGATAAAAAAAATAAAAAATAGTGCTATTTTTTAGACATAATTATTTTCTGTGTTTTTTTGATTCCGAATGCCGCTAAATTTCAAATATTCTCGCAATTCTGTTTTGCAAAATACACACTTTGCTTTCAAACTATCTCCAAGCACAGGCCCCTGTTTCATAAAGCCGACAATCCGACTTTTATGTCAAGAACTGACTTATTTGTCAAATTGTCACGCTTAGGCTGTTTCATAAACGTGACAATTTTGTTTAAAAGCGATAGGTGAAACCTTGAAACCTTGTAGAACGCGTTTCATAAACGCGACATATGTCAAGAAAACGCGACAATTATGTCGCCGAAAATATGTCGTGTTCCGAGACAGAAGGGTAGGCGCCTGTCGCAAATGTCGGACAATTTTACAAATATTTCAATACGTCACGACAATTTTCTGTTTCATAAAGCAGAATTGTCAAGTTTTTCCCGACAAATTGTCACCTGTCACCTGTCGCACAAAAAGTTTTATGAAACAGAAAAATGTCAAATTGTCGCGACAATTTGACTTATTTGTAAATTTTCCACCATGACAATTTTGTTGCCTGTCGGCTTTATGAAACAGAAAAATTGTCAAATTGTCGGTTCTCGACATATGTCGCGCTTGTCGGATTGTCAGCTTTATGAAACAGGGGCCAGGTCTAAGCTACTTTTTAGGGTTCCGTACCCAAAGGGTAAAAACGGGACCCTATTACTGAGACTTCGCTGTCTGTCTGTCCGTCTGTCCGTCTGTCCGTCTGTCCGTCTGTCCGTCTGTCCGTCTGTCCGTCTGTCCGTCTGTCCGTCTGTCCGTCTGTCCGTCTGTCTGCCACCAGGCTGTATCTCATGAACCGTAATAGCTAGACGGTTGAAATTTTCACAGAAGATGTGTTTCGGTAGCCGCTACAAAAACAAATACTAAAAACAAAATAAAACAAATATTTAAGAGAGGCTCCCATACAACAAACTTGTTTAAAAAATAACAAGGAGTTTAGTGCAATGTGAGGTCGCTTCTGATTGGTCAGGACAAATCGAGTTGGTCATGGAATTCAAAATGGCTGCCCTATCTGTCAAATATACCAGTCTGCCTTACTTACCAAAGAGTTTCTTACAAGTTTCAGATCCCGTGGGAATATCGGGATCAAAAGTAGCCTGTTTTACTCAGGGCGAATGTAGCTTTCTACTCTTCTAAATAATTCAATTCAATCAAAAATTGAGCCGTGGTTTTACATACCCGAAATTTTTCTTTAAAGCAGAAATCAGTAATTGTGAAAGAGAAATTAATTCTACACTTAAATGTACGTCTTTGGCTCCTTGTTTGAATTTGTTCCAAATATTCATCGTCGCTACTTTCTTCGCTGCTCGATGTAAGAACCATTTTTGTAATGAAAAAATGAAAAAATAAAAACCTCAATACGGAACAAAACAGTTTAACGTCTTCAAAATTCAAAATACGATTTTCGAGACAGAAGGGTAAGCGCCTGTCGCAAATGTCGGACAATTTTACAAATATGTCACGACAATTTTGTGTTTCATAAAACAAAATTGTCAAGTTTTTCCCGACAAATTGTCACCTGTCACCTGTCACGCAAAAAGTTTTATGAAAAAAAATGTCAAATTGTCGCGACAATTTGACTTATTTGTAAATTTTCCACCATGACAATTTTGTCGCCTGTCGGCTTTATGAAACAGAAAAATTGTCAAATTGTCGGTTCTCGACATATGTCGCGCCTGTCGGATTGTCAGCTTTATGAAACGTGGGGCCAGAAAAAAATCAGAATGATGGCTGTATAATTGGGAACCCTGCACGCAAAGCTGTGCTGTGAGCAGTGGCTGTGAGGCTGTGAGCCACAGATCACAGACAGGGTTGCCAACTCATTATCTTAGATAAGTGCTAAATGACATCTCAATTAATCTCAATTATTGCTAGATTGATAAAAAAAAAAATAGTGCTATTTTTTAGACATAATTTTTTTCAATGTGTTTTTTTAATTCCGAATGCCGCTAAATTTCAAATATTCTCGCATTAAATTATGTTTTGCAAAATACACACATTGCTTTCAAACTATCTCCAAGCACAGGTCTAAGCTACTTTTTGTATTTTGAATCGTTCTCCCACTCTTTTCTGTAATTTGAACTTAACTCACTTTTTTGCAGGAATATCCATTTTAGTAGGTTTTTTATTTCACGAAACATATTGTTAAATTCTAAAAACATTCGCAGTTCGCTTCTACAGTGACCAGAAAAAAATCAGAATGATGGCTGTATAGTGCTAGATTAAGTGCTAGGTGCTGAATGTTAAATTACAGTGCTGGAATTGCGAAAATAGTGCCAAATCTAGCACCGAAAGTGCTAAGTTGGGGGGAACCCTGATCACAGATATCTATTAGACTAGTCAAAGCTGTGAGCAGAGCAGATGGCGCTGGCATCGGATGATCTTTTTTTTATACCATTCACACTCTTATAAGCTTATTTTATTCACCCAATAAAAAGGCCTTTTACTCACGCTGTTTGGTGTTTGAATTTAGAACACAATTTACTCGTCTCGTCCATTTATATACTTTTACAACCTCCTTACGCGAAAAAAAACTTGATACAAACTCTTTGCGCTAAGAATACTCGACATACAAATTCTTTTTAGGGTTCCGTACCCAAAGGGAAAAACGGAATATTTTTACTGAGACTTCGCTGTCTGTCTGTCCGTCTTTCGCTAGTCTGTATCTCATAAGCTGTGATAGCTAGACAGTTGAAATTTTCACAGTAAATATATTTCTTTAGCCGCTATAACAACAAATAGATGAAAAAAAAACATTTATGGACCATTCAACAAACGTGATTTTGATATAAAAACGCTACGATACCGCGATGTATTTTTACCACTAGCACTTTTTACCATCTAGTGATGAATTGAGACTGGCGCCAGTGGTAAAATAAATTTTAACGTTTGCGTTGCGTTCACGGATTGGTTGCCGGTCCAGTGTTCATTTCAGCGTTCCGTACTCAATAATAATTGTGATAGTGGTACGGAAACCCTCGCGCCTCGTACGCGACGCGAGTCCGACTCACACTTGACCGGTTTTTTTTTCTCGTAGTCATGGTATAAAGTATAATGCAACTCTTGAATAAAGTACGGATTTACATTGAGGGGTCGCTCAGGAGTCTAACACTTGAATCACTCCCTACGACGCGGACGGTCGTGATTCAGTCGTTAGAATCCTGCACTTGCTCGTGGTTCATCTATGGCCCTCGCACTAAATCCGTCTTTTATTCACTAGTTGCATAATATACTATTGTTGATGGTCCCCCACGCCACGAATGAAAACGCCGAGTTTTTTTTTTCTTTCTTTCGTTCTGAGACTGATATGACCAATTTGGCGCCGAGAGTTGTAAAAAACACCTGTTTGAAAGTTCTTAATTCAAACCTAAGATCATTCGACTAACGCCCTCTGCCGGGATAAAAAGTTAGTGTCCCTCCTCATTACTAAGGTTTGAATTAAAAACTGTCCAACAGGTGATTTTTACAACTCTCGGCGCCAAATTGGCCATTCGGTCTCAGACCGAAAGAAAAAAAAACTCGGCTTTTTCATTGGTGGGGACCATCATCAAAAAAATAGATCATCCGACCCCAGCGCCATCTGCTCATAGTTTTTGATGTGCCAAGTGCCACCCCATTGGTTTTGTTGTTTTTTTTTTTACAGATAATGACACTTGTCATCACAGATTATAAAACCGGCCATTTAACTAAATCTATTCTTGTTTGCTTGAAAGATTGATAACTAGGTACTTCCGGACAAGACCTACCGTCGATTATTGAAAAATATCGTACTCTGTTATACATTTCCGGATATAATTACCCTCCTCCGCATTTTATGTTTCGTACTTGGCAAGACCTCAATTTCTTTTTGTAAAGAAAAAATTAACTGCTCACCGTTCCAAAACGATAATAGAAATTATTTAATTATAAAATGTGTTCCGATTCGGATTCCGATTACGAATACGAAGAGGTGTGCAGCCGTGTGTCCAATGCGTCGACGGTCGCTTTACCCTTCGATCCGACTTCCCTAGAGAACATAATCCTGGCGATCAGCGACAAGTTTGACTTTCGCGTGGTGATGAACGATGAACGAGCGAGGGGTGCGCTACTGGTGACCACGGGCCTCACGATCGCTGGTGGACTTATTGGAAGACATTACGGCGGGAAGGTTGGTGCTGCAGTCGGGGGTGCTATTGGCGGAGCATGCGGGCTCGGAATCGTTGGTGAGTTCTTATTTATGTATTTGTATAATATGTATGTATGTATAATATGTATGTATTTACAAAAGAAAAATAAATATAAGTTTTATATCCGTTCTTTATTCACCGTAACACAAGCTAAGCCGCTTACCACGGGGCTAGATGGCGCTGTGTGTTGTTCACAGAATTTATTATTATTTGGAAGAAAATGAGAAGTTAAGAGTATTTTAAGTTTGAAATGTAGGTATGCTTGTCAGCTAATTTGTCTTCGTAGGACGTGGCGTGACCTACCAGCAATATAGCGTTTAAGTATAACTGTTTTTATGTTTCTACGAGTATCTATAAGTACTTCTATAAGTACTTTTTGTTTGATTCAATTTGGACAAAAAACGTTATTGTAACTATTTTGTAAAATATGAGGGTAGGTGATTTTTTTTAAAGTCACAATAGTCCATGTCTAAAACATGTCCCGTACCCGCTCAACCCCTTTGAGCGGGTTCACTGGGTTCGGTATGTAAGTACATGGAATGAACCGAAAATAAGCAATTATTATACCTAGTTTACAAATTGTTTGTTTTTAGTGTTACCCACCCTTCTGGGAAAATAATATGTATCCTGCATGATGAGGATGATACAGGCTGGGCTCATGACGTACAAAGGATGCAAATCTGTTAGTGTAAATACCTACCTATTGGCCAGATTTTAACCCACGACGACGTTAGCTTAGGAATAAGTCTGGTTATCTACCAACTAGCAGAAATATTTGATTTTATTTAAGTTTATTTATGGTTTTTTTTTCATTTATAATTCCAGTGGTATCAATGCGTCAAGTCTGGGACGATATAAAGATGAAGCTCTCTGAACTGTTTGATATCGTATACGACTACTTGGCCGGGATGGGTATAGAAGACTACAAGAAGGCTGCTTCCTTCATCACCTCGGGCACTGACTCCTCTCAACTCGCGATGATGGTGATGAGCACCACCGCCAGTATTCTTGGTAAGAAAGTGTTGTCTAGTTTAACGTAAAATTTTATTAAAGTAGGTATAACCCTATGAAAGATATGAAATATGTAAACATAGTTAAATTAGGTTAAAACGATAGGTCAATTACAATTAGAAAATTAAATTAAAATAAACAATAATAATAAATAAAAATACCTGTCTGTTTTGATCTTAACTGTTTTGTTAGTTTATAGTGATATTTTATTTTAATTTTGTTTATGATTGTGAGATAGGAAGATGATTAAATTGTATTAGATAAGTAAGTGTGAGATTAAATCTTGTAATTTGACTATTTCTTACGTTAGTATAAATTAAATGGTCCGTTTTGTATGTGTTGTATGACAATTTAAATGTATTCGATTAAATTCTACCAGTTCTATTCTACCTTAATATCGATATTATTCGGATTAAGATTTTACTTTTCTAGGGGCCCCACCACAAGGTTTTCCAAAATATTCATTCAAAATGAAATAAAACGGAGAAACATTTTATGTTTTCATTTTTACAGCGTAAATTTCTTTTTATTGGGAATAATATAAAACAAATGAGATGTAAATAAGATGTAAACTAATAATTTACGCTGGAAAAATGAAAAAATGTTTCTCCGTTTTATTTCATTTCGAATGAATATTTTGGAAAACCTTGTGGTAGGGACCCTATAAAAGTAAAATCCGAATAATATCGATATTAAGGTAGAAAACTAAATTTTTCATAACTTATTTTGGTATTAAGTTTGTATGGAAATGGTAACAGTCGCCACGTTCTATAAGTGGGGATTTGTGAGTTCAATTCTCACAGAGCTAAATATAGTAATATTGTTAGTATTTAGGTAGTTGATATTTAGAACAGTTTTATTGATTGACATTGTTAAATAAATGGACTCCTGATTTTTTTAATTAAAGTATTAAATACCTAGAAATAAGTTCACACTATTTTGTTTAATAATTTGTAAGGTAAATTTAAAAGTAAGGAGTTTTTATGTTGTCTACACAATTGTCTAAGTATATATTTAATTTGTTAATTAATTTAATTTATTTATAACTCCATTCACAGAATAGTTTAAGTAGATAGTAATGATGTTTGTGCCTTAATATTTATTATTAACAGTTGGACCACTTTGTTTATCTGCTAGAATAATATTAATAATACGATTTTTACTATGTATTTTTGTTAGATTAATGGAGAATAATGTTATTATAATAGTCATTAATGAAATTAAAAATTATCAAATTAATGTTTGATCTGCTGGCAGAAAATAAAGCATTTTACCAATTTAATATTTTTTTTTTATTTCGACCTCTAATCTGCCAAGTGTTGTTATTCAAGGGCTTCTACATTTTTTTTATCTTAGATTTCTTGATTCAACCAAACTAAAATACCTACTTGCAATGAATAACCATTCTCCGCACTAATCGTCATATTATGTTCGAGCCTTTTAAACGGAGACGATATATATGCGTAGAATTGCTATTCGTTTCTTAGTCCAAATTATTTTTGTGAGTTAATAAAAAAAAACCGGGCAAGTGCGACACTCGCGCACGAAGGGTTCCGTACCACTATGACATTTGAGTACGGAACCCTAAAATGATTTACATGTAATTTTTAAATTTGATAGGAAAATATGAAATATTTAGCTTCGATCCTTACTCCCTTCATACGACCACACCACTCAAAAAAAAAGAAAAAAAAAATCTTTGGCACAAAGAAAATCTGAAACTTTTGAAACTCTTTGGTAAGTGAAGGCAGATTATAATATATTTGACAGACAGGGCGGCCATTTTGAATTCCACGACCTACTCGATTCCCTTGTAGTTTTTGAAACACGTTTGTTGTATGGGAGCCCCTCTTAAATATTTGTTTTACTTTGTTTTTAGTATTTGTTGTTGTAGCGGCAACCGTAATACATCTTATGTGAAAATTTCAACCGTCTAGATAGTACAGTTCATGAGATACAGCCTGGTGACAGACGGACGGACGGACGGACGGACGGACAGACAGACAGACAGCGAAGTCTCAGTAATAGGGTCCCGTTTTTACCCTTTGGGTACGGAACCCTAAAAACTGTTACAATATGGAATAACCCTATATTCTATTGTGTGTGACGCTGGAAAGGACAGGATTCATATATTTTTTTCTAAATGTTGGTAATGAGATGAATGAATAACATCTATTGGCCGAAATTTTAGCCACCCATCGTATCATCGAGTTGCTGTCAACGAATCAACCGCGGTAGCTTTCAGCAGGGAGGTTACCGCGGATCTTTCAACTCGACAGTCGACTCGCTGTCAAAATGACAGTTGACAGCAAACAGCTTGTCAAAAGCGTTCCGTTTCACACTTATTTTCGAAACACTCATTTACTGATATTTAATGAATAGAATGAAATATATTTTAAATATAATATATCACAAATTTATATATTAAAAGGTATAGAAAAGACAATTATTGTTTTACTTTCTTAAAAAATGTAAATTACTTCCATTTAAAAGTATTTAGAATATATTTCATTCTATTCATTAAATAAGTGTCTCGAAACTAAGTGAGAAACGGAACGCTTTTGACCAACTGTTTGCTGTCAACTGTCATTTTGACAGCGAGTCGACTGTCAGTTGAAAGCGACGATACATCCGCGGTAGCCTCGCCGGTCACGTCACGTTAGCTGTCGCTGTCATCCATCTGACTGTCATTTGTCAAAAGATAGGCGAGTTGCGTGAACTTGCGTGCGAAAAACCTTAAAATCAAAATAAACATCGAACTTTGTCCAAAAGTATCTTTTCTATTCAATTCGTGTAATAAAATTACTGTAAATAAAAGAAGAAAACCGTTCATAAAGTAAAGTGAAGTTATTAAAAATGTCGTCAGAGCTTGTGCCGTTCGTGGGTCGCGATGTTCGCTTCGACGCAACTCGTATGGAACAAATCCTGTTGGAAATTGGTGAGTGTCCAACTGCTTGAAGGACGTTTATACGTAAATAATACGAATAGTTCACGCATGTTCTACGTAGATTCATTCAGGTTTAGAAAACTTGTAATGGACAACACTACAACCGTAGCGTAGTTCCATCTTGGTTTCTACATATGCGCTTTTATTTTTATTCGAAAATATCACTATATCACTATCACTATAAATTTACCATCAACAAAGTAACCCAGTCTTGAGTTACACCACCTAAATCGATTTCCCAAAATCTGTAAGAAAGTACCCACCTGTTACATCAATCATAGCTGCGTCCCGCGGTTTTATCCGCTTATGTCGCGATCCCGTGGGAATATAAGGATCAAAAATAGGCTATAACCTTTCTCAATTAATGGACTATCCAACATTGAAAGAATTTTTCAAATCAGACCAGTGGTTCCTCAGATTAGCGCATTCAAACAAACAAACTCTTCAGCTTTTTAATAATAGATAGAAGATAAAATCAGAAAATGGCGTGACAAAACATCCTACTGGTCATGATATGTATTTTCAGGTAAGATAATCTTATCTTTATTAGGTATATACTCATCTACCAAATGCCACATAAAACTCACAAATAGACATCAGAATTGAATATCTAAAACCTCTGAGATGCTTGCATTAGGAGTAAGGCTCAAAAACAACTACAAGATAAAAGAATTACATAGTTATGATAACATTACATCAATTCAAGCTTAAAATGAGGTAACAGTACTTATATTTTTTTATTGAGTTTAAAGTTTTACTTAAACTTTAAACTCAATAAAAAAATACAGGTAATGCAATTACCAAAAACATAAATATGGCATGGTGCACAACACCCCAAACTAAGCACTAAGCTTGTACTATGGCTACTAGACAATATGATTTCAAATGAACATAAGTAGTTTTAGCAAGACACTTTAATTTAAAGACTATGCAGGGAGTACCTAGTGTGTTTGTATAAATGCAATGAACAATTTATCCTACTAATATTTTGAAAGGAAAAAAGTTTGTGTGTAAGTATGTTTGTTACTCCTTCAGGCAAAAACTACTGAACCAATTGTGATAAAACTTGATATGCAGATAGCTGGAGATCTGGCCCCTGTTTCATAAAGCTGACAATCCAACAGGCGCGACATATGTCGAGAACCAACAATTTGACAATTTTTCTGTTTCATAAAGCCGACAGGCGACAAAATTGTCATGGTGGAAAATTTACAAATAAGTCAAATTGTCGCGACAATTTGACATTTTTCTGTTTCATAAAACTTTTTGTGCGACAGGTGACAGGTGACAATTTGTCGGGAAAAACTTGACAATTCTGCTTTATGAAACATATTTGTAAAATTGTCCGACATTTGCGACAGGTAGGGTTACCAGATCTCCGGATTTGTCCTGAGATCTCAGGATTTTTAGACATTTCTTAGGATTGCGGGCGGATTTCGCAAATCTCTTAAAATCTCAGGATTTTTAGAAATTTCAACAAAATACCAACTAAATTAAAGATTTTTTTTAGAAAAAAGCAAACAAACTAAAAATAATCATTCATTATTTATCTAATTAGAAACCTACTACTGGTGCAATTTTTTCTTGAATTCAATCATCATTTCTTTACGACTGTATTTTATGGTACTTCACTAAATAGTGCTGCTAAGAGATACCTACTTAATCAGTTTTACCATAGGTACCTAATATTTAGTAACTTATCCGTTGGTAATAATTGTACAATTAAAATTAACCATTTGGCTAGAATCATTTTGTATCTTCTAATAATCATTCTTTGGTACTTAATAAAAATTAACACCTTTTTATAATGCTCCCTACAATTAAAATTAACCATTTGGCTAGAATCATTTTGTATCTTCTAATAATCATTCTTTGGTAATAAAAATTAACACCTTTTTATAACGCTCCCTACCCCCCCCCCCCGTACAATTTTATTAGTATTAAAATTGTAAAGTGTGTAAAATCTCAGGATTTTTTGGTGGAAATCAGGACTTTTCTCAGGACTTTTGTTTTTTTCATCTGGTAACCCTAGCGACAGGCGCCTACCCTTCTGTCTCGGAACCCGACATATTTTCGGCGACATAATTGTCGCGTTTTCTTGACATAGGTATGTCGCGTTTATGAAACGCGTTCTACAATTAAAAATATGTCAAGGTTTCACCTATTGCTTTTAAACAAAATTGTCACGTGTATGAAACAGCCTAAGCGTGACAATTTGACAAATAAGTCAGTTCTTGACATAAAAGTCGGATTGTCGGCTTTATGAAACAGGGGCCTGGATTAACACATAGGCCACTTTTTATACCGAGCTTGGGAAGTTACGTTAAGCAGTTGGTCCTGGTTGTTATCTCTGATAGCAGTTGTTAGGTCAAGTTAGAGGCCTTAGAGCCACCTGAAGACTCTAACACTAGGTGAGCCACACCACCACACGAAAAGAAGAAGAATCCCGATATTCCCATGGGATTGGGACTTACGAGGTTAAATTATGGGACCTTAAAAACCCTTAATTGGTATTTCCAGGTGACTTCTTCAGGATAGAGATAGTATGGGACAGGGACATGGCAGTGCTGACCAGCGTGATGGCAGTAGCTGGCGGCCTGGTTGGAGGGTTGGCTGGTGGAAAGATCGGGGCTGCTGTCGGAGTCGGCATCGGGAGTGCAACCGCCTTGGGTGTCTCGAGTTAGTATGCTATCTACTTTGCCTGTTGTATATGTCACAGCCAACTAAATTGACAAAAAACTATTTATATTCTGTCTCAGAATCTTAGATCAAAAATGTAAACAAAAAACTCATACATTTATTTGAAAGCGACAGATCTTTATTTACTTTTTCATTTGATATTGACAGTTCTGTTTACATTTTTGATCTAACATTTTGAGAAAGAGTATAGGTATACATAGAATTCAAATTCAACATTGACAACATTAAACAGCTATTTAAGCTTGTTGGCTGTGACATTTGAGAGTAGAGGATACCTACTTGTTTTTCATATAAGCATAGTAAACTGTTTCCTCCCCGGATAAAGACATTCATTTATTTGAGCAAATATGTTACTGCCATAAAGTCTTAATCTGACATGACCATGCCCCTATGTTTTGTATTTTATAATTAGAATTTTAAATTGGTTGAAAATCCAAAGGAATGGTAACGGTCATGCATGACAGATATAGGTTTACTGGCATAAACATATTTGCTCTAATGTCTTTATCCAGGGAGGAAGCAGTTGACCATGTTTGTAAGGAGAACAAGTAGGTATTATTTCCTCTTAATTGTTTAATCAACTGATTTGTAATCTGATTGTCCGCCAGATCTAAATTAGCCTAATCTGATTTTGAGAACAAAAAAACAGAAAATTTTGAACTTACTCAATCACAAAAATCACTTTTTTGGGAAATTGATAAAAGTAAGTCACTTTTATTCAAGCCACTATGAATCTAACTCGAAAAATAAGAATAATGGGTTCCTTATATTGAACCTTGTTGGTTGAGCTTACTTGGCGCAGTTAGTTAGCTGGCCAGCTAGAGAGTAGGTACAACAACAAATAAAATCCCGCCAAGTTCGAGTCGGTCTCACGCACAACGGGTTTCGTACAATTATCAAAAAATAATCAGTACCTAGTTTATAGTATTGGATCCCCACAAATATTTTTATTTTCCTCTATTTAGTAAGTTTGCTGTTTTAGAGGTAACAGAACATGAAAAACAACAACATAAAAAATCCTAAAAAACGCCTGAAGGTTGAAGTCGGGCAGATGAATTATAAACATAAATCCTACGTAAAGCGTTTTTTTTACGATTTTTTATTATCTTTGCACATGCTTGAAGTCGTTTTTTTTTTTTAAAAATATCCTTTCGATACAGAACCCTAAAAATTAAGAAAGTTTCTAAATAACCGTGTAACTTTCCAGCCGTAGTATCCCTCAGAGAAATCTGGTCACGAGTAAAGGGGAAACTACAAGAAGTCCTCTACATCATATTCAACTACCTCCGTCGGTTGGATGCCGTGGACTATGTCAGAGCATTCGAGATACTGATGGCTTGTTCTGCTTCGAGGACTGAGCTGGTGCTGGTCATCATAGACTTTATAGCGGTAAAGCTTGGGAGAGAAGTGCTGTCTGCTATTACTGCAGCTTGAGGAGACTGTTAACTATATTTGCTAGCAGAGATCTCTGCCTGATTCATCTTTTTAGGGTTCCGTACCTAAAGGTAAAAACTGGACCCTATTACTGAGACTTCGCTGTCTGTCTGTCTGTCCGTCCGTCCGTCTGTCCGTCTGTCACCAGGCTGTATCTCATGAACCGTAATAGCTAGAAGGTTGAAATTTTCACAGAAGATGTATTTCGGTTGCCGCTACAACAACAAATACTAAAAACAAAATAAAACAATTATTTAAAAGGGGCTCCCATACAACAAACGTGTTTCAAAAATAACAAGGAGTTTAGTACAATGTGAGGTCGCTTCTGATTGGTCAGGACAAATCGAGTTGGTCATGGAATTCAAAATGGCTGCCCTATCTGTCAAATATACCAGTCTGCCTTACTTACCAAAGAGTTTCTTTTATGTTTCAGATTTTCTTTGTGCCAAGGTTTTTTTTTTCTGTCGTTTGATGGGAGTAAGAATCGAAGATAAATATTTCATATTTTCCTATAAAATTTAAAAATTGGTTGTTGTAAACCATTTTAGGGTTCCGTATCCAATTGTGATAGTGGTACGGAACCCTTTATGCGCGAGTGTCGCACTTGCCCCGTTTTTTGATATGGGCCTTAGTATTGCAAATTGTAAAATGTAACAAGTGTTAGGGAGTTTTAACCGACTCTAAATAAGAAAGCGGTTCTCAGATGGTCCTGTATCTGTTATGTATGTATGTTCACCGATTACTTGAAGACGGCATAGCCGATTCGGATGATCGTTTTTTTATATGAAAGA
Organism: Idaea biselata; assembly: GCA_958496205.1. Taxonomy (NCBI): domain Eukaryota; kingdom Metazoa; phylum Arthropoda; class Insecta; order Lepidoptera; family Geometridae; genus Idaea; species Idaea biselata. The sequence goes on from OY292402.1 coordinate 14,441,702, forward strand.
TAGTTTTAATATTTGAAAAAATGCTTTCCAAATTCAGTACCCAACAGGATTTGAACCTGCAACCCTGAAATCTTTGAATTCCTCGACTTGACTTAAAACATACGACGACTAGACTGTTTTTGTATCTGCAAAAATTATAAAATAATTGACACTGGCAATTCTCAAATGGCCATAAAAAAAGAAAATAAAAAAATCCGTTGTAACTCTTGTAACGCGTCTAACCGCTTGCGCTATAAGCTAGAAACATACTGATGCGTTAAAAGCATTATCAAACTCAAGGATTTCATACAAATGCATAGTGCATAAAGTGCGTGTCGAATAAATACGTTTCTAGCCTTAGTGGTCCATCGCATCGGGATGAAATTTAGGATAAGATCTTTTCGTGTTTTCGAGTGAGACCAGTGTTACCAAACCAAAGAAAAATAAGTCGGTAGAAATGTGGGCAGAAAACGGTAGAATATCGGTAGAAAACGGGAAATTTTGTGACTAAATAAAATTAAGCAGTTTTAAACCTTTTTTTAATATTTTTTTTAAGCATAAAAAATCAGTCGCTTTTGTTGTCATACCAATGCTCTTTTAACACAACACACTACCAAACATCTTTTGTCAACCATCCATGTGACGATTGGAATTTAAAATTAAAGGTATTTTTTATACCTTCAAGAAGATCAAAATTTGTCTCGTTTTCAATAAATTTATGCTAGAAAAAAAATCTTTCTATATTAGCTAAAGAGTGAGGTGGAGTGAATATATATCAAAAACAAATTTCATCATCACCAGTCTGTAAAATTGCCTTACAGCTCCCCAAAATTCTATTGGGTCATTAGAATCTATACTATTTATAAGTATTCCGAAGTTTTCTCCATTCAATTCAGTATCAAGTTTTTGCAGATCGACCGTTAGTTGTTAATTAAATTTGGAAAAGCTCTGCATATGTGGATAATAGACGATGTAGCTCCGGTTTTTAGATGATTTTTGTAGTAATGATAAAAAGATGGGAGAATGTTATCGCTTTACGGTAGATCGGGAGATTGGTTTGGAAATCAGTAGATCTCCCGTTTAATCGGGAGGTTCGGGAACGCTGAGTGAGACATCTACGGATCTGTCGGGTCGAGAATTTGGGAAAGCATTTTTTTTTAAATTGTTTCTTTTCAAGTGTAGAAAACACTTTAAAATACTATGTAGGTACCTAGTTTTAGTAGTTTTAATTTTTTTTTATTGTAAAATGACTGTTTTGCACAGAAATGTAACTTTATTTTGTACTCAGCGGCACTAGAACGTTATTATCCTACTACAAACTCACATTGCTGATTTTTTTTACCCTTGTCGGTCATGAAGACTGATACGGTATGTGCGTTGTAAGGGATGTATGTGTGTCTGTCTGTGGCACATTTTGTCGGATGGCACATAATTTCGAGACGATTTTTTTGCGTCAGATAGGTCTCATTCCGAAGCTAGTTCTTGGCTAAGTTTTAACGCCTAATACCGCTAGGCGTCACGGTAGACATGCCATTTTTAATTTGACAGCATAACAAAAAAAAAACCCATGAGATTAAAGCATATTTGCCTCTACATTATAAATATTTACTGGCACAAACTATTAACACTACAATAAACGCTTTAATGTCGTGGGTTTTTTTGTAGCTATTTCTGATCATGGGTTTTTTTTATTTTGAATTTATACTTTTATAAAAAGGATGATACTATAAACTTAAGTATGTGTAATAAATACTGTGTGATATATAAATGTTTAGGATTTTTACTACGAGGGCTGTATGATAAGATCCCGTGTTAACCGACTGACGCAAAAAAATGCCATCAAGTATCGCCATCTTTACAACGATATAGATAGATAGTCAAAATTTCAAACAGATTTATCGAGTCACAGCTAGTTGATTCCGTAAAAATGTTGCAAATGTAACATGTTTCATCATTTTCCGATTTTATATTCTTAATTTGACCGTTAGTTTTGATGTTTGTTTTCTAATTAGCAACAGCTTTGAAACATGAAATATCAGCAACAACTTAACAAAATCACCCCATTGATCGATATTGATATATCTCCTTGATTGCTAATAAGAACGCACAAACTTGATGACTTTCAACAGCAGTGAAAACAAAACTTCTCAATAAATCTTTGTAAATTTTGACTGTAATCGTTGTAAAAATGGCGCTACATCAGTGCCCTCAGTCGATACACAAGGGTACTTATCATACAGCTTTCGTATATATTTTTATATGGTTTTTAATTTGAATTAGGTACTTAACTTGAAGTCACATGATGCCTTATTTAGTAATTAGTCATTTGCTCAACTGATTTGAACCAAATATTGTATAAGATGAGGGTTGTGCCTTGATAATAATAATTTCTAATAATCATAATAATACCAAATGTTATTATTTTTAATCTTATGAACACAATAAAATCATTTTTGGTAAATTACTTTGTTTTATTTCTTTCTTTGCCTTTTGTTTGTTGTCTATAAACACTATAGAGCATAAAAATAATCATGATTAATTTTGGGTTAAATAAAAAAAAAACCATTAAAATGAAATCCGTTTTGTAAAACGTAAGCAGCAGTGGTAGCATACGAGGTACCTACAAGTACTAGGACCCGTATTTTTGAACCACTGGAATAAAATTCGTATGCGAAACTTTGAATTTCGCATACGAAAGTTTTCTGCCGGTTCGAAAAGACAACTCCAGAAACATGTAGTTAAATGACAATGTTTTTAATATTTTGACAAATATCTTCCGTCTCCTTTTCTCAAATGACGAGAAAAAGAGAGGTATTGTCAAGCGTGTTTCCTAAACTGTTATTTCAAATAACTTTCATAGAAATTCATGCAAGAAAATCAGTTCTGCGTACTGAAGAGATTTAATGCAGGTACTCTATCTACTAATAATAAAAAACAAAATCAATATTACCCATGTTTTATTCAACAGTGCACTTAAATTACAACAGAGGAACAACAAGCTTTCTAAATGCTGATCTATCAATTATATTGATTTGTTCATTCATTGTTTAGTAAAACGGCGGATTTGGCGTGGAGGTCAATGAGGTTTTATTGAGAATTCAGGATCTAGACGCGGCGGTTCTCCATACAATACCATACGTTCTAATAGAGAGCGCCATCAACACTTAGAGCATTAAAATAACACTGTGCAGACCCAAAGGGCTACAATTATGAGGACGTTAGCGAAAACCAACGAACTTAACACACTAGCTGCCCTTTGTTTTAAGGGCTAAACCCAATACCTGCTAAACTCAAAATCCATGTCGGGCGCATCGAAAATTGTTGATTATTTCATGACGGAATGTCGTAGAACTTTTTTTGTGTATGGATTGTAGGCGACATTGTTTCCGATATTTTAGTGCAGTTTCCATACAAATATGTCGAAACGTATTGAAGCCTATTAGAGATGGGCCGACTAGTCGGGAAAGCCGACTATTCGGCAGTTTAACCGACTAGTCGGCAGGTGCCGACTAGTCGGCAAATTATGCCGACTAGTCGTCAACTAACAATTATGCAATAAAACCAATATTTATTTAATTAGTAAGTAACTTAGTACAGTTTAAAAGGTGGGTACTTAGTCAGAAAAACGTAAACAAAACACGTCATAGCTTACATACATCATCTAAACATCTATAATGTCATAAGCCTTAGCCCCATTTTTTTTTCCAACTTTTATTTTTATTTCAACCATTTTTCGGAAGTTACATTATAGCATTCGAAGTGCAAATGTATCCAAAAATAGCAACAATCGCAGAGCGATCATGCTTAACCCAAATATCTCGGAATTTTGGAACCGACTAGTCGGCAGAACCCCTAGTCGGCCCATCTCTAAAGCCTATCGACATTTTAGCCAAATCAGACATTTTTGTCTAAAATTTGGATAGGCTTTGCACCAATAGGAGGTTCTTGTCTTAAAACTACACCAAAATGTAGGAAACAATGTCACCTACAATCTGTACACAAAAAAAAGTTCTACAACATTCCGTCATGAAATAATCAACAATTTTCGATGAGCCCGACAGGGATTTTCAGTTTCAAGGTCGTTGGCGTTGTTATTCCTCTTAAGGGTATTAAGGGTATCACGCATGCTTGTCACTTCTAATACAAGGGCAGCTATTGGGTTTAAGAGGTATATATACGGGCTAAACTCAAATTCCATGTCAGGTTCATTAAACATTGTTGTTTATTTCATGATGGAATTATTTTTATGTATGGATTGTAAGTGATATTGTTTCCTACACTTTAGTGTTGTGTCCAGACAAAAATGTCGCACGGTGTTGAAGCCTATCCACATTTAAAACAAAACATTTATTTTTTGTCTAAAATGTGGATAGGCTTTGAAACAGTAAGAAGTTTTTGTCTTGAAACTACACCAAAATGTAGGAGCAATGTCACCTACCCTACAATCCATACACAAAAAAAATCCACAACATTCCGTCATGAAATACTCAACAATTTTCTAACAACCCGACAAAGATTTTGAGTTTAGCTCTTAATCTTAAAACACACGAACATATTTCGTTCGATTTTCATTCGTTCGCCTTCGCTTGCTATCGCTCGTTTGTTCTGTGCCCAGCTTTAACTCGCTCCACGCCAATCAAATGGTAATGTTTACATACATTCTTAAGTATATTTTGACATTTATAATTTCGCTACATTTAATGTAGCCTATGTATTTCAGCAGCCAAAAGACAACTTAATGTGTTAACACTATCTTACAGTTCTCTTTAGAGCTAATATAATTTATTTAAGTTAGGTAAGTACTTAAAACCATTAAACTAGGTACTACGAAATAATAGGAATGTCTAAAACTCACATGTGATAGGGTGTTTGGGGTGCACAGCTTAAAAAGCAAAGAAATCTACAATAATACATAATTATTAATTTCTCTCATTACATTCACTTACTGGGCATGTCATACATACAGTTTATGTAAAGTTTACATTTTTCTGAATATTAATTTTAATGCTCTGGTATTTCTACGAGAAATATTTTAAAGAAAAAAAAATCTTAGTAAATTCACTTGCGGATTCGAACTTGGGTTTCGTCAGACTAGTGGTATAAGAGCGTATTTAACCACCATACACACTTGTATGGTTCAACGGAAACAGACAGACCCAACTTCGAGTCTCGCCGCTGGTGAATTTCTAAAGATGTATTTTTGCTTGAAAATCATTCAAGTAGGTACCTAGACATTATACATTTTAGGTTTAAAACCCTCACCCTATTTCAAATAACCTATCAAGTTTTACTCTAAAACTTCAAAACTTTGTACCTTTATTATATTCTAACAGCGCCCTGGAGCCCTATTCCAAAATCGCTTGTCCCATATCAAACAATTTAAATCACTCGACACGACTCGACTCGAAAGTGGGACGAGCGATTTCAAAATAGAGATCCTGGATTTTCACTCGGTAAGTCCCGATTTTGTAAGAAGATCGGGGAATATGAACCTTTGAGAGTAACATAGGCTACTTTATATCCCGATATTCCCTCGGGATCGGGACTTACGCGGGTGAAACCGGGAGACCCTGATTTTTTATTTTAACATTAAGTTTTTTCTCAGTGATATGAAGCAGGAACAGTGACTATTATTTAATTAAAACTAATTATTTAAGTACTAAGTACTAGTCATAAGGCTTGGTTTTTACAATGTGTTTCAGCGAGGGTAATTCAAGCAGAAAGTGTTGTTCTAGACGTCTACGACTTAGACTACTCTTGCTGAAACACATTGTATACTCACACGGTGTCAATTTCCACGTTTTACATCAAGCTAAGCCAGTAAGCTTCTAACTGAAATGTCCACTGCAATAATGATAAATGTATTTTTGTTTTGAGATAATAAGGTTTTAAACTTCTACCCCCTTACTTATAAATAAATAAATAAAATAAATAAATAAATTCTGTGAACAACACACAGCGCCATCTAGCCCCGTGGTAAGCTACTAAGCTTGTGTTACGGTGACTAGACAACGGATATAATACTTATATTTATAAACAATTACTAACAGCTGCGTAAACTATGTACCGTTTGTCTTCGACTGTGACATGAAGTTACAAAGTTGACAGACAGAGACAAACGTTACATAACTTAGTCATCTGTTAATCATCGTTTATAAGTAAGGGGGTAAATTGGTGAAAATCTGTATCTATTAAAACGTTTTTTACTGACTGACTGATGACTGACGCACAGCCTAAACCGCTGATAGTGGATTGACATGGAAATTGGCAAACGGTGCATAAGTTACAAGATGATGGTCAACATCTATACGAAAAAAATAAGTTAAAAATATAAATAAATAAATAGACAACAAGACTGAAATAAATTATTACAAACTAAAATAACTTCAAAAAACTGGTAATGTCAAGTTTTTAAAAAAACTAGCATTACTTTTTTTTAAGGAGAAATAAATAGACGTCACAACACAACAAGTTTGAAATAAATTATTAAAAACTAAAATACCTACAGAAACTGGTAATGTCATGTTTTAAATCCTATAAACTAAATATATTCGTGGATTTTTCTTAGGTTTTCGCGATGCTGATATGAAGTTACACAAAATTTCTTGAAATTAAACTATTTTTTTAAAAATCAAACGAGGTTTTTGCTTTTTGATTTTCCAGAAAAAAAATACTTCTATAAAAAATTGGGTTTAAATTCTGAAAAAATCGTTTAATTTCATATTTAATCAAGTGAATTTCTATAAAAGCATGCGATTTTCATATAAATTAAAGTTAAATTAAAATTATAAGCTAGTTACATCCCGCGGATTCACACGCGTAGTCTATGCGTTATTTCACGTATTGTATAAGTAAAAAGTCTTAACATCGCCTTACCCATTATTAGATTTATATCGAAAACGGTTTAACATTTTTTGCAAATTTTGCAAAGCTATCTATACAAGCTGTTTATGTAATAATAATCCGAAAGTAAGTTGTTCTAGACATCTACGCGAACAAATTTTGTTCCACGTTTTTTGGAAATCCGTACTTTTATTTCGAAATTTTTGAATTAAATGTTTGAACATTAACTATTTTTCAAGTCAAACAAAGTTGTTAAGTTGAGACCCCCATGAGTTTATTGTGGTTTCAACTCATCGGAGGGAGCATTCCGAAACCACACAAAAAAACTGTCTTATGTCGACATTTCAAATTAATCACGTACTTGGTACATTGCTCACAATGAATAACTATTTTTTTACCTTTGCTTTTAATTTTGTTCACCTAGACGTCTAGAACAGGGGTTCCCTAACTTATTTGAGGCACGCCCCCTTTGACCATAAAAAAAGGCCGCGCCCCCCCGTCCATTCCAGATTTTCAGGCCAGAATAAAAAGTGTTTAAAATAAGTATTTTTATTGCTCATTATAGTTTTCAAAGTCATACAAAAGGCAAGTTATACCAAATACCTTTGATAGCGCCTGTGAGGAGGAGGTAGAGGCTGATAAGGTCTTAACATGATCTTAACATTGGCCGACTGAAGAAACAATATTATGTTCTTGACAGGCGTCAATTTCAGATAATTTAATTGGTCGTATCGAATGCATTCTCTCACGCCCCCCTGTAAATGCCTCCACGCCCCCCCTGGGGGGCGCACCCCCCAGTTTGGGAACCCCTGGTCTAGAACAACCCCTTCTGGGCTTGTATTACCGTTTCCGAAACACACTGTGTATACCTAGTTTGATCATAATCGGTCCAGCTGTTCTTGAGTTATAAATGGTATAATTATATAGATTTTTTTAAAAATACTCATACTTATAGTTTTTTTTTGTTTTCTTTATTAAAACTACTAAACCGATTCCGATGTTATTCATAACATAGATAGGATAGACTTTTTACAGCGACTTTTACGAATCAAACCGCGGGGCGTAGCCAGTAAACTTCACAATAAAATCAGATCTTGGTTTTTTAGGGTTCCGTACCCAAAGGGTAAAAACGGGACCTTTTTATTAGGACTCCACTGTCCGTCTGTCTGTCTGTTTGTTAATACAAACTTATTTGATTACACAAACAAAAACAACAGCCAAAACCGGAAACAGATATCTGTCTGACGTCTGTATATCACACAAATAACTACTAGTTTTCGGCGGGAATCGAACCCGCACCTTCCGCGCCATAGAGGCATATATCTACATAATGTAAATGCAAGAGAATACTTAATGTGTGTTTGTTAGTGTGTGTGAGTGTCACGCGATCCACATTTACTATAGTACAGTTTTTCACTCGCTGCACACTGGGTCGTAAAAGGTGGGAGCCGTGCAGAGAGTATTTAGCTCTCTTTCTCATGCGTCTTTATCGCTAACAATTAAAACGCAAGAGAGCATTATTCGATAATGATTAGTGATGGGCCGACTAATGATTAGTGATGGGCCGACTAATGATTAGTGATGGGCCGACTAATAATTAGTGATGGGCCGACTAATGATTAGTGATGGGCCGACTAATCGGGAAAGCCGAGTAGTCGGCAAATTGCTGAACAATTATGCAATAAAAAATAATGCATTTATGAAATTAGTAGTTAAAAGGTGGAAAAAAGTAAAAACATACGTCGTCAAATGGTCAAAACCAGGGCGCATCTTAAAAGTCTCAACATGAATAAGCTCTGTTATATTTTTTTCAAAAACGATTCAATCATTTTTTGGAAGTTTTGATGACGACAAACCCGAATACCTCCGAATTATAATGAATTGCATTGTCGACTAGTCGGCAATTTTAAAACCGACTAGTCGGCCCATCTCTAATAACGATGTTTAAAACGTTGCATGCTAAAAAGCAAAACATAGTTATACTCTATTACAGAATCTAAGATCATAATATAAACAAAAACTCCAATACATTTAATTAAAAGTGACAGCTCTTTATTTACTTTTTCCTTTGATATCTGTCAGTTCTCTGTCCACATTTTTTGATCTTAAATTGTGAAATAGAGTAATAGAACCTTTAAAATGTAGCAACTTTTCTGAACAGTGACCGGCAGATAAGTTGAAAAGTTTTGTCGTGGAAGGGGAAAGTTCGGGCAGTTCATTTTACATGCGACTTCTATGAAAAATCGACTTCTGCGCATCCGCCATTTTGTTTCATCTAATCTGCCGGCTACTGTAGCAATGTTTTTGCGAAAAAAATAAATACTATGAGTTGTTATTGAACGGGCGCCCTCTACCCTCTCTACGCCACTCGGTCCGGTGTGCAGCGAGTGTAAGTGTGAGTACAGGCTCAGTTCCCGCGGTCCGCCCGCGCCTGCTTCAGCTCCATGGCGAGCTTGTACCCGAGCTCTGCGCGGCGGTCGCGACCTTCCACCATGCCTGCCACCTGGGAAAGGAGGGGGGTATGAGGCTAACGACCGACTACTGACACGACACTTCAACTTTGAGGGCTACTTAAATAAAAAAAAAATCGTTTGCACACAACGCAATCTAGCCCTAAACTAAGAACTAGGCTTGTACTATGGGTACTAGACAACGGATATACTACATAATAATATCATACTTTTCTTTGTAAATACATACAATGATACATAGAAACATCATTAATTCATATAATGTTTCTTGTTTATGGATTGTTACGTGAATCTTGAATCGCAAGTACCTATACATTATATTATTATGTAGGAGGAACAAAGTACTAATAGGTAGATATACTCAAGTAGATATTTGGATGCTGATTTAATACGAAGCAGCTTCTCAATTAGTGTATTTTAAGTTAAGGAGCAGCTAATATTATAAATAATTTAAGTCTCCCTCAAATACTTGTCTGTATTTGGCTGTATGTCATTTAAAAACCAGTCAGTTACCTAATCGGATCCGGCTCGAAGGACCACCAAAATGGTTCTTCGCGCCGGATTTCAATGGACATATTTTAAGGAGCAGTTTGGTGTTTGTAACTGTATGTCAACGTCATTGGATCTTTATCCATGTTCCAAATTCAAATCACTTTGCGTCTCATTTTCAAAACAGGGTAGAAAAGTGTTATTTTCCGTCTTGTTACCGGGGACTAGACAAGCTCTTATCAAATAGATGTGATAAAAGATGATTTTTTTTTGTATCAGAACTGGTTATAAGTACCTTTAATGTACCTTACTTTTAAGGAAATGTTGTGTATAATATAACAAAACTAGCAGCTCCCCGCGGTTTCACCCGCATAAGTCCCGATCCCGTGGGAATATCGGGATCAAAAGTAGCCTATAATAAATGCCTTCCTTAATAAATGGACTATCCAACACCGAAAGATTTTTTTAAATCGGACCAGTGGTTCCTGAGATTAGCGCGTTCAAACAAACAAACAAACAAAAAAACAAACTCTTCCGCTTTATAATATTAGTATAGATATGTTTTGTTTCTGTATTAGCTATAGTGTACTTCATTTACTCGTGGTGTAGTTGCCACTTTGCTTCCCCGTTTCCCCAAACCACTTTGCTTCCCCGTTTTCAAAACAGTGAAGAAAAGTATTATTTTCCTCCCTATTTACGAGAATTAGACAAGCTTCTTCCAACTAAATGTGGTCAAAAATTGAGGTAATACCTGGTCGGAATGCACAATAACGCCATCGTTCTTGAGGATCGTCTGTTTGGTGGCGTCGATGTCCGCGAGGTCCACGCCGCGGGATGCGTCCTCGATCAACACCGCACGGTAGCCGATGGCCAGCGCGTCCGCTATCGTAGCTCCTGAGGGGAAGGGGGGAGAAATGGGAGTCAGTGTGGCCACATGTGGGGTCATTGGAATTGGTTACGGGCTCGTTTTAGGTCCTTTTTGCGTGATCAGTTGAAATCATGAAAAAGGAAATCCAGGCTTGAACAAACAAATATCAGAAGCGGCTGGAAAAACACCTGAACCCATTTGCGGCAAGGTTAATCTAGCGCAGCTACCACAAACGTCTTAAAAGAAAAGACGTATTGTAGTGAATGTGACTACAAGGATGCAAGGAGCAGAGCTGTCCTCACTGTAGGATGCACTTGACCTGACTGAACCTTAGAAATCATGTGCTTATAGTAGAATACTGATTGCAGATTGGCACAGAAAAAAAAGTTGGAGAATCAGCCCAGTTCTTCCATAAATGTTTCCTCTAAATGTAATTTTTTAAACTACGGGAAGTTTTTTACGTCACCAATAGTTTCTAGTCTAATCTCCGGCCAATGGGGGACATTCTAATACAATATGCGCGGCCGTGTGGGGTATTTACCAACTTTCCAGACATGTTACCGCAGAAGTGTCACTTGGGCACGAGGCAGTTCTTCTTTATAGAGAAAGTAAACACTAGCGTTTGGGGATACGATCTGTCTATAACTGATTCTAGATGGTTGCTCCTGGAAGTAGCCTGGTACAAGGACCCGCCTGCAAGTCGAAAGCGGCGTCGGCCATGACTTGTATATGTAGATCAGTAGTTACAGTTGTTGAGGAGCTCAATGGCTTAGTTGTACTTGTATCTGCCGATTTTGAACGATCTTGCGTGTTAAAGCAACGCTTGGCGCGGTCAATACTTCGATGGGTGACCGAGCGAGGTATCCATCAGCCTCTTGTTGTCCCAGAACACACTTACCGACACAGACATCATACGCCAGCCCACAGATGTAGATGTCGGTAGCTCCCCGCCCACGGAGCTGCGTGCTGAGCGAGGTATCCGTCAGCTTCTTGTTGTCCCAGAACACGCTGTATGAGTCTACCTCCGGGTTGGTCCCCTTGTACACCTTGATCGCGCCTTCCACTATCTGGAACACCCGGTATAGAAGGCGATGTTACACGCGACAATTAGCTAGTTCAGGGTTGGAAAACAGTATTTAGAAACCCAATTTTAGAATTCCGCACAGCTCTTAAGCAGAAGTTGTCTTTGAAGTGTTTGCCTTGTCTATCTTCTTTATGGTACGACAGGCACGTTTTAAGCAAAGCTGTTAATATTCTGCTATATTAGCTCGTAATACCCTTAGAAGCTTTCCAAAGTGTGAGTGAACCATGTCGTTTTGAGGCGTTGAGGAACTAGTACAGGAGAAGATCTTGAAATAATTCCCGAAAATATGAGGCAATGAACACAATATTAGAAAACTTCAGATTTGTGAGCATTTACGAAGGTTCTAATATTCACAGCTCCCGATTCGACATCGATAATGGAAATTACTGTCTTCTGTCTTTAATTTCAAATAATGTCTCTTTCACATTTAATACGGATTTTTGGGATCAGACCAAAGCTCTCTGAATACCCCCTCTGGTCTCTCCACGTGCCCCCCTAGCTGTTCACTTGAGGATCAGAATAGAGCGACAGATAATGTTGTACCCTTCGCTAAGGTTTCTGGCAAATTAACCTAGATTTTCGGGAATAAAGAAGTCTTGGGATAATTCCTGATGGTCATTTTTGCTCCAGATGTTTGGAATCTATGCTGCTGCAAAGGCTTTTACCTTGAGTTGGTTATGGAGTTCAGCTCCCCAAGTATCCTGAACACAATGTCGCGGCCACAGGCGTTGCTTCATGGGCGGCGGGCCGGCGAACACTACAGTATCGTATGTCTGCGCTTTGTCGGCTGATACCTGGATACATTCGGACATATTTCATCACACGAAGCTAAGCATATTAATCTCGAAATGGCTCCAAATCTGATATGCAAGCATTACTGCCAACACCAATCGTTCGCTAATACTTGCTTCTGCAATATGTTCCCATTTTTACTGGCTTGCTGTAATGGCTTGGAAAGCCAATAGGTAGGTGTTTGACGTGTCGGTATAACCGTAGGCTAGGTCTAAAACCTAATACTTGCATAATCTAACAGCGGGCTACTTGGGTTCTGAACCGGTGTACGAGTTTTATGGGTAATGTGTTCAGTAGTTCAGTTCAGGGTTGGAAAACAACCCAAGATGTAAGGGTATGTGTGGAGGATGTTTTCTGCTAGCTCAATGTAACCACTGGAAAGGAGCGTTGATAAAAAGCGATGACGAGGTTCCACTTCATATCATTTCACATGACTAAGTTTGAAATATCAAAAAATGCGCCATGGCGTTGGATCCATATCCCATACGAACGTATTATTTCAAATTCCCCAAACAATATAATATCAAAAGATTTGGAATTACATGATTTTCATGCTCATTGGTATACTTTCGTTTCAATAATAAAACTTTAAACGTTTTGGCAGATAAAGCAATTGGTTGGATAAATTTGTTGGTTTCATTTCGTGGATGAAGCTTGTCTGAAGTATTGAACAAGTCTGTTTAGGAAATAGGTTAGCACGCGATTAGGAAGTAACGCCGAGCTTACACGGGGCAAGTTATTGCCACAACAGGACTGGTTTGGAAGTCGTTAGAAACACTAGTTAGATATTAAATATATAAATATTGCACGACGAAAAATCTAAACTACCTAAAAAGAAACTTCTGTTTTCGCGATGTTGGATGGAAATTAAACTACTCTTTGCTCCATACAAACGTAGTCGACTGTCCCCTGGCTCCCTGGATAAATATATTAGAAAAAATATGTTTATGCCATAAGTCCTATATCAGCCATGACTATGCCCCTACGTTTTGATTTTTTTTTCATTTTAGAATTTATCGGGAATGTATTTCTATTCTAATTAGAAAATAAAAAAAACAAAACGTAGGGACATGGTCAATGGTCATGGCAGATAAAGGTTTTATGGAATAAACATATTTGATCTAATGTCTTTATCCAGAGAGGAAACAGTCGACTACGTTTGTATGGAGAAAGAGTAAGTAGACTGTCCTCTTAATCATCATCATCATCCGAGCGTTGTTCCCGGTTGCATCTCTCTCGAGAGCCCGGGGTCCGCTTTCCTACTTTTACGTCTCCACTTCGCACGATCTTCGGCAAGTCCTCCAAGACTGTCCTCTTAATCGCGTGGTGTTTATTACTTTTAGCATTGTTTTAACGCTCAACGTTTCGAGACCTTTACAGGGATCTTCTTTAGGGTCGGTAGATAAGAAGAAGTAGTTTGGTTTTGGAATAACTAACATGCCGTGTACAAGCCATAAAGCGTGCAATACTATCGAATACTTCGGAAGTATCCACCGAAATCAATTTGTCCCTCTTTCACATCGAGGTCAAGTTCACTACATTTATTTATGTGTTTTGGCTCCGCAATCTATCGCTTCGATAATACGTCATGCGCCATGTTTCCGTATTCGACTTATCTTTAATCTTTCTTTTTATAAATTGCCTACTTACATTGATTTTTTATTGCGTTTTCGATAACATTGAGTTAACGATTAAAGAATTTTGTGATTTAAATTTTGTTAGTTTACAGTTGAACTGCTGGTCTACTTTTGTATAGTATTGGGACAAGCGAGTCGCTCTGGAACTGGTCAAATCTGGCCTGGAATTGGTCAAATCTGGCCTGGAATTGGTCAAATCTGGCCTAAGATTGACTAAATCTGGCCTAAGATTGACCAAATCTGGCCTAAGATTGACCAAATCTGGACGGGGATTGGTCAAATCTGGCCTAGCATTGGCCAATCTCCGTCAAAAACATTGTTATTTCAATTTAGTTTCAAGAAAAAAGACAAGAGCGAATAGATTTCTTCTAGGCAAGGATGTTACACCGTCGACCTCATCATCACTTCCCATCAAGTGAGATGAGGCAAAACGCTAGCTTATCCCATGCAAAAAAGTCAAATTATTTGTTTACACATCATCTATACTAATATTATAAAGAGGTAACGTTGGTAACATGTATGTATGTAATGTATATTGGGGGTAATCTCCGAAACTACTGGACCGATTTCAAAAATTATTTCACCATTAGAAAGCTACATTCACCCTGAGTAACATAGGCTACTTTTGATCCCGATATTCCTACGGGATCGGGATAGATAATAAATAAGCGATGAACCACTATCTCACTTGATGGTAAGTGATGAATTGATGATAATATCATTTGGTCTGGTCATTATGGTCTAAGATTTAAAACGCCCATCTATAAAAAGAAAGAAACAAGTATGTACCATCAGCACCAAAAGTAGCTATACAGTTAGCCGAAATATTCGTTTGAACCGACCGCCGAGCGTCGAATAAGCATATTATACACACATTGATATAGGTATATCTATCTATAAATACCAAATGTGTGACAATTATTGTGTATCTAAATTCGCTTGCAAGCAGACGATAGGTAGAAGGTAGGTAGAAGGTAGGTAACAATTAACAACAAAGTCTTAGGTATCTTTACTAAGTGAATCTAAATTTATGTTGCAAGCAAAATCAGACCTTACGGTGGGTAGCCACTTTAGTTGTTGATAGTACGTGTCTCCCTCACTTACCGGGCTAGAGACGTGCAACTCTCTCATGTGGACGTTGTCTATGAAGGACACGTGGTCCGGGGGGTGCCAGTCCAGCGAATAGAACACGCAGTCGAAAGGCACCGTGTTCAGGAGGTGATGGTCTACCTAAGTCTCCCTCACTTACCGGGCTAGAGACGTGCAACTCTCTCATGTGGACGTTGTCTATGAAGGACACGTGGTCCGGGGGGTGCCAGTCCAGCGAATAGAACACGCAGTCGAAAGGCACCGTGTTCAGGAGGTGATGGTCTACCTAAGTCTCCCTCACTTACCGGGCTAGAGACGTGCAACTCTCTCATGTGGACGTTGTCTATGAAGGACACGTGGTCCGGGGGGTGCCAGTCCAGCGAATAGAACACGCAGTCGAAAGGCACCGTGTTCAGGAGGTGATGGTCTACCTAAGTCTCCCTCACTTACCGGGCTAGAGACGTGCAACTCTCTCATGTGGACGTTGTCTATGAAGGACACGTGGTCCGGGGGGTGCCAGTCCAGCGAATAGAACACGCAGTCGAAAGGCACCGTGTTCAGGAGGTGATGGTCTACCTAAGTCTTCCTCACTTACCGGGCTAGAGACGTGCAACTCTCTCATGTGGACGTTGTCTATGAAGGACACGTGGTCCGGGGGGTGCCAGTCCAGCGAATAGAACACGCAGTCGAAAGGCACCGTGTTCAGGAGGTGATGGTCTACTTAAGTCTCCCTCACTTACCGGGCTAGAGACGTGCAACTCTCTCATGTGGACGTTGTCTATGAAGGACACGTGGTCCGGGGGGTGCCAGTCCAGCGAATAGAACACGCAGTCGAAAGGCACCGTGTTCAGGAGGTGGTTTATTGGTTCCACTACCTGGGGACAATAACAATATTTGGTAAATTCTCCCATACTTGCCGCATTTTATTAAGGGTATTAATGAACTAAGGGTCTAGATCGTGTTGTAGATAATTCTAGTTTTGCATTACCTCGACGTTTCGTCGACGGGTTACACCGGTCGTGGTCGCGAGCAGGTAGGATCTAGCTAGACTCTTAGTTCGTGTAAGTTTAAAAGGTGTTCACAATACTTGATTTTCTTTAAAGGGTTTTAGAGTCTGATGAGTCTTAGAGTCAGCCGGCCTTCCACTGAGCGGAGCGGAGTTAAAAATGTGTCAGTTTAACATCCAACGATTGTTTTCATAGTCATACAACTCTTTCGCGCTATGGGAACAGTCGTTGAATGTTAAACTGACACATTTTTAACTCCGCTCCGCTCGCAGTGGAAGCACGTGGCATCAAGCTTTAAAATAGGTAGGTACTTATAAAAAAAAAAGTTAATAATAAATAAGATAATTATGTACTAATACTAGAGGCGATGTCTGAAACATATAAAACAGCCAGACAGATATTCAATAAAACATCTCAAACACCAGTTTCACATAAATATTTTATCTATAGTGCATTTTTTAAACAATCATGTTTTCAAATTTCACCTATTAGGATTTTCATAATTTGTATGTTACCATAAATAGCGAGTTATTCGACAAAAGTATCCGAGCAAAATTGACTACGGTGGATTGTTAAGGCGACATCGACACAAGCTATTATAAAATTATCTGCATTACAACATCATTAGCTGTATTATCGTGGCCTGGGTGCAGGCTGCATTCGCGTTACAGCTCGGAGGCATGCGATGTCCTTGACATTGGATAACTCGGGCTCTCCTAGCGATTAGCTGGGGGGTTTATTGTGAGGGAGATAACAGCTGGTAGTTAGGAAATAGATGGTTATATGTATCGAAACTAAACTAAACTTTGGTAGCCTGATTAATAAATGTGGGGAAAGGTCGGAGTAGCGACAACATGCGTTGTCTTTCTCCGTGACAAGAACTTTCAGACAGACAGGTTTGGGGTCTCGCGATTTAAGATTTTTCTTGACTGTAAACATTTTTTTTTATAGATACCCACAAATGGGGGACTTTTATTAGCATCCTTTAACATTCTGCATTGAAATCGGTACCGATTATCGATAGCAATAATGCGCAGCACTACGGCCGCCCATAAGACCCATGAACGGGAGAAAGGACGAAATGCTCTCCCCACGCTTACGACCCGCGGTGCGCAGCGAGTAAAAAAATCCACCATAGTCCTAAACATATACTCGACTACACCCATTCTTTCTCTCACTCATGGATCTTACTTATGGCATGGGTGAGAGAAAGAACTAAATGCTCTCAGCTTCTTCTCATCCGAGCGATGTTCCTGGTTGCATCCCTCACGGAAGCCCGGGGTCCGCTAAACCCCAAATTGTTTTCTTTTTATTTGGGGTCGACGCAGTCGGTAGGTAAGTCATCATTGACCATACCTTCTGCAATTAGATGTGGCAATCTTTTTACGGCCGGCGCCTGCCTGACACCAACCCTCTTAGGGATGAAGCAGTTTATCTGCCACCGCGCGGGCAGAACTTAAGGTTTGCTAATCTACCTTAGATCCCTTAGTCGCCTTTTACGACACCCACGGGAAGAGAACTAAATTCTCTCAGCATAGCTCCCATATTTTACGACACGCTGTGTGTAACGTGTGTAAAATCGTACTACAGTCCTACTATCGTACTATAGTCCTACTATCGTACTATAGTCCTATATAGTAGAACGAAAATATACCATTAAAGCCATCCAATCGATTACAACGCCTTAAATAAACCGCAGCCCATCAACTTTGAAGGAAACCTCGGAATTAGGTACAATAGGGGATCACGAAAGGCGTTTTGGCGAAATTAAATTGGCTGTCGAAATAAAAATAAACGTTTTGACACGTAGGTACTCGCAATTAGGGTGTTCGGCTGTCCGTGCCTGGTGGAGGCCGGCACTGGAGGCAAGAGGCGGGGGTTGCGGCTTCACAACCGCACACTTTACACTGCAGATTTTGGCGAACTGTTGTTCTGTGGCTAGTAGCGTTTTGTAAACATTATTTCTTAGTGTAAACTTAACTTAAACCACACATAGGAAATACTATTTTTTTTAAATGTATGTGGGTAATTACAAGCCGAGTTGAACTGCAAAGTGCGCGGGTATAGATGTCACTACGCGGCCTTACTCGCAAGGATACGAGGAGGTGCTTTCTTAATTTCGGTTTGGCGGGAGGGTTACCCGTGGCGTAGCGGTCAAACGGGTTGGTTCGCATTACCAATTGTCGCGGGTTCGAATACCGCCGGGTTAGTACCCGGCGGTATTCGAACCCGCGACTAGTTTTGAAAGCATTTTTGAAGCTGAACCAAGTTCGCGGGGTCAGCTAGTTATTAACAACACAAGACCAAGTATTCCCTCAGACAGAACAAAACACGAATCAATCAACATTTACGACGCTATTACGATCAACATTTAACGTCAACGGAAGTGTCGCACACAACACATTAACTTGTACCACATAATACCGGTATTATGTCATACATTGAGATATTATGTAATAGTTACTAGAGGTGTCTGAAACATATTTCATGTTCGCACGCCTAAGAACGCATGCCTACTTGCTAGACTGCTGCGACTCGGACGGTCAATTCTCAGATATAAGGTCATATATATTACCTAAAATATACGTGAAAATCAGCTTGGAGAATTCACGTGAGGTAAGTATTTTTTTTATGTACCTTGATGACCTGATATCTGAGAATTGGCCGACGCAGCAGGCTAGCAAGTAGGCATGCGTTCTTAGTACATACTAACTAACACTACTCAATCGACCACATTTCGTTTGTCAGAAAATACGTAAAGTCTGCCGGCCCTGGAATATTGCTCTATTACCGCGAGAGTCTGTTTACAATTGGCTTTGTTCTAATGTCAAACCTATCTTCTGTTACGGTTGAGATCAATGGTGTTTAGGCATAAATAAAATTAGGTATTAGGTATTTTTTTACATATATATTGTTTTTTATTATTTGTCTGTTACATGCTCGATCTACTTTTATATTCTTTAGCCAAGTTTGTTAAGGGCGTTTATTCCATTCTCTTTCTCCATACAAACGTAGTTTACGTTTTCCTCCCTGGATAAAGACATTAGAGCAAATATGTTTATGCCATAAAACTTATATCTGGCATGACTATTATTATTCATCTTCCGAATTTTTATTTTTATTTTTTATTATTATTTTAATTAGAGAAAAAAAAAAGGTTCGTACATTGACAAGACATGACAGATATAGGTTTTATGGCATAAACATATTTGCTCTAATGTCTTTATCCAGGGAGGAAAACGTAAACTACGTTAGTATGGAGAAAGAGAATGGAATGAACCCTCTTAACATCTAAACTAGTACCAAACCGAAAATACAACACTCCTACTGCATAAATTAAATACCTACCTACCCCACATTTAATTAAACAATCAAAAACCTCGCGAAAAACTTACACCAAGTTGTCTTACAAAGACAATTAATTACACGAAAAGTTACCTACCTACTCGAAAACAAACTCAGTAAATATATAAAGTTTCCAACTATTGCATGCTGAAGTAAACTAGCGCCAGCAGATTGATTGTGTAACTTTACGAACTACCTGCAATAGGGTATGTTTGGATTTGGGCCAATTTTGTGCCTATTTTCAGACAAGTTTTTAACTTTAGTAGGTTTTTATTTAACCTGGTTCGTTATGTTCGGTCATTATGTCTTTTACAAGTCGTTTTTCAAGCGAGGTCTCGGATGACACGGCTGTGTGAGTCGGGGGGTATCGCATTGCGTCTGTTACACGTTTATTGAAATTGAAAATGGATCTAATCATATTACTAGTATGCAAACTTGGGTGAAGTAATAAAGTTTTGACAAGGCATGTATCAACTTTTCTATATTTCTTGCAACATATGGGAACCTTTTCTACAACTTATGTGACGGTCCCGGGAAACAGATTTATATGAAATAGACAAGGATACACTTTCTTTTGTTTTCGCGATGTTGTATTGAAATTAAAGACATTTTTCGGTTTCAATCTGTGGTGTTTTTTCCTGTAAGCATTGTATCAACGCTCAACGTTTCGAGACCTTTACAGGTCTCTTCTTCAGGATTGACACCACGCGATTAAAACCGAAAAATGTCTTTAATTTCAATAAATAAATATATTTTTGGTATTGGAACCTCAGTCGCGTGGCAACCACCAAAATATCGGCGGTCGCAGAGAGATTGCCAACGACTCCCTGCAAACAAACAGCATGCAACCAACCAACCCACTAAACAGCTATATCGTGAACGCCGACTGTGAAATATGGCACGTTTCTCACCCGATAGAGCTGCGCAAACTTACATTTACATGAAGGTAGCAGTTATTTGTTACTGCGGTATTTCAAAATTAGTTTTAAAACCGGGTCACACCAAACGCGTGATTTACACGCCACGCACGCACTCTCTCTTTCTCACTAAGATTGTATGAAACTAACATTGAGATACATACTTCAGTTGCGTGACGTATAATGTATGTGCGTATACGCGCGCACCGTTTATTAGAAGTTGCAGCGTTCGATTTACCACACAAGGCCGAAACTTCGAGAATTTTGTTAAAACCTTGCTTAGTGGAAACGTGCACATAACAAAGAACACACTCTCCAAATTTCAGGTCAATAGGAGGCTCTGATTTGATGTATCAGTCATTACTCATTAGGTCATTCAGACAGTCAGTCAGTCAGGACTTTGCATTTTATATTATTTTTCGATTGCGTTTCATAATGTGCAGGAGTCCCTGCGTGATCACGCATTTCGTGTGACCTGGATTTTCCTACTACTAACATTATAAAGGGGTAAGTATATGTATGTGTTTGTTGCTCCTTCGTGCAGAAACCGCTGAACCGATTGCAATGAAACTCGGTAAATAGCTAGAGACTAGACTAGAGACAATATACGACAAAGATAAATTTGGAGAGTGTGTTCTTTGTCATGTGTATCCACTAAGATAGGATTTATTATAATTCCCACAGGCGGGATCAGGACTTACGCGGATGAAACCGAGGGGCGCGACTTGCAATATGTAAACGCGAAACTTTGTTATGATATATAGTGATATTTCATGCAAAAACTACTAAACCGACTGTTACAGAACTTTGGATGTAAACAGGTGGAACTGTAAAATAACCTCATAACACATAATTCTACTTTTGTATCAATATTCCCACGGAACCAGAACTAATTGATGAAATAGGTTTGAAAGGTATTTTTAGTGTTCCGTACCCAAAGGGTAAAAACGGGACCCTATAACTGAGACTTCCCTGTCTGTCCGTCTGCCACTTATTTTAGTGATAATGTGGTCTAAGATAGAATGCGCTCATCTAGAAGAAGGAAGACGGCAGTGGAACAAGATCCGACCCGTCTTCATTTGTGGCTGCACCGGTCTCGTATCGGAACATTGACGAGTCCGCTTAACGCTAGAATTTAGGCCGGTGGGTGGTAACAAGCCGCAGCTGAAGCGAAGCCTCCCTAGAACTGAATGTACAAGTTTGGCTGGGCGTTTCACGTATAGATAACGACGACGTTTTAAAAGTGAAAATCACGCGATTAAGATCCGGTAAAATATAAAATTATACCTACTTTAGGTACAATGTGGTATTATTTGCTTACCCATCAAATTAAATTGTAAAGTCATGTCGTATTGTTAGTTTTACAAGTAGGTATCTGAATTAGACTAATCGATTCATTTGATTAAATTCTTTGTATGAATAATGAGACTTCATTGTGCTTTGAATGTCAACCATTTCGGGTTTTCAAAGACCTTTTGTGCCCAGCTTAGCGTTTGTTAGAGATTTATACTTTGTTATATAGCCTAGATAGAATAGGGTTACCCTATCTCTTCCCGTGGAGGTCGTGAAAGGTGACTAAGGGATTAAGAACTTAGGAAACCCATGAGTTTCTTGTGTCTTGTGACAGACAGCGGAGTCTCAATAATAGGGTCTCGTTTTTACCCTTTAAGAGGATAGTCTCCATTCTCTTTCTCCATACAAACGTAGTTTACATTGTCCTCCCTGGATAAAGACATTAGAGCAAATTTGTTTATGCTATAAAACGTATATCTGTCATGACTATGCATCTACCTTTTTATTTTTTCATTTTTTATTTTTTATTATCATTTTAATTAGAAAAAAGAAAAGAAAAAAAAAAGGTAGATGCATTGTCATGACAGATACTAGGTTTTATGGCATAAACATATTTGCTCTTATGTCTTTATCCAGGGAGGAAAAAAGAAGCGAAGCCTCCCTAGAACTGAATGTACAAGTTTGGCTGGGCGTTTCACGTATAGATAACGACGACGTTTTAAAAGTGAAAATCACGCGATTAAGATCCGGTAAAATATAAAATTATACCTACTTTAGGTACAATGTGGTATTATTTGCTTACCCATCAAATTAAATTGTAAAGTCATGTCGTATTGTTAGTTTTACAAGTAGGTATCTGAATTAGACTAATCGATTCATTTGATTAAATTCTTTGTATGAATAATGAGACTTCATTGTGCTTTGAATGTCAACCATTTCGGGTTTTCAAAGACCTTTTGTGCCCAGCTTAGCGTTTGTTAGAGATTTATACTTTGTTATATAGCCTAGATAGAATAGGGTTACCCTATCTCTTCCCGTGGAGGTCGTGAAAGGTGACTAAGGGATTAAGAACTTAGGAAACCCATGAGTTTCTTGTGTCTTGTGACAGACAGCGGAGTCTCAATAATAGGGTCTCGTTTTTACCCTTTAAGAGGATAGTCTCCATTCTCTTTCTCCATACAAACGTAGTTTACATTGTCCTCCCTGGATAAAGACATTAGAGCAAATTTGTTTATGCTATAAAACGTATATCTGTCATGACTATGCATCTACCTTTTTATTTTTTCATTTTTTATTTTTTATTATCATTTTAATTAGAAAAAAGAAAAGAAAAAAAAAAGGTAGATGCATTGTCATGACAGATACTAGGTTTTATGGCATAAACATATTTGCTCTTATGTCTTTATCCAGGGAGGAAAATTTAAACTACGTTTGTATGGAGAAAGAGAATGGAGACTATCCTCTTAACCTTTAGGGTTAAGAGGATAGCCAGTATTCTCTATTTACATAACAATAGTGAATTTCTTATTATTTGACTGGCATATTCACTCATCGATTATTAAAATTGGAAGCCTAAGGTCATAGTTTGACAATAGCTGTGATGTTTCGGATGAGCAAACACAACACAAGGCCAGTCTGACGATTGTTTGAAACCATCCTAGTTTGACGTAGAGAAGCTAAAAGGCCCATTCATCCAATACAATTTGTTTGCCTAAATTATTCAAATTGTAATCTAAAGTCGGAAATAAAATTGGTTATGAACCGTAAAGTTCTGAAATTGGTATAAGCGTGCTCAGACTACGTTGTTACCATCTGGTGAGATAGTGGTCAAATGTACCTACAGTGGGAATATCGGAATAAAAATTACCTATATTCTCAATTATCATAATTCATAACAAATCAAGTATCGTTTTCTAAAAACCACTTTAAAAATTCTTACTCGGCGGGATTCGAATCCGCAACTACTGGTACGACTACCGCAGTGAGGCGGTCTAACGCTTAGTCTAAGTCCAACCAGTAGTCGCGGTTTCGAATCCCACCGGGCACGAATTTTTGGTTTACATTATTTCAAAAGCTATCCAAAAAATGTGGGTTTTGTACGGTTAGAAATATGTTTAAAATGAATAATTTTCATTGAAATCGAGTCATTCGTTCTTGATATTAATTTAATATTAAGAGGACAGTCTCCATTCTCTTTCTCCATACAAACGTAGTGGACGTTTTCCTCCCTGGATAAAGACATTAGAGCAAATATGTTTATGCCATAAAACCTATATCATGACTATGCATCTACCTTTTTTTTTTTTTTATTCTAATTAGTAAATGAAAAAAAATCAAAAGGAAGATGCATAGTCATGACAAATATAAGTTTTATGGCATAAACATATTCGCTCTAATGTCTTTATCCAGGGAGGAAAACGTCGACTATGTTTGTATGGAGAAAGAGAATGGAGAATGTCCTCTTAAAGAAAGGACCGTAAAGTTCAAAGTTACTTACTTCAAACTTGCGGTCTAAGATGAAGAGCGCTGACATAGAAGACGTGCTAAGAAGACCCCAAATCACCACAGGAAATAAAGATTCAGGCAAAATGCTTCCATGAAAACAATTCTCAATAGTTAATTCTATAAATAAAATAAAAAGCCTAGGTCTCCTACAGAATTATAGCCGGCTTATAGATTCTCGATAACCTGCACATAAAAATATGTTTACCTATAATTTATCGTTGTCAACATGAAATCAATTGCCTAAAAGCCTCGCAAGGCTGTTTTTACATAGTTTACAAAGAAAATGATAAAAATTAATGATTTTTGACGACGACGAAATGACGGGGAAAATTATTATACGACTTTAATGAAATTAGTTTCTTCGTTATTTTAGAGTGAATAGAAAAAGGTGACATTGAATTTTAAAAAATCGATACACGATATTGATGACAAATAGTCTTAAGAGGTTCGTTCTCCATACAAACGCAATCGACTGTTTCCCCCCTGGATAAAAACATTAGAACAAATATGTTTAAATATATTATAGATTTTATGGCATAAACATATTTGCTCTAATATCTCTATCCAGGGACGAAACAAACAGTCGACTACGTTTGATGACAACGAGTAAGTATCCTCTCCCCTTAACCAGATCAGGCATCAGGCCGTGACTTGACGTATTACACACACAGACCGATACAATGTTTGATCAATACTGGCTGCCACATGGGGCAACATTTATCTACCGAATTGATAAGTTCGATAACAAGGAACATCCGAGCCTTATGTATCTGTATGTTTACTATATGTGTTATGTGTATGTTTACTATTTGTTATACATATGAACTACCAGTGGCATACTGCTGTTTTACCCTTGTTAATGCTGGGTTTCTATGTTGATAGTTCGTTTTAGTTACGGACAGTTGGTAGGGTGGACATAGAGTAGGTAAATTTTGTCTATTGGTTTTATTTTCGATCTACTTTTGTTCGTGTTCCGATCGTCTCTTGGTTCTATCTCGAGCGTCTTAGTTTGTGTCAATCGTCTTTTGTTTCTGTTTCGATTGTCTTTTGTTTTTATCTCGATAGTCTTTTGTTTTTATCTCGAGCGTCTTAGTTTGTGTCAATCGTCTTTTGTTTCTGTTTCGATTGTCTTTTGTTTTAATTTAGGTTTTTGCCCATTGTCGTGACTGTGTCAAAATCGGCCAAGTGCGAGTCGGACTCGGAGTCGGCACGAGGACTCCGCTGTTTTCATAGATGATGTATTGATGTTACAGTTATAACAACAAATACAATATTATAAATAATTAAGTAAGGCCCCCATACAAGAAACGTGACTTTTTCGTGTTATTGATACGGAATCCTTCGTACTCACTTGGCTGATTTTTCAACTGTCTCGCAAAGTTTGGTACAGTTTTAAGATCAAAATCATTTTAGTGTATCAAAAATCCCCGGTAAGAATCGAACCCGGAACCGGCTCCGTCGATGACGTAACTGTATTCCGTTAACTAAAAATACGTGAATTTTATATTATTTTTCGATACGACGTCGAATGCGGTTTCATATTATGCTAATGTCGGCAGATATTGTACTCAATCACGATACACTGTGCCCTGCGCCACAGCGTAAATATCGGTAGAGCTGTACTACAGTAGGCTGAGTCCATAGAAACCGCGCGCCTCGAAATTGTAACTTTTCTACAAGATATCAGGCGGTTATTTCCGAATATGTCCAGATCCCGTGGGATTTTTTTAAAAATCCTTTCTTATTGGAAGTCTGCATCCCCTAAAGAACACACTCTCCAAATTACAGCTCTCTACTATCAGTGGTTTAGGCTGTGTGTCAGTCAGGACAAAGTATTTTAAAGATAGATAGTCCTTATTTCATAACTCCATTTCAATATTTACTAGTTTGTAACTGGTTACGTGAAGGAAGAAAAAGATCTTCTTTACTGTAACTGGTTACCCTTTGGCCGCCTATGTAACAAACACAGTTACATAGGCGGCCAAAAGGGATGTAAGAACTTCAAAACGATCAACTTATTTAATAAATAATATTTTAAATGCATTTCATTATTTTGGCGTTATAAATATTTTTTTCTTACTGTTCTACACTCTTAAAATTTCAGTACTATCAACTATTTTTAACCGACTTAAAAAAAGGAGGAGGTTCTCATTTTAGACTAAAGCCATTAACCAACTAAGCGGTCTTATCCTCTAAAGCTTCTTTTAGGCAACCTAAGAAAGGATTAAACTTGAATTTGGGGCGCAATAGAAGGAGTAAGAAAGTATTTCCCGAACGTAGTTTTTGTGTTAAGAATACAGGGGAGTCAGCCTACTGTTTCTTTGTACAATGCTTTTATCTTCACCACGAAACAACGAGATAATCTGTCATTGTTTTACTGGCTCTACCTTCCCGGGAACTTTACATAAATGGTAGTTTTTAGGGTTCCGTACCCAAAGGGTAAAATGGGACACTATTACTGCGACTTCGCTGACTGTCTGTCCGTCTGTCACCGTTTATCTCATAAACCGTGATAGCTAGACAGTTGAAATTTTCACAAAAGATACTGTAACAACAATACTAAAAACAAAATAAAACTGTTGTAAAAAATTAAAAAAGAGGCTGCTAAGCTAGGCTGGGTTATTTATTGAGCGGGATTCGAACCACACGTCCTTTCTCAATCGTGGAGAAACGACTTGAAATTATAAGCTACTAGCTGACCCGGCAAACGTTGTTTTGCCTTATAAATTATAGATAGTAGCCGATTCTCAGACCTACTGAATACGAAAATAAAAATTTATAAAAATCGGTCAAGCCGTTTCGGAGGAGTACGGTAACTAACACTGTGACATGGAAATTTTATATTGTAAGCTATAATATACAGATGCTGATTTTTTGCATCTGTATATTATAGCTTGAGGCATGTTTGCAATATTTCTATGAACGCCCAGGCGTGGCCAAAAGTGGTTGCATACAGTGCCACCGACTTATCTGTTATGTACCTTATCTGAAGTCGGGCGCTCAAACTACAATCTATCAATACCTACCCTGTAAAAAATCTATTATACAAATAAAAAAAAACAAAGTCTGTTACAATAAAAAAAAAAATATAGATTTTTCTTCTGTTTTCGCGATTTTGGATTGAAAGTTAGTTCATTTTTCGGTTTTTGAGACCTCCTTTAGTCCTTTACAGGTCCCTTCTTCAGGATTGACTCAATCCGTCATCATCAGGATTGATCAGTCAATGCTGAAGAAGAGACCTGTAAATGACTAAAGGTCTCATAACGTTGAGCATTGAAACAATGCTAAAAGTAATAAACACCACGCGAAATATATCGTATAGTAACGCGCAGGTACAATATTTTTAACGAAAGCTGTACATTGTATTTTTTTTAGTTTGATTGGCTAATTGCGAATGTAGTTGATTGTATAATACATAGACGATTATCAGCACGCCAGAGAAATCCTTGAGATTTACAGCCTGCATTTTGTTTTTTAAGCCTTTTATAATGAAAATAATATCAAATAAAAGCCGAAAAATAAGTTTTATTTCAAAAATAGATTACCTATTTAGTAGAATCGTCCTGTGATTCAAGTCTTGAATGATATTGACAAGTGTTTGCGTGAATGATTCACGGACTACAACTAGGTAAACACTCAGTATAAGTTTCACTAGAATGAGGTAATGTATTAAACATTTGCGTTATAAAGGGACTTTACCTCTTGTGACTAAGATCGAAACCGCCAGTGGCTTGCCGAGGGTTCAGTACACATTTATTTGTAAAAAACCCGGTCAAGTGCGAGACTTGCGTAGGAAGGGTGCCGTATTACTATCACAATTGCGTACGGAACCCTAAAATGAACACTGGACCAACCAATTTGTGGACGCAACCCGAACGTTACAATTTATTTAACCATTGGCGCCAGTCTTTCTCTAGTCTCACTAGATGGCGCTAGTAGTCAAAATATATCGCGGTATTGTTGCGTTTTTCTGTCCCTGAATCACGTTTGTTGTATGGGAGCCCCTCCTAAATATTTGTTTTTAGTGAAATTTTCAATCGTCTAGCCATTACGGTTTATGAGTTACAGCCTAGTGATAGCCAGACGGACAGTCGAATCTTAGTTAAAGGTTCCCGTTTTTTTCCCTTTAGGTACAGAACCCTAAAAACTATTCAAACTCGAAACGATTGTTCATCTGTTAAATAAAATGTTCTGTTAAAATATTACTTTCTGAAAATAGATAATATTACATATCTATTTTCTATCTCACTCTCAAGAAACCCCCATAGGTTTACTTTCTACTTGAATAAAAACGATGTACTCATAATCAATCAATAAACTATTGATAGGTAATCCCATAAGCCATATTTTCAGAAATAAATTATAGCTACAGCTACGCCCAATACCGCGGGTGGGGCAGGTAAAATCCCGCGCTAGCTTCATTGTTATAGGTACCCATAGCCCGAACAAATTATGGCAAAAATAGTTACATTTTTCCGGGGCTTTATCGCGTATTATTATTTATTTTCTTACCTCGTTTCAACCATGTTACAATGCTTAAAAAGTTTATTAAATTATTGTGCAAAACGATGATTTGATTACATATTTAGGCATTTTTTATACTTATACCTAGTTAGTTTTTTTCGTTTTTTCATAATACATATGTCACAAAGTCTAGTCTAATTTCCAAGTAACTGTTTAGGTTGAACTGCTATCAATTTACTTCTAAAAGCTTAAGGATGTGTTACCTCAAAAGGTAAACAGACAGACAGACAGACAGACAGCGAAGTCTCAGTAATCGGGTCCCGTTTTTACGTACGGAACCCTAAAAGGGAACCCTAATAATTTTTAGCAAAACATCAAAATCATAGCAAGACCTTAGAATTTTCGAAACACTATTTCACGAGCCCCAAAAGTACATGTTGGAAATGCATTCAAAATCAGCATTTTTTTCTTTAGATCTCAGGTATACTCCAGGGCTTTTTATGCTTCCCACATGGTAACCCTAGCCAGAGCCCACTCGGCTTGGTGTAAGGATATGATGAGGAGTATGTGTTTGAGCCAGTGGCCCTAGGCTTGGTGTATGTTGCATATTGTGTGTGTCTGTGTATGACTCACCTCGTTTCCATCCTGCTGCGCGTTGCACTTGCTGATGTTGAGTGTGCCGGTTATGAAGTCGTTCTGAACATCCACTATTAAGAACGCAGACACCGGACGGACAATCTGCGGGGGAGACATCCATTACTGACATAGTATTAGTACCTCGCTCACCAAGCTGATAGGAGTACAGAGACACGGGTTAGGATTTCGCCTTGTCTTCATTAATTTGACTTTAACATTATTATAAGTAGGTAATAACATTAATATTTTACTTATAATTATTAGGGAGAAGATGAAGAGCAGTGTTGGTCTAGCTAGTGGTAGACACCCCGACTTTTATTCCGAGAGTTGTGGGTTCGATTCCAGGCCGACCGCGCACCAATGTCTTTTTCTTTAAGAAAAAGTTTTGTGCGCTAATAACATCGCTCTTACGGTGAAGGAAAACATCGTGAGGAAACCAACATGTCCTATAACTCATCACGGTCCGAAGACATGGAATATTCGCCAATCCGGAGTAGGCTCCCGTTGCGGCTTACTGCTTAACCCCTCTAAGAAATCACGTACAATGGCCCAAATGTGAGGCTAAGTGCGGAAAAGGCCCAGCTAAACTAACTAACTAACTAGGGACATGATGAATAAGAAATATTATACTTTAGTCCTTAAAACATAACACACAACTTTGATCCAGTGGTTCCAGCAGAAGGTGAACTCCTCCTTGTCAATGTATCCATCTTCATTCTTGTCGAACACCTGGAAGATGTGACGGGCCTTCTCCTCTGGGAGAGGGTAGATGTGGAAATATAACTCATAACTTTGATGATCCAGTGGTTTCAGCAGAAGGTGAAATCCTCCTTGTCAAAGTATCCGTCTCCATTCTTGTCGAACACCTGGAAGATGTGACGAGTTTTCTCCTCCGGAAGAGGGTAGCTGTAGAACTATAACTCACAACTTTGATCCAGTAGTTACAGCAGAAGGTGAACTCTTCTTTGTCAATGTATCCGTCTTCATTCTTGTCGACACCTGGAAGATGTGACGTGCCTTCTCCTCTGGGAGAGGGTAGATGTGTAAATAGAACTCACAACTTTGATCCAGTGGTTCCAGCAGAAGGTGAACTCCCCTTGTCAATGTATCCGTCTCCATTCTTGTCGAACACCTGGAAGATGTGACGAGCTTTCTCCTCCGGAAGAGGGTAGCTGTAGAACTATAACTCACAACTTTGATCCAGTGGTTCCAGCAGAAGGTGAACTCTTCTTTGTCAATGTATCCGTCTTCATTCTTGTCGACACCTGGAAGATGTGACGTGCCTTCTCCTCTGGGAGAGGGTAGATGTGGAAATAAAACTTACAACTTTGATCCAGTGGTTCCAGCAGAAGGTGAACTCCTCCTTGTCAATGTATCCGTCTCCATTCTTGTCGAACACCTGGAAGATGTGACGAGCTTTCTCCTCCGGAAGAGGGTAGATGTGACCCTTCTCGTTGCGAAACAGAGCCTTGCAGATCAGCCTGAACTCGTCCAGATTTAGTTTGCCATCCCTGGACAAAAGATATGCGAGTGGTTTTAGACTAGCGTTTTTTTCCGCACTGGTACCTACTATTTATGCATATTTGGTCATTTCAGGCTTGATTTGACCAAACTAAAATATGCGATAAAAATACAATTCCCTGAATATTTTGTCATCTTTTCGATGGAATAAAGTAGTCTATCTTTGGGTGCAATGATAAAGAACAGACAGATAGCGAAGTCTTAGTAATATAGTCCCGTTGTTTCCCTTTGAGTATGTCACCCTAAAAAACAATAATATAAGATTGATTTAAAATCTAGGTATAACCTTCATACTGAAATCAACTCAATTACCTCACAATAGAACAAGAGGTAATAAATAAAATAAACGTATGAAATAGGTATTAAGTATTTCTGACAAATACAACTAATATTATAAATGTGGGGCATTTGTTGGTTTGTCCAATGATTCATTGCATGGTCCTATATAGATGAAACTTTGATAGTTCATCAAATAAAGATGGATATAGGTAAGTTTTCATCGTAATATTTTCGAGTAGTGATGCAATGATTAGAAACTTAAATCAATTTACATTTTTCTTCTGTTTTCGCTATGTACGATTGAAATTAAACTTCTTTTTAGCAGTTTCAATTGCATGGTGTTTATTACTTTTAGCATTGTTTCAATGCTCAACTCTTCACCAGGATTGACAGGAGGAAGATTTAAATGAGTTTCATTTTATGAATCAACTTGCTAGAAATATTTATTCAAGGAGAAATGCATCATTAAAAAATTTCTCATGACAGGATTGGAACCTGTGACTCTCGCTTGCCAGGCGACCACAAGAAAACATAAGAAATAATTGTATTACTATCAACTTTTTAAACTAACACAATTTGTACTCATGTTTACATTTTCCTGAATCTTTTTAAACATAGATAGTCTAGACTCAATTGTTTGTTACTAAAAAATTATAAAGATTTAATGTTTGTGCATGTTTCATCTTCAGACCTGCTAAACCAATTTCAATGATAATTGGTATAAGACCACCTAGAATTCTAGAAGTTAGCTTAAAGAAAATAAAAAAATAACGGAACACTAGCAAGGTTTTAAAATAAAACTAAATATGTAGGTACCTAGTTCAGAAGCACTGTTATAGTTCACTGACGATAATAAAACCTAAATGAATTAGTATAAAATGTTTATCTGCTTTTATATTGAAAATTAAAAGCGAATTACTTAAGAAACGCGAAGTTATGTTAATTAGGTAAAAAGCATGATGTAAAATAGGTACTTTCAAGTTAACCTCACTTGAAAATAGAGTTAAACATACCCATCTTTGTCAAAGGTTTCGTAACACGCGTCCATGTCCAAAAAGCAAGTTACATCTACAGGCAACCCGTTAGCGACCTCCGCCATCGTAGGTTGGATCGAAATGACTCGCGACTCCTTGCGACACCCATTTATAAACGAACTCAGCACCATGGTTTCAACTTATGTAACCTAGAACCTTTACCGGTCAAAACAACCGAAATCATCACTATAAAATGAGTAGATTAATTGTTAGTTGTTTGTAGAACGTTTTTGCTTCATTTTGAAGAACTTTTTATTCATAATTATCGAAAATTATTTAGAAAACTTTCGATTCTGAAATACATTGTTTATTTCGCAACTTTTGCCGGCTGACGGCTGATTCACAAAAGAATGAATGATCTTCAGTCAATGTCACACGTATGTCAAACTTCAGAATTCACTTTAACTTTCCGTTCCACGCAAAATATGTTGCGAATAACTTTTTCTTATTCTAGAATTAAGATAAAAAACCTCATAAATAAAGTACAGAGATCACTTAAACTCCAGAATAGGTAAACGTAGTATTAAAAATAGTTTTAAATAATGAAAAACCTACCACTTAAGTGAGTAAATTAAGACATCTTACGTTACGGTTACGGTAAATTAACGTGTTTTTCCTGTGGCAAAATAGGTGACTGATTGACTGAAGGAATGATTGAACTATTTGTCTATCTGTCCTTCGGTTTTATCTGTGGTCATCTGTAATCTAAGCGAAGCGTTGAAAAATATTTTTTTCGCATTTTGTCGAATTTTGTATCAAATTTCATTGAAGTTTTGCCACGTGCAGCTTCGCTATGTGAAAAACTCTCCGAGTATTCACAGTGAAACTTTTAGGTGTTTGTGGTAACCTCGATCATACTCAAAAATGGTAATAGAAAAACTGCATGGCTTGCAAGCCACCGGCATGACGATGGACCAGCGGTTCACATTGCTGGCTTCGGCGGCTCCAGACCGCGTTATCAAACAGAAAAGGCAGACAGTCGGCTCGTTTCTGAACCAGTCCCTCAACTTCAGAAACCGGCACTTGATTCAGGAGATTGCGCGGCAACTGGAGTACCAAGCACAAAAAGTAAGTTGTTTTTGTAAATGTTGTTTTGTATTTCGCAAGAACACGAACTGCATCGTTTACAGCGGTTTCACCGTCATGTCATAACGTGGTTAAAAAACCTTAAACCGGATTTAAACAATGTTTAAAAAAACTTACCTCTATACAAACAAATACCTGCCTACTGCAACTGAATTTCTTTTTATAAAGTAAAGTGTGTATAAAGAAGTAGCTGTTCTCTGTGGTTACAAATGCATAAATAGTGGAATAGTAAGTAGTAAGACCATGTAGGTATGTTTAAATCCAGGGTTCCTATCTGTTAGCTTCCGTATGAAGGGTTAAAACATGCACTCTTAGTAAAATAACCCAAATGCATTAATTTATTTGCAAATTATTGTTACCATAGCAAATATTATTAAATAACGGGGTATTTACCATGCTAACATTTGTTTATGACTGAGCTCGATATTTGGAAAGTGAGCTATATAATCCTACGGCAAGAACAGTTTAGGCCACCGCGGCTTTGATTAGGACATGTGAGCTAGTGATAGGACATGAGCCAGCCAAGTATCTGCTTTGGCCGACAAAAAATCATTCATTCAGGCCCCTGTTTCATAAAGCCGACAATCCGACTTTTATGTCAAGAACTGACTTATTTGTCAAATTGTCACGCTGAGGCTGTTTCATAAACGTGACAATTTTATTTAAAAGCGACAAGTGAAATCTTGACATATTTTTAATTGTTGGACGCGTTTCATAAACGCGACATATGTCAAGAAAAAGGCGACAATTATGTCGCCGACATATGTCGGATTATCGTGACATATATG
Organism: Idaea biselata; assembly: GCA_958496205.1. Taxonomy (NCBI): domain Eukaryota; kingdom Metazoa; phylum Arthropoda; class Insecta; order Lepidoptera; family Geometridae; genus Idaea; species Idaea biselata. Next base: position 14,475,829 of record OY292402.1, read on the forward strand.
TCAAGAAAACGGCGACAATTGTCAACTTTTAAGATATTTGCAAATAGTCCTATTCTACTTCCTATTCCTACTTATATTATAAACGCGAAATGTTGTATGTATGTATGTCTGTATGTGACTTTGTTACTCCTTCACGCAAAAACTACTGAACCGATGGCGATGAAACTTGGAATATAGATAGGAGACCTAGAATAACACATAGTTACTTTTTATCTCGAAATTCTCGCGAGATCAGGACTTACGCGGGTTTTTTGTTGTTTATAAAAGTATTTCAGAAAAAAATAAAAACTGACTTTAAAAAAGGAAAAATATTAATTGCACCTACATACTTAATTAAGTTGTACAGTTTTGTGTTTTAGAGTTTGGCTGTCCGACTTATTATGTACTAGCTGCGTCCCGCAGTTTCACCCGCGTAAGTGCCGATCCCGTGGGAATATCGGGATCAAAAGTAGCCTGTTTTACTCAGGGCGAATGTAGCTTTCTACTCTTTTAAATAATTCAATTCAATCAAAAATTGAGCCGTGGTTTTACATACCCGAAATTTTTCTTTAAAGCAGAAATCAGTAATTGTGAAGGAGAAATTAATTCTACACTTAAATGTACGTCTTTGGCTCCTTGTTTGAATTTGTTCCAAATATTCATCGTCGCTACTTTCTTCGCTGCTCGATGTAAGAACCATTTTTGTTATGAAAAAATGAAAAAATAAAAAACTCAATACGGAACAAAACAGTTTAACGTCTTCAAAATTCAAAATACGATTTTCGAGACAGAAGGGTAAGCGCCTGTCGCAAATGTCGGACAATTATACAAATATGTCAATATGTCACGACAATTTTGTGTTTCATAAAACAAAATTGTCAAGTTTTTCCCGACAATTTGTCACCTGTCACCTGTCACGCAAAAAGTTTTATGAAACAGAAAAATGTCAAATTGTCGCGACAATTTGACTTATTTGTAAAGAAGACCGTTCAAAATGGACCAGCTTTGTTCCACAGATATCATATTCGACACTTCAAACAATTTGTTGTAACAAATTGTTTCAATCGCAAGTTATGAAATATGGATTATTCGATTGATTACGTAAACTTAAAGCCATGGTGTTAGTATTTTCGTCCTATTCTTAATAAGTTAAAAGATATTGGGTGTTAAAGTTTCACATTTTTAGGAGTTTCACACAAAACACCACCAGATGTCGTTACTTGTCTCGAATGTCCATAAATCTGAATTTGTAAAACCATTAAATGACTACAGAATTCCACGTATCGGTCCAGAATTTATAAAGAAAAGAATTATTTTTAACTAATAAGATTTATTGACTGAAAGATGACTTGATTATCTGCCATATTGGTATACCAATTCAGATTTATGGATATTCAAGACAAATAACGACATCTAGTGGTGTTTTGTGTGAAACTCCCAAATGTGAAACTTTAACACCCAATGGTGTCAATTCGAACAAGCCAAATTCCGACTTAACTTAACTTAAAATTAGTTAAGACGTGTCAAATTACAGATTGCTATTCAGAAAACGCCGACTTAACTTATTATGACAGGACTAAACCAAAATAAGTAAAGTCGAATTAAATTAGGTTAGAAAACGTTTTTAGCTATTCGGAACGACCACAAAACAACCAAAATAGTAAACGTCAAACTAAAATTAAGTCGCGACTAATTTTGTGTGGACTAAAATTGGTTGTTAAAGTAAATAACAACATTTATCGAATAAATAACGTTACGATTGACGAATTTGTAATTTTGGCTGTAGTACGGGCTGAAAGGTGTTCTGAGTGCCGGCCTTTATGGACAGATTTAGTGAAAACCCTCAGAAAAGCGTGTTTTGTTAAATAAAACATTTAACAAAACTGTTTAATTTTATTGCAGAAGCAATGACGAAGGGCTTAGATTAAAACGATTAAGAGACTGTTCTAATCCATTCGTATTGCCGGATAACAAATTTAAAAAACTGTTTTGTATACCTACCAAATGACTATGACCTGCTGGACTCTCACAAATTACTCAGTCGTGACACCAATGATCGTCTCAGAGGGCACCACCTCAAATTACGCACCGCCTTCTCGCACAACAACCCTTAGCAACAACAACCCAACCCTCACGAACATTTCTTCAGCAACAGAGTGGTCAGAGCGTGGAACAAGCTACCAAAGGACATCATCTCGGCACAGTATCAACCAGTTCAAGAACAAACTTGACAAATACTTAGCCAATACAGAAACAGACTAAGAATAGCTGGATACAGGCATCTATCAATTGTATCAACTGCCTGCCTGTTATGTAAATAATAATAAAATACCTGTGGCAATATGCCTATTTGCACATATTGCCTCATAGGGCAACAATTATTTTCAATAAAAGTCATTTTATATCATTTACAAGTTTTATTCAAAATATATACTAGGTAGGTAGTTAAAATAGAATTTGATTCAGATTTGGCTAGAATTGTCTATACAGTTAAACCAGTTAGGAGTTTACTGTGCCTCTTCAACAAAAATTTCCTCAACTGTGTCTCCCCTCAACGCTTCAGCTTTAACTTGAGCTGCCCGCACCTTAGCACAGGCATTTTCTCTTAATGGCAGTGCAATATCTGCTCAGCTCAGCAGCCTAATATTTTCATTTAATGCTGCTGTCAGGCTATCGGCAACAGGCGGTCTTGGTGGTCTTGGGGCTTGCACCCGCTCAGGCCGGCATATACGGGGGCGGTTGGGCAGCTCAGGTTGTTGTGGCGGTGATTGATGAACTCATTGAGGATCTTCTAGCTGAGCAGGCACAGCAGGAGGAACTTCAGCAACAGCAGCAGCAGTATGTTCCATTTGGGGTCTAAAATTAACAATAAATAATTTAAGATATACAGCAAAAATATTTAATTATATGTATTACCTGTGTTTAGTTTTAATAGATAAATTGTAGGTAGAAGGACGTAGGTTGATTTTAATCATAAAAATTCGGGTAGATTAAAAACAAATTCACCGTACGTTCTTAATTTAAATTCGTCGTAGTCTCTCTATTGCCACGACGCGGGTCGGTTCGTGTTCGGCCCCGGAGCGTCGCTATTCTTTCAACCAATTCGGAAAGATAATAGAATTACATTCGGGTTGTGTGTTCAGTTTGATCTTCGCGTGTGCTCGTTTATTAGTACAAAAGTCTGTCGGATGCTGGCGAGGAGACCACTTGCGGAACCTCTAGTTTGTGCACCAGCACGTGGTAAGAACAGACCGACGGTAAGCTGGCGAACCTTAGGCGAGTTCAAGGTCACGTTCGGTGTGCATTCCGTCGAGAGGAGACTCCAGAAAGTCCAGGTGAGTGGATTCTTTTGTTAGTATCCTGACAGACTATACTTTTCGTTTGACCGTTTGACCGCGGCATACATTCGCTTAACGAACATTCAATCTGAGTGCATTTTCTAATTCGTTGCCTAATATACAGTCCACTTAATACATATTTAATACATTTTTTGGTCCCTCGGCCGCATATAATTGATAGGCGGACTTGGAAATTAGCTTTTTTTGTCGTTAAATTTATCGATAATTTTTTCGTTTCGTGTTGAAGGTAAATTTGAAATAAGTGTTGGTTGGCATTTTTTTCGTTTCGCTCGTTTTTTGATTGATTCGGTCTTGTTCAATATTGACTTTGACACTTGTCGTTCTCGTTGGTTTTACGTCAGAGTCATATTGACAGATCGTTCATTTGTCAACTGTCACTTATTATCAATTACTTCAAAATCATTGTTTTGTTTACATAATAACGTTTGGTGAATTTGTTTGATAATCGTTTCGTTTTGTTGAAGTTATTTGATTGAAATTAACCTCGTATAGTGTTAAACTACCGTAAATACAGTGTGAACAAACATGACCGACCAGAGAAAGGAATTGATGGATTTTGGGAGGAATTTGAACGATAGTTGCGCGGACGAATATAGGGTTACGCGAGATTATTCATTTATGCGCATGGAACATATAGAATCCTCTGATTTAACAGGTGTTACTCAAAAGGAATTGGACTCGTTGTTCTTAGAGTTTCATAGTGCACAAAAATCTTTGCTTATTAATTTAAGTGCGTCCGATAGAAAAAGCGAGCTTTCTTACACAGTTGCTTTTGATACAAAGTTTCGTGCAGTTCAAAATAAGTTGCAAATTAGTAAAAAGCCGGTCGGTTCTGTTGTAAACACTGCAAATAGCACTACTACTAATCTACCAAAGATTGCAATCACACCATTTGATGGAACACAGGAGAACTGGGTTTCATTTAAACATTTGTTCGACTCATTGATACACAATAGAGATATGCCTCATGTCGAAAAGATGCATTATCTCCTTACCAGTGTAAAAGGCAGTGCTCTTGCATTAATAAAAAGTTATCCCATCACTGACGGGAACTATATGTTAGCTTATAATGTTTTGTTGAAGTACTATGATAGGAAGCGGGAAATAGCACTGACTTATTATGGTAGGCTGTTGGATTGTGTTAAAAGTCGAAACACATCTGATCTAGGTAGGATCTGTAGAACTTTTAGTGAAAATTTAGATATTTTGGGTAGGTATGAATTGCCTGACAAGAATTTTATGTTGTTTCAATTGTTGTGGTCTAAGTTGGACTCTGCTACTAGGGAAGCTTATGATATGTATGTTGATACTAGTGTTGACATTCCACAGTACGATGACCTACTGTCGTTCGTTGAAAAAAAGGCTCGTGCTATTGGTAACTCGGTCGACAAGCACCCTAGTCAGAGTAAGTTTATTAGTTCAAAAGGCAAGACGGCTCTTATAGTCACATCGAGTGAAGAGTGTGCGGTCTGCTCAAGTGTAGGACATTCAATTGAGCGGTGTCCTACGTTTTTAGAAAAACCACCCAGGAATAGGTATGTGGTAGTTAAAGAAAAAGGACTTTGTATCCTTTGCTTACAGCCTTCACACACAGTGATGTTTTGTCGTTCGAAAATTAAGTGTAACAAGTGTCGGACTAGCCTTCATCATAGTTTGTTACATTTTGAGAGAGTGTTACCGGGACCTTCTGCTTCTGACCAGGCTTTGGCTGCATATACTCAGTATGGACAGATGTCGATGTCACTGTTTTCTACTGCGGTCGCTTTGGTCAAGAATAGAGTTGGTAAGTTAGTGCCGGTTCGACTGCTTTTAGATAGTGCAAGTGGTTGCAACTTCATTTCTGAGGCTTGTGCCTTACGGTTGGGTTTGAGTTATGTTAGTCATGGACATTCGGTCAATGGTATTTTTGAAGTGTCTACAAATACTTTAGGCTCGGTCAAACTAGATTTAATACCAAGGAGTAGGGATGTCAAACATGTAGTGTCATTGGAGGCTTCGGTTCTCCCCCGAATATGCTCAGACATGCCCGTAGGTGTTGTTGACGTGGCGAAGTGGCATCACCTTCGAGACTTGGACCTTGCTGATCCTCAATTCGATAGCCCGAGGCCGGTGGACATCTTGCTGAATGTTAACATACTCGCATCGATTTTGAAGCCTGGACTTGTAAAGGGAAGTGCTGGTCAGCCTATTGCCCTGTCTACTGTCTTCGGATGGATAGTGATGGGTGAGTGCTCAATATCATATGAGCCAAAAAATAGAAATTGTTTCTTCGTTTCAAACCTGGCTTTAGATAACTCGATTAAACGGTTTTGGGAGTTGGAAAAAGTGGATCCTCCGAGAGCTATCGTGCGCTCGAAGGTGGAAATCGAGTGTGAAGGTTTTATGGAGACTTCGTGTAGGCGTTCTCCAGAGGGTAGATTGGTTGTTCCATTGACTTTCATAGATCCTCGCGACAAGCCAGTATTTCGATATTCTCGAGAAACAGCTCTAAAAAGGTTCTTGAACTTAGAAAGAAAGTTTAAACTTAACTCAACTTTCAAAAGTGCCTATGTTGATTTTATGAGGGACTACTTGGAGAAGGGTCACATGGAGAGAGTCGACTCTCCCTCCTCGAGTGTAGGTGCGTTTTATTATATTCCACATCATGGTGTTTTGCGCCCGGATTCGGTTACCACTCCTCTGCGCACGGTATTCGACGCTAGTGCCGTGGACGGCGATGGACGTTCGTTGAACGACACATTGTTGCCGGGCCCAAAACTACAAAATAGTATTTTTGATTTGTTGATTCGTTTTCGTTGGCACGCTATCGTCTTCACGGGGGACATCAAGCAGATGTACCGCCAATTTCTAGTATCCCCAGAAGATACCGACTACCAGCGAATTCTATGGCGATCTTCACCTGAGTTGCCTGTGCAGGATTTTCGTCTCCTTACCGTCACCTATGGTGTCTCTTGTGCTCCTTATCAGGCACTCTGGTGCATTGCTCGTTTGGCGAAAGAGTTTGCCGGTCGTGTGCCGTTAGGTGCTGTCGTTCTTCAGCGCGACAGTTACGTCGATGATGTCGTCTCTGGTGCTGAAACTGTTAGGGATGCGGTTGGTGTTCGCAACGATCTCCTTCACATTTTGTCGTCTGCTGGTTTACACCTTCGCAAGTGGACATCCAATTGCCGGGAGTTCTTCGAGGGCCTGCCGTCGTCGGACTTGTATGTAGAGCAGTTTCACAATTTCGAAGATATCCAGGATGTATCGCTGAAAATTCTGGGCATGACGTGGTTGCCGTCGGCTGACCAACTTACTTTTAGGACGGCTGCGATTAATAGTCGCTGCACGAAGAGGTCCATTTTGTCGGACATAGCTCGGATATTCGATCCGCTAGGGCTTTTGTCACCTGTCGTCTTTCTCGCTAAGTACCTCATGCAGCTTCTGTGGTTGTCGGGAGTTGATTGGGATGACGATGCTCCCGTTGATATTTCTCGTGAGTGGCTCAGGTTTAAGGTTCAGCTTTCGTCGTTGGCCTCTATCTCGTTGCCTCGTAGAGTCACTTCTTCGTTCTCGACCCTTCAGTTCCATGGCTTTTGCGATGCGTCAGAGCGCGGTTACTGCGCGGTCGTATACTGCCGTGCAATATGTGAGGATCAGTCTATTGTCGTGCGCCTATATTGCGCTAAATCGAAAGTTGCGCCTCTGCGCAAACGTTCGATCCCGCGCCTCGAACTGATGGCTGCGGTTTTGTTGGGTGAGCTCATGTCGTCGGTAGCTCATTCATTGTCGGGGATCCATTGTATTGAGCATATGGTTGCTTGGTCGGATTCCAGTGTAGCGTTAACTTGGATCAAGTCTTGTCCATCTCGTTGGAAAACCTTTGTCGCCAATCGGGTGACTGAGATCCAAGATAACATACCTCCAGATTGTTGGCGTCATGTGTCCACGACGGATAATCCCGCGGACTATGGATCGCGTGGGTTACTACCTCGTGACCTCACCTCGTGTGAATCATGGTGGTCGGGACCTTGCTGGTTGTCACACCCGCAAGATACGTGGCCTAAGCCATGTTTCGTCACAGACAGCTTGGCCTTGGACGAACAGAAAATTCACTGTTTGCTGACGCAGAAGAACGTTACTTTTGTTGATGAAATTTTGGCTAGGTTCTCGTCGTTTCGGAAAGTAGTAAACGTATTGTCGTTCTGCTTCCGTGCTACGCATAATTTTAAACATTCGAAGTCGAAGATCGACGGTTCATTGTCGTGTTCTGAATCGAACAATGCTACTCGTTTTCTCGTTCGTCATGTTCAGGAGAGTGTTTTTGGGTCAGAGATTCGCGCGCTAACTAGTAGTCGCCGGAACAAACTCCCCAAGGCTCTCAGGAAACTTTGCCCTTTCGTGGACCCCCAGGGTCTGCTCAGGGTGGGCGGTCGCCTCGCCCACAGTCAGCTCGGCTATGACCAAAAGCACCCGTTGCTCCTTCCTAAAAGTCATCGATTGACGGTGCTGATCATAGAGGAATACCATCGGAAATTCATGCATCCGGGGTTGCAAACGCTGCAGAATTTGTTAGTGCAGGACTTTTGGATTCTATCTGCAAAGCAAGCAATTCGGACTGTCTTGTCGTCGTGTTTTCGTTGCTTTCGTGTCAAACCTAAACTGCCTGCCGCTCCCCTGATGGGTAACTTACCAGCTTATCGTATCAATCAACTGAAACCTTTTTCGTCATCGGCTGTCGACTATGCCGGTCCCTTTGATATCGCTCTCGGACGCGGTAGAGGTGTCCGTACGTTTAAGGGTTACGTGTGCGTATTCGTGTGTACCGCTACAAAAGCTGTGCACTTGGAGCTCGCTTCGGAGCTCACATCGGAAGCTTATCTTGCCTGTCTTCGTCGTTTTATAGCTCGTCGAGGCCGGTGCTCAAAGTTAGTCTCTGACCAAGGTCGGAACTTCGTCGGGGCAAGCAACCTGCTGAAAGACCATATGTCCCAGGCAGCGACGGCGGAGCGGATAGACTTCGTTTTCAACCCTCCCGGAAGTCCACATTTCTCGGGACTAGTGGAGGCGGGCGTCAAGTCTATGAAGACGCATCTCGTTCGTGTCGTTGGTTCGCAACGACTTACTTATGAAGAGTTCAGTACCCTTCTGACGCAGATTGAAGCTTTGCAAAATTCGCCTCCTCTGTCTCCGTTGAGTTCAGATCCAAATGACCTCACGGTACTCACGCCGGGTCATTTCTTGACTATGGAGCCGCTGACGATGCTCCCTGAAGCATCTCCTCTCGATATTGGCGTCAGTGTACTTCAGCGTTGGAAAATGCTTCAGAAGATGCATCAAGATTTCTGGCGTAAATGGCATCACGAATATATCCACACTCTTCAGCAGCGTCATAGGTGGTCTGATTCTCAACCGAATATAGAAGTCGGGACCTTAGTTCTAATAGTTAATGAACAGTGTAGTCCTATGAAGTGGAGATTAGGCAGGGTGGTGAAGCTCCATCTTGGGATGGACAATGTTTGTAGAGTCGCAACTCTTCGCACTAGCGCGGGAGAGTGCAAGCGTCCAGTCGTTAAGCTCTGCCCTCTACCTTCACCTATAGTTGATAGAGAATCGGTGGTGTCTGGGACAACTTTGTAACCCTGCCCCATCGAACAATTTAGTTTTTTAGTTTCGTATCGTATCGTTACATTTCCACTACCTTCTCGTATAATCAATCGTTAACTAGTAAATAGGGAAAATACTCTGTATTTTGGTGGTCGGAATGTTTAGTTTTAATAGATAAATTGTAGGTAGAAGAACGTAGGTTGATTTTAATCATAAAAATTCGGGTAGATTAAAAACAAATTCACCGTACGTTCTTAATTTAAATTCGTCGTAGTCTCTCTATTGCCACGACGCGGGTCGGTTCGTGTTCGGCCCCGGAGCGTCGCTATTCTTTCAACCAATTCGGAAAGATAATAGAATTACATTCGGGTTGTGTGTTCAGTTTGATCTTCGCGTGTGCTCGTTTATTAGTACAAAAGTCTGTCGGATGCTGGCGAGGAGACCACTTGCGGAACCTCTAGTTTGTGCACCAGCACGTGGTAAGAACAGACCGACGGTAAGCTGGCGAACCTTAGGCGAGTTCAAGGTCACGTTCGGTGTGCATTCCGTCGAGAGGAGACTCCAGAAAGTCCAGGTGAGTGGATTCTTTTGTTAGTATCCTGACAGACTATACTTTTCGTTTGACCGTTTGACCGCGGCATACATTCGCTTAACGAACATTCAATCTGAGTGCATTTTCTAATTCGTTGCCTAATATACAGTCCACTTAATACATATTTAATACAACCTGGTTTTTAAAGGAAAACTTACCTGCTCTACAGTCGCAAAACCGTACACAGAGGCAGGTCCTACAATTTCCAATATTTTATTGTCCAGATCTGTTAAATCTGGGCCTGGAGGACCTCCTCCAGTTCCGCTGATGGAGCCCATACTTTTCGAGCTTTTGTTTTTGTTTTGCTGCGCCAGACATCCCAATTCTAAAAATAAAAGAGGAAATACATTTCATACATAGTTAATCACGAAGTACTTGTAATGACAAACATTGAGCCGAGTAATAATTGGTATTTGGTTTCTTGGTAAAACTGGTACTCGGACAACTTTAATCTTTACATAGTCTAAAACAAAGTGACTTCCCTCTCTGTCGTGTCTGTTTGTATTTTGTATGTACGCTTAGATCTTTAAAACTATGCAGAGCTAGTAATTCTATTACTATATAAAGTGGAAGAGTTTGTTTTTTTGTTTGTATATTCAGACCCTCTGTGTGGACCTATTTGCGTCGGTAAGGCTTAAATTTACTAGACTTAATCCATTTAACATATTTAGACTAATGAATAGAAAGCTTATGAGATTTTTTAGTTTGGTTGAACGCGCTAATCTCAGGAACTTACTGGTCCGAATTGAAAATATATTTTTGTGTTTGATAGTCCACATATCGAGGAAGATTAAAGGCTAGTAATGATCCTGATATTCTCGCGGAATCGGGACCTGGGCGGGTAAAGCCGCAGGCACTAGGATTGGTAGATAAATAAATCTAATTCCTCTTACGCTATCGAAATAGCAATTAGCATAGGTAAATTGCGTCAGAAATAAGACCTACCTTTTGCCAACTGAGCATGAAGCCTCTCCACTCCACAAGCAGTTCCTTTTGCTGCGTTCGTTAGGTCTTATATACATTTTCCGACACAAAACTACAACAAAACTGATTCACATGTATTACAAACTACAAAAAGTAAACAAATAATCATAGAGAAATCTAGACGAATAAAGTACTACCAACCTCACAGCATAAACCATTCGTTCTCAATTTTTTATCTGTGAATCCAATTTAGTCCGTGTTTAGTCCTGTCATTTTCAAATTCTTAGTTTAGTTTGTGGACAAAACCGAATAGCATACAAACTTAACTTAACTAAAATAAGTCTGTTTTTGGTTAGGTTAAGTTTTAGTCGGTGGTTTGCTCGAATTGACCCCATTATCTTATAACTTAATAAGAATAGGACGAAAGTACTAACACCATGGCTTTAGCTCGCATAGATCAATTGAATAATCCATGTCTCGTAATTTGCGATGGCACATAAAATAAAATGAAGGTACCTCTAAACCCCAGGTAAAATCCTTAAGGAAAAACGGCGATCTTCTTTTCCACCATGACAATTTTGTCGCCTGTCGGCTTTATGAAACAGAAAAATTGTCAAATTGTCGGTTCTCGACATATGTCGCGCCTGTCGGATTGTCAGCTTTATGAAACAGGGGCCAGGATGTAGTTCGATATGGACCCCCCTAACTGTCCTCACCTACACACAATCTCTAGTCTCGAAACAAAACCAGTTGAAGTTACTGGCAAAATATTGAGCTCGTCATAAACAATATACCCCGTTATTTAATAATATTTGTAGTGAAAACAACCACATAAGTTTAATATCGTATATTGTTCCCATGTTTGATTTTATCTTTTTTGTATCATTCTAGCAAGCATTACGGAACCGTATTGGTATGCGACAGCAGCAGCAGCAGCAAAATTTCCGCAGGTTCGGCAGCGAGAGCAGCTTGGTGGGGCTCCGACGTGCAAACAGCTTTGGTAACCTCACACAGCAGAGCGTTAAGAGCAGACTCTCCTGGCGGCAGGGCAGTGTCAACTTTAGGTGAATACCATTTATTACGATTTTACCTTGGAATTATCATTTCATAGCAATAATAATGAGAAATACTAAATTAAAGTACGAAAAACATTTCTTCATAAAGTAACACTACTTCTCGTAAAATGCAATTAAAATAAGAAATATTAAATTAAAGAAGGAAAAAATCTCTTGTTGGAGGCATTAACTATAACACCATCCAAGCCATTCAATTGTTGTAGAACTGTGTTCTAATCGAGCCTTAGTTAGTTTTGTTGGACCTTTTCCGCACTTAGCTTTCAGACTGTGGCGAGTCTTAGGACATGTCGGTTTCATCACGATATTTTCTTACACTGTAAGAGTGATGTTATTAGCACACAAAACTTTTTCCTAAAGAAAAGAAGACATTTGTGTGTGGTCCGCCAGGATTCGAACCCACGATTCTCGGAATGAAAGTCAGGGTATCTACCATTAGACCAACACTGCTCTCTGGCCTTTGTCAAGTGGTTTCCCGTGTGACATAAATTGTAATGGTTAGCGCACACACTCTCATGACAGGTTACCTAGTAGTTAGACGAAAACAGTGGCTATGCTTTTGAGATTAATAATGATAATTGTTTTCAGGAACCGAAGTCGTTCGGTGTCAGTAAGCAGCGCGCCCGGCGGTCGCGGGGCCGGCTTCCGGCGTCGCGCCGGCCAGCAGAGGTTCCGGGGACGCGCGGGGAATTTCAGGTATGGATACATTCATTATGTCTGTATGTATATACATACTAATTGCTAAGATTCGATCCCGCGTGAATACCAAGTAGCCAATTTATCTCTATGCCCAAATTTATCAAAATCGGTTCGAAGGTTTGGGCGTGAAAGTATAACAGAGATAACAGTTACTTTCGCATCGTTAATTTATATATGTATTTATACTAGCTGACCCGGCAAACGTTGTTTTGCCTCATAAATTATATTATAATAGATAGTAGCCGATTCTCAGACCTACTGAATTCGCATATAAAATTTGGTAAAAATCGGTAAAGCCGTTTCGGAGGAGTACGGTAACTAACATTGTGACATGGAAATTTTATATATTAGATGGAAATTTTATATATTAGATTATATTATATACTAGCTGTGCCCGCGACTTCGTCAGCGTTTTTCGGACTACCTACCCATCGCTGTGCTTGAACGGACGACCAGGGAAGTATGTTGCTGAGCAGAAGATAATCATGGCAGAGTCTATTTAAGTGTAGATTTAGCACAGCGCAGCGGTAGGTAACGTGTTGCATGCTTATAAGAAGTAGCCTTTATCGAAAAAATAAAATAAATCGAAACCCGACTTCGAACAAAAGGACAAAACAATAATATAGAGCTCTCCTAAATACAGTGCAACCGACTTATCTGTTATGTAAGCTGAAGTCGGGCAGCTTAACTACATGATATCTTTTTTTTACGTGGCTAATGTCCGTCACCGTCAGGCCAATCTCGTTGGGCTACTTATAATGTAAACCCCCATGGTGTCCCTCGCTCCACAAGTGTCAAAGCCAGTGGAAATTCCTCATGGACTACATCCCGACAACGACGGCCTTTCCAAGCCTCATCTCTGCATCTGTCCGATAGACAACCCCTCTCCGTCTCCCCTCCCTCGGCACGGTCACGCCACCGTCTCGAGGTCCCCAAAGCCGGTGATAACCTTCCCCCCCAATTCACCACCAGAGGCTGAGGTGATTTTTATAGTGGTTGTCTACCACGCGGGCCCTTTCTTGCGGAAAGGACCCCCGAGCCCGCTGACGCGGGATTACGGGTTAGAAGCCAGGCAAGCCCGGTTTCCCACCTCGTGCGCCTCTTAGCTTTCAGCTACTGAGTCCCCTCACAACGGCAAGGTGGACGACCATCTGGAGGGTAAAACGTAACGTCGTGTCCGGGACTCGTGACTCGAACGCGCAGCCGTCGAATCGGAAGCCATCACTCGGCTCGGTAGGCCACCGTTCCTTAAAAAGGGAATGCGCCGGTCTGTGATTCGAACGCGGAACCCTCGACTCGGAATCCATAGCTGCCATTGTGCCACGTAAACTACATGCAATCTGCATCTACCCAGTAAAACTGCCCGATTACAGATATCCATTTAATTTATATTTTTAATCCATTTTATTGCATTTTCAAGATTGGAACCGTAACTTTAATCACTAAGGAATTTTTGAGAAGGTGGTTTCAGGTGGTTCATCAATTTTTACCTAGTTCTTTATAAGCCGATTCTATTGATGGAAGTCCAAAAATTAGTAATTAACATCATTGTGAGATGCTATTCTGCTCATCATTCCGAAGGTTCTCATCAGATCTTCACCAACAATTTATGGGACCAACTCGGGACTCTCACTTTCCAAATTAAAAAAGAATGATCGAAATCGGACTTTATATGCCGGAGTACGGCGTGAACATATTCACATACAAATAATATGCGGGTAGAATTGAGCAGCTCCTCTTTTTTTTAAAGTCGGTTAAAAACAGCCATTACAAAGAATTTCCGTATGTTCAAAGGATCCGGACAGACATAGGTATACGGTATATGAGGAATTTCCTGAAAAAAAAACCGGGTATCCGGTTTTTTATTTTCGACCGGTTAATCATGTGTTGATTCCACACAACATATTTCTTCAATACAACATTCAAACTAATTAAGTAGTAGCAAAAAACACTTTATCCGGATAACCGGACTAAATATCCGGATAAAAAATAGCCTATATGTCAATCGGGGTCTAAAGCTATCTGCATACCAAATTGGGTCAAAATCGGTTAAGCCGTTTCTGAGATTAGCGGGCACAAAGGCACAGACAAACAGACAAACAGACAAACAGACAAACAGACAAACAGACAAACAGACAAACAGACAAACAGACAAACAGACAAACAGACAAACAGACAAACAGACAAACAGACAAACAGACAAACAGACAAACAGACAAACAGACAAACAGACAAACGGACAAACGGACAAACGGACAAACGGACAAACGGACAAACGGACAAACGGACAAACGGACAAACGGACAAACGGACAAACAGACAACCAGAAAAACAGAGAAATGGGTTCTACTGCGTTAGTAGGTACCCCTCCAATTTATATTTTTTTTATATCTTTCAAAAACAGACACCGCTGAGTTACGATTTTATTATATGTATAGAATAGATATAGATTAGATTATATTATATTATATTTATACAGACTTAAACTAAAGTCTTTGCAGTACCCTATCTGAATATCTGTTTTGAAATTAAGGTTATGTTTTTATTTAGAAATTGTTTGATTTTACGTTCTGAAGTTTTGCATAATCTCATAATCTAATCTCATTACATCCTTCTTTAACACATCTGAAATTAGCTAGCGCTATCCCTGTTACCCTAATAGTGGTATGGTGCTCCTATAAGATACAAGAGTTTCCTCTCTGTATGCAGAAGCGGCGTGCAGTTCAGCCAGTGGACGCGAATACCGCGGGTGCGCGGCGCGCAGCGGGGGCGGGGGCGGGGGCAGCCGCGCGGGGGCAGCAGAGGTCAGTACTTACAATAGCCTTCTATCTATACTCTCCTGTCCTTGGGCCACTGTACCGGACGGTCGGTCGGTAGGCATAATTATCTATGCCGGGAAGTGAGCGCGCCAAAACAGCTCCGGTACCACACAGGATATGTGGTAGGTGGCTTCTCTGCCGGTATCAGTGAGGTTGTCGTTAGCTCCTCTTCGCGGTGCGAGTGGTAAGCGGCTTCATTGCTCTGGTTCCTGTCTGGACAATCTGGTAGTGCCATGTTGGGCACATCTTAGCTCTTATAGAGAACCGAAGACTAGCATTAGGGGACATGATCGGTCTATTCTGATCCCTGATGTTTACTCCTCAGAGTGGCCTGATGGTACAGCGGACCTTTCCATACCCAAAGTGGTCATAGTTGGGGACACTATAACATATATGTATAGTTTAGTCGTCCAAGGGTTCCATGTACCGAGGATCAGTTAAAGACCGATCATGTCCCAAACACTAGTGTTTGGTTCTCTATACTTAAAGGAGAGCCGCCTCATGCCCAAGTGACACCATGCCTAAAACGCCAAAGGCTGTCAAGTAAGGACTCTATGACATATATTGTTAGTTCAGTTATATCAGGGGTTGTCCTAACTGGAGTTGGGGTCATCAACCATTTAGCTGTCACAGTTCATGAGATACAGCCTCAGTAACAGTCTCCCATTTTGACCCTATGGATACGGAACTGTAATAAGAACAATAAGTATAATAACAGTACGGTATTCCCCACAGCCGGTGTTGGTCTAGTGGTAGATACCGCGACTTTCATTCCGAAGGTCGTGGTTTCGAATCCAGGCCGACCGCGCACCAATGTCTTTTTCTTTAAGAAAAATTTAAGTGCGTCATTAACATCGCTCTTACGGTGAAGGAAAACATCGTGAGGAAACCAACATGTCCTAGGATAAACCACGGTCCGAAGGCATGGGATATTCGCCAATGCGGGGTAGGCTCCCGTGGCGTCTTAACCCCTCTAAGAAATCACGTACAATGGCCCAATTGTGAGGCTAAGTGCGGAAAAGGCTCAGCGAAACTAACTAACTATCACAGTTCATGAGATACAGCCTCAGTAACAGTCTCCCATTTTGACCCTATGGATACGGAATAAGTATAATAACAGTACGGCATGCCCCACAGCTGGCCCCTCACCTCGCTCCGCCTCCCAGCCGGTACCGACCCGCGAGGCGCTGGACGCGCAGCTGGAGCAGTACATGGCGGGTTCCCGCGCTGCGCTGGATAAGGAGCTGGATGACTACATGCGGGATGCCATGGACCAGGACTGATTGCCGCGTCACCGGGGAAGTAGTGGCCGGTGGCTGCCGGAGTGAATAGTTCATACCAGTGACCGAGCGATGGAGTCAATACCACATGAGGAATGCAGGCGCTAGACTGCTGCACATATTAAAACACATGTGTGAAAACTTTGGAAATACCAGCGCAAAACATAGCTTCACATATTTGAAGAAAAATGTGTACTTTGCAACGTATCCAAAAAAACGAATCAAAGCGTTCAAAGGTGAATGTGAGCAAATGTTTGTGTATCCTGCCACACTTGTTGTCAAAGCTTCAAACATGTGTTTAAATATGTGAAGCTATGTCTGGCGCCCGCATATAGAATAGGAACAGAAACAAAGCTTCATAGAACGGTGCTACCTTCATTCATTCATACAACTTCATACAATATATTACCTTCTAAACCGTTTTCTTTGAGTGTACAACCACAGAATACATAAATAGTACAAGTAGTACAACGAACGCTGTATTTTGTTTGTCTTCAAAGAAACTGGTTTAGACTGGCAGGCCGTTCGCAGCGCCGTCGTATGAAGCTTTGTTTCTGTTCCTGTTCTTTATTCATGTGTACTTTATACTTTACTAAGTCCCGATCCCACGGGATTTACGAGATCAAAAGTAGCCTATGTCCTTCTGCAATGTTTCTATACCAAAAATCATCAAAATCGGTTCAGAGGTTTAGACGTGAAAGCGTAACAGACAGTTACTTTCGCATATTATTAGTATAGTAGGTTTTGTTTTTGAGAAAATTTAATTTCTCAATCTTTTCAGTCAATATTTAATTTAAAAGACATTTGTACTATCATTTTTTACTTATCGATAATCATTTTCTTTGGAGAATACCGTTGGGCTTACATTTCGAGTATGAGAAACCATCCAAACATTATTTCTTAGTGTTTACCACACTAAGGAAAAACAAAGTTTTTTGAAAAAATGCTTTCAATTTTTTATTGGCGAGGCCTTACTCGCAAGAACATGAGGACGCGCTTTCTTAAATTCGGCCCAGGGGGAGGCTTACCCGTGGCGTATCGGTTATCGCGCTAGGACGGAATACCAGTAGTCGCGGGTTCGAGTCCCGCCGGGTACTAAAGTTTGTGAAAGCATTTTTTCGAAAGTTGTTTATAAATTGAGGCATATAAAATCAAACTTTGCAATCTCCACTTAGTCTTATTGTAAGAGAAATAGGAACATTTTCTTGAGCTCCTCCGTTACATCCTACGTTAAGCAGTTGGTCCCAGTTGTTATCTCTGATAGCAGTCGTTAGGTCAAGTTAGAGGCCTTAGGGCGACCTGACAACTCTAAACTAGGTGAGACACACCAATATATAAAAAAGACAAGAAACCGGGATCAATTTTATATGCCTCAAATTGTAATGAATTAATGATATTGTAATTAAATTTAAAAAATCGTAACTTAGTGACAGACTGTCTCATACAAACAGTAAAAATCTCGTCTCAAGTAATTTTTAGTAGTAAAGATATAAATATTAGTTTTAGGTATGTACTGAAACTTGAATAAACACTAGCCCTTCCTTGCGTCGCGCAGTCGGGTAAGATTAGACATTTAAGTCAATACTTGGTACCAAGTTATAGTTACATTTTTCTTCTGTTTTCGAGATGTGGGATTGAAATTAAACTCATGATGTTCAAGTTAATGAAACATTCAACTTGAAAATTTTAAAAAATAGTTAAATTTTCGTAGATTTCCGAACAAATATTATTAAATAACGGGGTATTCACAATGTTTTAATTTGTTTTGTAACGAAGCTCGATATTTTAATTGAAACATGGTAAATACCTCGTTAATTAACTATATAATGTGTTTTTGGGGGTGTTTATCAAATTTTGGACATTGAATATCGCAAAGCGTGATCAATCAGTAACTTAACTAAAGCATTACTTTCGAACGGTTCCTACTTATAGTCTCCGTTCTCTTTCTCCATACAAACGTAGTTTAAATTTTCCTCCCTGGATAAAGACATTAGAGCAAATATGTTTATGCCATAAAACCTATATCTGTCATGACAATGCATCTACCTTTTTTTTATTATTTTCTAATTAAAATAATAATAAAAAATAAAAAAAAACCCGGCAAGTGCGAAACTCGCGTACGAAGGGTTCCGTACCACTATCACAATTGGGTACCGAACCCTAAAATCGTTTACCAATTTTAAAATTTGATAGGTAAATGTGACATATTTAGCTTCGATTCTTACTTCCATCATACAACCACACCACTAAAAAAAAAGAAAAAAAAAACTTTGGCACAAAGACAATCTGAAACTTATAATTAAGAAACTCTTTGGTAAGTGAAGGCAGACTGGTATATTTGACAGATGGGCAGCCATTTTGAATTTCATGACCTACTCGATTCGATGTTTTTGAAACACGTTTGTTGTATGGGAGCCCCCCTTAAATATTTGTTTTAATTTGTTTTTTGTTGTTGTAGCGGCAACCGAAATACATCTTCTGTGAAAATTTCAACCGTCTAGCTATTACGGTTCATGAGATACAGCCTGGTGACAGACGGACGGACGGACAGACGGACAGACAGACAGCGAAGTCTCAGTAATAGGGTCCCGTTTTTACCCTTTGGGTACGGAACCCTAAAAAATTATAAAATGAAAAAAATAAAAAGGTAGATGCATAGTCATGCATGACAGATATAAGTTTTATGGCATAAACATATTTGCTTTAATGTCTTTATCCAGGGAGGAAAGTTTAAACTACGTTTGTATGGGGAAAGAGAATGGAGACTATCCTCTTAAAAAAATGCGCTTCGTAGGTTCGTTTCGCATTTAGTGAATATGCAGTCGTAAGTTAATATATTCTGTAAAATTGACTTAATCTTAAGATTTTTGTACTGTATTAGACATTAAACTGTAAATATATGGCGATAAGACATAAAGTTGATTGTTTTCTAATAAAAACACTAAGTGAGAAATGTTTTTTTTTGTATTTCTTGAAAAAGGAACCTACCTCATTATATTTATAAGGATACTAGCAAAGTCCAGTGGTTTCACCCGCTTACCCTTTCCTAGTGGATACCTACACACCACAAAGAACAGACTCTCCAAATGTCATGTCTTTAGGACCAGCGGTTTGGGCTCTGCGTTGATTTAAAGGTCTGTCAGGACTTTAAATTTTCTATCCTACCTACTAATATTATAAAGCTGAAAGTTTGTGAGTATATGTATGTGTGTTTGTTACTCAATCACGTAAAAACCGATGAACCGATTACCACGGAACTCGGTATGTAGATAGCTGGAAACCTGGAATAACACATAGGCTACTTTTTATCCCGGTAATTCCCGCGGAATGAGGACTTACGCGGGTAAAACCGCGGTGCGTAGCTAGTATACAATTTATAAGGCGCCCCGCGTAAGACCCGATCCCGCCGGAATACCGGGATAAAAGTAGCCTATGTGTTTTTCCAGATTTCCAGCTATCTCCATACCAAGTTTCATCGCAATCGGTTCAGTAGTTTTTGCGTAAAGAAGTAACAAACATATTAATGTACTTTTTCATGTATTTATTTTATTCTATTTTTAGTGTTCGTTGTTATAGCGGCAAAAGAAATGCATCATCAACTGCCTAGCTAGTAGCTGCCACAGTTCATGAGATACACCCTAGCGACAGAAAGACAGAAGGACAGTGAAGTAGTAAAAATGCCCCGTTTTCACCCTTTGGGTACGGAACCCTGAAAACAAAGGGCAAAACGCAACCGGCATAGCGTGTAAGAGTATTATAGGTCATTTTTCTGAGTAGCCATTAAAAATAGGTGGTTCAAATTGCAATTACAAGAATCCACGACGAAACCCAAAAAGCAAACTAAATAAAACCCTTTAAAACAATATTTATGACCAAACAGATATGCAATGAATACCTCTATAATAACAAGAAGGCCCGCGACACGCGAGACCCCCTGCGGACAAGATACCGTGATGTCAGACACACTCGGAGTTACGTATGATGATCACCTAACGGGAGATGGCCACCGTACCACAGATTAAGTTTTATGTAAGTAGGTTTTTCTATACCATTGAGATATTAATTTACCTACGTTTTTTTAGGGATTTAGGGGCTCGTCTAAACGAGGTTTCTGGTGACCGAAGGGCTGGTAGCTTTCTCGCACAGAGGGTCAGCTTGGCCATTCAGAGAGGGAATGTTGCCAGCCTTTTGGGGACGATGCCTCGTGCGGACCCCCTTGACGACATTTTTTATTTATAGCGCAGGATTCATTGATAAAATTGATTGGGTATTTATTTAAATGACATTTTATTTGATTTACCTATGTTATGTTATGTATCTAACAAGAAGCCCCACGACACGAGACCACGAGGAGAGTGAAAATCACCGGTGAAAATTCATGAAATTAATCTTGAAAATACTATAAAGACGAAAAAGAACAAAATCCTTTTTTGTAAAAAAAATAATCATACTAATCTAAGAAAAAAAAAGCTAAAGCACAAATAATAAGAATAAGAATAATTTATTGATCAAAGAACAGTTACAAGGTCTATAAAAATAACAAATTTAAAGTAAAATATCGTTAGACAGTCTATAGATTAATTACAAGTTAGACTTGGATGTTAGGTTCAGCACTATGTCTATTCAAATCCTCCTCTCTAAACTAAGCATAGTGAGCTTGTAGACAAATGTGTTACAATGGGGTGTTACATATTTTAGTTATATGATGCACTGTGTCTAGCCGTATAGCGTACAACTCTTTAGTCGTCCTGAAGGGTTTGAAAAGGAAACATTATTTTTTATTATTACGGCAAAAAGATAAATATTCTTACCAAAGCTACTAGCTCCCTAATAGTCCTAGCTTGACTAGGTAGATGTAGGTAACACTTCGGTAGCTCATTTTTTTTTGTCAAAACAAGTAGCAGTGATGTGGAGGGAGTGGGTTCAATTTCAAATTCCACCTTTTTCCTGACCCTAGTGTGCGGTTATTTAAAATTTGCACAAGAAAAATCCTTTATTTTCCTCGTCACAACGATAGGTTTCAAATTACAATAGTAGGTATCATCAGATACCAGCCAGCCCTAAAGCGCCTGAAGTCCCCATAAAATAATTCCATTATTAAGTTACGACGTATCTCTCCTCTTACTTATTCTTTGCCCCAAGTCACGACGCTCCCAGCATCAACCCGGTCATACCTCACGGCCTCGCGTCAATACAGCTACGTCCAACGTAAAGCCCGCGGTTTACGGGCGTGCGTCCAAAACTAAGTACACCGTTATACAGACCGCCTAACGCTTACTGACACACTAAACCGATTTTGAAGGCTGATTCCAAGGAGATAGAAGGTCGTTGGATTGTTATTTGTACAACAAAGGTACTCAGGGAAAAAAAATCAAACGATACCCCACTTGACATTGATTGTTCATTTGTTTTCTTTTTTTACCCGACTGCCGAGGAAGGGTTATGTTTATTGCGCGTATCTTGTATGTAGGTATGTAAATTTCTTTATTACCAACGGCTAGATGGATTTATTAGATTTGCTGTATTCAATAACTTTAGTTTTCCGGAAGGTACAGCGCGTACGCAGTCCCCACTACCAAAAATAACGCGCCCAAGTTATCCACATTAGGGATAATCACAGAGCTCAACCCAATCGCAGTGCAATGAGAGGGTCTCGCTCCGGGGCAACCGTCTACTGTGTGATCGCAGTGCAATGAGAGGGTCTCGCTTCGGGGGAACCGCCTACTGTGTGATCGCAGTGCAATGAGAGGGTCTCGCTCCGGGGAAACCGCCTATGTGATCGCAGTGCAATGGGAGGGTCTCGCTCCGGGAGAACCGCCTACTGTGTGATCGCAGTGCAATGGGAGGGTCTCGCTCCGGGGAAACCGCCTATGTGATCGCAGTGCAATGGGAGGGTCTCGCTCCGGGAGAACCGCCTACTGTGTGATCGCAGTGCAATGGGAGGGTCTCGCTCCGGGGAAACCGCCTATGTGATCGCAGTGCAATGGGAGGGTCTCGCTCCGGGAGAACCGCCTACTGTGTGATCGCAGTGCAATGGGAGGGTCTCGCTCCGGGGAAACCGCCTATGTGATCGCAGTGCAATGGGAGGGTCTCGCTCCGGGGGAACCGCCACTCGCAGTGCAATGAGAGGCCAGGGAAGTATGAGGACACGCTCGCGTGGCGGGGGGTCAATCATTCTGCGAGGCAAGACAACGATACCGCGATCCAGATCGAGTCGGGTTTCTTTAGAGTGCCATCTAGCGGAGGGATGAATGGACTAAAAGTTTAATTTAAAACTTTTATTTCCCTCGTCCATAGAGGGAGAGGGTACAGATACATAAACATTCGAATAAATTATTTCAGTATTGAGTAAATATTACAAAAATAGTCGCTTTAGAAAAGACTTCAACGCGTCCTTTGAGACTTATGTCTACTTGTACAAGAAAAACAAAGTTTCGATGTACGTAGGTCCATTCCAGTCCACTACTACTGGATGACTAGATTAATGTGAACTGGCCGAATTTAAAATTTTAGTTTTTTAAAACTTATAAATAATTAGGACAACGCGAGACCACAAAATAAATATAAATATAAGTATTAAATCCATTGTCTAGACACCGTAACACAAGCTTAGTAGCTTATCGTAGGGCTAGATGTCGCTTTATTATTCATAAAATACGTCCCATCCCAAGTAATTGGGAATAGATTATCACTTATTAAGCCATTCAAAGCAAGACACTTCGACGTAAAGATGAGCGTATAGACACGTTAAAATGAGCCATAATTAGTAGAGTTATGGTGTGGTTGTAGTAGGTGAGGTAGGGTTGCCTCCGAACGGTACTCCATTGATTAGTATACAACATTAAAGATAGGTAACAACTTGTCTTGAGACGCGTTTGCCGTTAAACGATGCCTCTATGTGGCATAGAGTAAGTTAAGGAGAAATGGTAGAGGTGATCCTATCATTATTTTTATTATGATGGTGAAAGTTTGTGAGTATGTATGTGGTCCTTCACGCAAAAATCGTAGAATCGATTGCAATGAAACACGGTATGTAGATAGCTGGAGTACGAGTAGGTTCCTTTCTATCCCGATATTCATGCAGGATCGGGACTTCATCATCATCGTCCGAACGATGTTCCCGGTCCCTCTTGGGAACCCGGAGTCCGCTTTCCTACTTTCACGTCTCCACCTTGTGCGATCTTCGGCATCTCGCGTAGTGAGGTCATTTGCACTCCTATCAACTCTTACGACGCAAACCAGCATTTCTTGGGTAGGTACTTAGGACTTAGGGACTTGGACCTTGGGACTTAGGCAGGTAAAACGGTTTCCTGAGAATATCAATATAGAATCCCAATAGAGTTATTGCTTTTATATGATACCTATACTACATATTTTCAAAAGGAATATTGGGTAGGTATGTGATTAAATTTTTCTAGTACAGTGGTAAGGCTCTACCACGATACAACGTAGGCAAAGAAAGCATCATCTCACATCTTATCTACACAAACTTTTACTCAGCAAGTAGCCGGCCCACATTTCTTTCTTTCACCGCAGTCCGTGTATGAACCCGAGCGAGCGCACTCGCCATGCCCGCTCCAAACCGAGCTTGACGGCCCAACTTGACGGACAATCGTGCTACTCCGACAGTGCTCGACAGTTTCACAGACACCATGACAGTGTTTACGGGATTGTTGGTGTTCCTTGTGGCTGTGGGATCGACTCTTGCGCAGGACGAGTCGTTCGCGAGTTCGTTCTTCTCGAGTGAGTAGCAGTAACTTTCACATTCAGTGAGATAGGTCACGAATTTGGGTCAGTAACTGATCCTCTGTTTTCGTACGGTGAATTCTTGGAATTCCAATCGCGATGGCCGAGTGAGATCGAATCAAAAAATTTATATGATAGACGTGTTCGGGTGGAGTGTCGGTTTAATTTATATGTAACGCTTGCTTTTATATTGTCTTTCTTTTACAAATTAACGCTTACAAATTTATATAGGTATCAACTATACTCTAGGTAGGTATACTGATATTAAGAGGAAAGATTTGTGTATTTGTTTGTTATGAATAGGTCCCGAAACTACTGGACCGATTTCATAAACTCCCTTGCCACATTATCGAGGAGTAACTTAAGATACTTTTTATACTGATATTCCCACGGATTCGTTACTTAGATAGGAGACCAATATTGTGTGTTCCAAAAAATAATACCCTCGAGCTACTCTGTATCTCGGAAGGCAGGTTAAGCAGTTGGTCCCGGCTGTTATCTCCGATAGCAGTCGTAAGGTCAAGAGGCCTTAGGGCGACCCGAAAACTCTACCATTATGTGAGCCAAATCACTACGCGAAAGTAAGAAGTGTAGAATTATATTATGTGTACCTTACCTACTTATGTGTATTTTAGACATCCGGAAAATCGTCCCTTACTGGAAGTCTGTAATTAAAGCGATTTCCAACATTTAGCTCGATAATTGATTTCAATCCTCGAGTAGGTACCTAATCTTCTGTTTCTGTAGATTTGTTTTCAATGAAACTTCGGATCCGTAAAGCTTTCAAGATACCTAATTTTTTATAACACAAAAAAATAGATATGCTTGTATATACCTACTTACCTAACTTGTGTGAGTACCTGTTAAAATAATTTTAATAAAATGTCTTCAAAATTTTCATAAAATTTTCGATATATTAAATAAACTTTGATGTAGGTACTTTTATTTATGATTTTTGATATGCTAGTATCATTTACAAAGAGACTCGTCAGTAACTTACTAAGGAAATTTAACTCATTTTTCCAGTTTTAATCGCTTTCCTTTTATTATTTTTAGCATTTTAACATTGCCCTACGTTTCGGGATCTTAACAGACCTCTTCCTCAGGGGTCTACTCTTGCGGAAGAGGTGTAAAAATGCAATATCGCGAGAACAGAAGATAAATCTATAATTTACGAAGTGATCAAATATAACGAAGGTGAAACCGCAGGTCACTGCTAGTTAATTGATAAAACAAGTTTTACAGAGCTAACGGCCGTTATCATTCACTTTGCTTTGAACGGTAAAGATTCAAGACTAAAAATACCGCTAGAATAAATCTATTTTACGAATTTCCACATAGTGGATTAATATTTGTCTCTTTTAAAATACATGCGTGCAAAAAAACTTTATAAATTTACACTATTTGTTAACATAGGTTCATTTAACCGGGACTTTATCGCATATTTATTTAGTCTCTTATCTCGACGTTTCAACCACTTTACAATAGTCTTGGTCGCGAAGGGACAAGACCATTGCCCATCAATCAATGCCATTGTCCCCTCGCGACCAAGACCATTGTAGCATGGTTAAAATGTAGTGGTAAAAGAATAAATTATAATAGGTACGCGATTAAGACCCGGTAAAATGTAACTTAGTGTTTTATAGACTCCATTCAGATAGGGCTATGCGTCCGAGACTCTACCAATAGTCGTACAATAGTCGACTAATATAAATATAATAGGTATTATATTTATATGAATTATTATTATGAATTATGAAGTCGACTTATACTTTTCAAGGGTTTCGCGTCCAAAGGGTAAAAACGAGACCCTCACCTCATTTAAACCCTGTTCGTACAAAGATAGATTATTATTTTATTGTAAAACCAACAACAACTACAATAAAAATAAAAATTTAAATAACTTAAATCCAGTTTTAATATTTCTTACCTTTATTACTACTTACTTACTACCTTATTTACTACTTGTGAAAAAACTTTCGAGTAGATTCAAAATCCGTTTAGAGTCTAGACAAATTTTCAGGCCTAACATGCGAGACATGTTCGCAGAATTTAATATTCAGTGTCTTTCCCTAGTTTCACTTTTCGAATGAGTAACATGAAATTAGTCACACAATGATAATGAAATCGGTGACAACTCACCATAATATATGTGACAAATTACACCAGAATATTAATTTTGGGTACCTACGTACAGTTGGCATCAAAAGTCCATGACCACTTAAGTTTAGGACCAGTTAAATTCAAAATACACGATGACACTTACACTGACACTTTACCTGCCCATATAAATACATCTCACATAAAAATAAATTAATGCATGTGTTCTGTAGGTGTGGTCTGTTTTAAGAAAAGTGTAAAATGCCATGGTGTATTTTGAGCTTTAGGAAATAATTTAAACCCGGCCATCTTACTCATTCAACTTTGATTGAATTGCCCGAAGGAATTGCCATATTTTAGTCCAAGTGCAGATTTGTTTTTGTTTTTATAAGGCTCATACATACTTATATATGTACCTACTCCATGTTTTGACAAACATCTTAAACTAGCCAGGCACTTGTATTTAGTCCAATGAGATATGGCGTTTCGTCGCACCGATATGGAGCGAGGTACCGGTGCGTGTGCGCCGTTAAACATGCAACTACTGTACCGCGACCACCATATGCCACGCCAACACTCCGACTGAACGGTCTCCCCAATGTCTTACAATTCTTTTGCTTAGATATTTCTTCTGTTTTCGAGATGTTGGGTTGAAATTACTCCCATTTATCTACCCTGGTTCTGGTCTGGTGGTACCGGAAATAACACAAAACGTATTTGATAAAATGTTTATTATAATAAACTAGCTGCGTCCACTCGCGTCAGTCACGATCCCGTAAGAATATCGGAATCAAAAGTAGTCTATGTAGTTTTTGAGTTTATTCATTAGGTACAAACATACAGACGCATACACACACACACGCACAAAAGGAAAAATATTTCCTCTTTATAATATTAGTGTAGAAGTGTAGATAAAAGCAACGCGCACTTTTTGACCTTACACGATTTCCATCCATCGCGAGTCTAGATCGCGTTGTAGATAACGAAGTATAGATTTTAATTATCTCGACCTTTGGGTGACGTTCGTTTCGTTTCGGTCTAGACCCGTAGTTCTAGTATTAACGAAAAGCAACGCGATTAAAATCGGAACTCTATCGAGGACTTTACACTGCTTTCCAGTCACGGGTCTACTAACCAGAAAGCACTGTAAATTCCTGTAAATAACCCGAAGAATGAGTTTAATTTCAACCCCTCATGATACACTTATAATATTGACATTCATCGGACAAATACTTTCCAGTGAGATTGTATAAGATAGTTATTAGATATGCTATGTTGCATCAATCTGCGACATTTGCAATGTCACTCTCCAAGAAACCTTAACTGTAAATATAATTCAAGATCATTGGGCCTTAAGGTCAGTAGAGTAAATAGATCAATCGGTTTAATAGTTTACGTCCAATAAACAGTTAAATAATTTGTAAAGAAATGGCAACATAATCGTAACTTACAGCTATTCAATGAAAAGACATCAACGCGTTCTCTGTCGTTTCTTGGAATCAAAGTTGTAGGCAAAATTACTAATTACAGTTTCTTATAATGCAAACCCTGTAGCCCGGGTGTAACATAATATTTTACGGTATCTTCAGCCCGTCGTCGTAAAAGGAGATCAAATGGGGTAGCACCGATACCACATTAAAATCATAGTCATCATAAATCGACATTTCAAAATGATCATGTATTTTTATACTTTGCTCTTACTTAATGAATAAAGAATTGTTGAATTTGAGGCTCAGTGTCGGTCACAGCGAGCGCCATAAATTATCAGTAGGATTACCGAGTAGTTTTGTTTTTCTCTTTATTTATTTATTGAGGGTTTTGATCACAATGATAACGTCACTCTCATAGGTAGGTATACCAACTGAAAACTACTAATTAAAATTATGCCTACTAATCCCTAGAATTATAAATTTCTAAATAAATAAAGACTTCTGGCTTCCTCTGATAGAGGATGAGCCAAAATGCCCACATCACTTATGTTGATATTAGCCTGATTACCGAGTAGTTGTTGAACACTAGATTAGAAACCCATATACCAAAATTTACAAAAAAAAATTTAAATTAAGAACGTCCCTGATAAAAGAGAGAGAGCACGTTCGAAGAAACAAGCTAACAAAGTAATCAGTATGTCGATGTAGGTAATCTGTTTCCCACGGTGTGGTCTGTGTGGTCTTCAATGAACAAAAAGAACCGGCTCGTGGGCTCGGGCTCGCGATAATTGTGGCGTAGTCTGGCGAGCTCACTTTCTCTCGCGGACAGCGCCCGCGCCTGACCGGCCGGCGCGCGGCGCGGGCGCACGTTCGATCAATGTGCACTTGAGATTTGTCTGTAATTGATTTATAGTAGGTACAATAGCATGATCATCAGTGATCATGATCACAGAAAATAAAATAATTAACTCTCATCCAAAATGCGGTCAATTGTTATCTGTGATGATCACAGTGATACAGTTCGGAAGAAATGAAAATTGAGGTTGACAACCCAACTCCAATTTCATTAAAAGAGCGATAAAAGAGCTATCGAACGATACCCAGCACGATGGCGTAAACAAGAAAAAAAATCATCCCCCGTTTTATATGTAGGTAGGCGTCCTAATAAATGTTTGATTATTTTGTTACTAGCTGCGCCTCGCGGTATCACCCGCGTACGTATTTTTACGCGATCAAAAGTTGCCTATGTCCTTCTCCAAGGTCCTATCATCTCTATATCAAAACTCATCAAAATCGGTTTAGCGGTTTAGGCGTGAAAGCGTAACAGACAGGCAGAAGTAAATAAGAGAAAGATAAGATAAACAATAGACTGCAGGGCACCTCGACGCGTGGTATCAGGGAGTAGCGACACCGCGGATCCGAATGTTCAGGCAAACCTCAGGGGAATATACAGTGCCTGAAAATCTTTTAAAACAGAAGCAGCACTAAAAAGACTCATGCACATAATCTATACTAATATTTTGAAGCTATAGAGTTTGTTTGTTTGTTTGAACGAGCTAATCTCAGGAACTGCGCTGGTCCGATTTGAAAAATGATTTCAGTGTTGGATAGTCTATTTATTGAGAAAGACTATGGGCTACATAATATTCTCAAAAAATTAGGCGGGCGAAATCGTGGGGACTGCTAATGCTAGGTATATTTTAACTTAGTTTTGATTTAAAAATTAGGACTCACAGTCCGTCAGTGTCCCCTGTATTGATTACTTGTAGTCTGCGAAGAGAAATTCATGCGTTTTGCACGCCGCTGCATGCTGGCAGAAAGTGAATTACTATGTAAAAGGAGAGGGGCGTTTTAGATAGACATTTTATACGCATAAGATATTCTATAAAATTAAATTCATTTTTCGATTTTAATCGCTTTGCTTTTGTTATCTTTAAATTTTTTTCGAAGTCCGACATTACTACCTACTCCTCAAAACGTCGGGCTTTATAAACTTCAAGAAGTCCTCCTGTCCACGGGTAGGCTGACATATAATTTGTCTTAATTGATCTAAATTTCGAAAATGTGAATTTTTATTGGCCTTAGCGCGCGTTGATGTCTTTTTTATACAAAAATACAAACGCAATTATTTCTGAGCCTACATAATTATTAATTACCTACCTACATAATTGCAGTCAGTATACTACTGTTTAAGCTTTGAAATCGTTGTTCTAGCTATATGACATTTTAGTCCCTCATCCCTCCGCTAGATGATGACCCCCCGCCATGCGAATGTGTCCTCATACTTCCCTGGCCCTCCCATTACACTGCGAGTAGCGGTTCCCCCGAAACGAGACCCTCTCATTGCACTGCGATCACACAGGCGGTTCCCCCGGAGCGAGACCCTCTCATTGCACTGCGATCACACAGTAGGCGGTTCCCCCGGAGCGAGACCCTCTCATTGCACTGCGATCACACAGGTGGTTCCCCCGGAGCGAGACCCTCTCATTGCACTGCGATCACACAGGCGGTTCCCCCGGAGCGAGACCCTCTCATTGCACTGCGATCACACAGTAGGTGGTTCCCCCGGAGCGAGACCCTCTCATTGCACTGCGATCACACAGTAGGCGGTTCCCCTGGAGCGAGATCCTCTCATTGCACTGCGATCACACAGTAGGCGGTTCCCCCGGAGCGAGACCCTCTCATTGCACTGCGATCACACAGTAGGCGGTTCCCCCGGAGCGAGACCCTCTCATTGCACTGCGATCACACAGTAGGCGGTTCCCCCGGAGCGAGACCCTCTCATTGCACTGCGATTGGGTTGACCTTTGTGATTATCCCTAATTTGGATAACTCAGGCGCGTTATTTTTGGGACTGCGTACGCGCTGTCCCCTCTGGAAAATACGTAAACAAATTACGATTTAAATTAGGAAAAATATAGGTAGGGAGATACACTTATGGCCGGGCCACAGTAACGTATAACGTCAATGCCTATCATAGCGATAATTATTGCAATTCTTTTAACGCGTTAATGGAGTGGCTACACCAACGTGCAACGGCCATCATCGCGATATTAACTGTAATTCCCCGCAGTGTGGCCAAGACATTAGAAGACCAAGTTTCGGAGATAATAGATAAGTTCTTTGAGGGCTGGTTAAAAAGTTGACCAGCTTCTAAATTCAATATTAGTAGGTATAATGGTTAAAGATCTTTATTCTCAAAGAACTTAAAAAAACAGTTCACTTGTATGAGAACTTAAAACTATTTATATAAAATGTAGTAATATTTATGTCTCCCCGTTTGAGTCGTGCAGACGGTCGGTACAGAGAGTTTGTGACTTTATTTATAATCATTCATCCCGTTATTACTACACAAATACACAAAAACACCAATCAAACACCCCCGCAACACTAAAATCCACGACTACAGCCATTTAAACACAAATATTAACGACTAAGTAACTGTTCCACTTGAATCATACGAAGAATAATATAGACAGTGTGGGGATTTCTACGCATCTTGACGAAGCACTCGCAACTACCCTAAACTATAAATTGAACGCCAGCCGCCGCGTAGCTTTGATAGTCCGAGAGGTTACCGTGTAATTGCGAGGACTAGTGAGTAGTGAGTGAGTACGTATGAGAATTTTAAAAACTTAACAATTATTAGCCCTTAAAGTTTTGAGTAGGTAGCGTTTTAAATGTTCGGTCGTTAGAAAATACCAAATATGTACCTAGGTATATACCTATTTTCTAGTTCTTTTTGCGGTAAATAAAAACTTCGGGATCAATGTTCTCAGATAGGTACAAACCCTATAGATAGGCTACCAGTGAAATTATCTAAGTATATTAAGTGGCATGACGACCGCCGCCGCCGCCGGCCGCAATCTCGCGCGGACATGTTAATCTCCTACCTGTCAGCGACAAGTCAATAAACTGACGTCACAGATGTCATATTCAGTTACATGACGGCGACAACTTTCGCGAGGTCATCGACCGAGAAAGCTGCGCGTTGCGAGACTTAGAACACCAAGAGACATACATCATTCATAATATTCATTAGGTACTAAGGCATTATACGACTGTATTATACTATTATAACACTATTATACAATCGAGAGCTTTATTGGTTTTCATTTTCATCTTTTATTGAAACTAGAGACGTGCCTCGGTTTCGTTCGGCTACGACGTAGAAGCTTACAGCCGGACTAAGCTTTTGTCAAATTTTCGCTGACGTTTATCACTTATCACTTACAAGAGTAAGACGAAGCATTATTCCACGCATAGGGTTGTCTGTGAATACGACTGTAAGTGTCTATTTACAAATATACCTTCAGCAAATCCTTTCCGAAGTTTGTAATTTGCTTAACCGTACCCAAGACAAGGCCCACCTTGCACATTTGTATAATTTGCATGTACGAAGTTGCTTGCGGAAGTCAACTTCATCAATCACTGTACAGCCCTTTGTTTGTAGGCCCGAGCCTCTTTTAACGCTTTTTTCCATCCTCCCCTATCCAACGCCGCTTTCTTCCAGATCACACAGCCAAGAGTGTTTTTTTAAATCTATTATTTAAAGAACTTTACCAAAAGGACAATAATGTCGCTCTGTTAGGCCACCACCGCACCTCAGCGTCTACGCAACCCCAAAAAAACAAGTTGGTAAAGCGCCAAAGCTTCCTCTGACAGAGGGCAAGCCAGAGCGCCCACCACCTTGAGTAACTCTATCCATCCACCAAAACTTGGGCCTTCCGATCCTTCGTTTACCGTCAGGGTTGGACCTAAGCAAACGTGTTTATGTATCATGTCTGATTCCATTCGATGCAAGTCAACTTGTGCAAGATATATTGCTAGAGAGCACCCGTTTACATTATATTAACGTTCTGGAAGAAATTATATAAATAACAGCGAAAAATGTATTAAAATTGGTTGCGTCAAGAAACTTGTAAGTTTGAATTACTTATGTTTTGGTTTGCACTGCAAAGTGGCCAACCATCAGAGTTTAAGTTAGTCTGGCTTAGCTTCCCATATTTATTGCATACTATTTTTCGTACCCCGGACTCCCGAGAGGATGCAACCGGGAACATCGCTCAGAAGAGATATACTTAAAAAGCCATTGGCCATGCTTGAGCCGTGCGATGCTTCATGCTACTGATAATCTGCAAACTTTGCGTTAGCTGCCGTGTCGCGCGAGCTACCTAGACCCACCACCACAGCCGTTATTACCCGAGAGAGGCCTTCAACAAAATTCTAGTTGTCTATACCCATCACCTGTCACATTAGGCTTCCAATACTGCGATTATTATCGCAATAGTGTCGGCTGAATTAGAGGTTGAACTTTCGTTTTCGGAGCGACCGGCGCAGGCGGCGATTTCACTACGCATTAGGTCATCGGGTAACGGTCGCCTGGCGGCATAGTCGCGCCGGTCCTGGGACTCAAGGAGGAGGTGACAGCGGAAGAATGCGATAGACATCCTAGACTACGGTCGTATTAAGCAAATCGTCTAAGCAGTTGTTTGCTTTTCATGGTATTTACATTAGACTGTTTTTAAACAGATAGCCTTGTAAACATTATTTCTTAGTGTTAATCCACACTTAGGAAATACTGCTTTTTGAAAAAATGCTTTCAAAAAGTTTAGTACCCGGCGGGATTCGAACCCGCGACTATTGGTAATCCGAACCAACGCGTTAACCGCTTCGCCACGGGTAGCCAATAGTCGCGGGTTCGAATCCCGCCGGGTACTAAAGTTTTTGAAAGCATTTTTTCAAAAAGCAGATAGCCTTATTAATAAACGTGTAGGAAGGTCGGAATAATGTTATCACTTTTTGTTTCTGTCTGTCAAGTTTGAAAGTTCTTGTCACGGAAAAAGACAAAGCATGTTCTTACTACTCCAACCTTACTCCACGTTTATTGATAAGGCTAAGAGGTTTAGGTCTTTAGTTAAATAAACAATCTGAAACTTATAATTAAGAAACTCTTTGGTAAGTGAAGGCAGACTGGTATATTTGACAGATAGGGCAGCCATTTTGAATTTCATGACCTACTCGATTCGATGTTTTTGATACACGTTTGTTGTATGGGAGCCCCCCTTAAATATTTGTTTTAATTGTTTTTAGTTTTTTTGTTTTTGTTTTTGTTGTTGTAGCAGCAACCGAAATACATCTTCTGTGAAAATTTCAACCGTCTAGCTATTACGGTTCATGAGACAGCCTGGTGACAGACGGACAGACGGACAGACGGACGGACGGACGGACGGACGGACGGACAGACAGCGAAGTCTCAGTAATAGGGTCCCGTTTTTACCCTTTTGGTACGGAACCCTAAAAAGCCACAGCCGCCTATTTTGTGCAGTCATTTGTTTTTTTTTTAAGTTGTATTATAAAGACAGTTTATTTCGTCGGCTCGCTTCCTCTCACAACTTGGCGCGACCTTGTTTTCCTTACCCCGACGATGTGCCGCCAAGTTCTATGCCAGGAGTTTGAGGTTGAGGTCGCGGGATCCGGACCGCATTCGGAACAACCAGCCTGTCGATAAATCATCATTACGATCATAGATCAATTGATAGGTAACCTTAATGTTACATGTTTGACGACCTCTGTGGCGCGTCGTGCGAAAGTGCGACTGCAATGCAGAAGGTTGCGGGTTCGATTCCCGCCCGGTGCAAGTATTTATGCTTAAAAAATAAATATTTGTGTCTGGTCTGGGTGTTCCTCTATGTATAATATGTATGTATTTACAAAAGAAAAATAAATATAAGCATTATATCCGTTGTCTAGTCACCGTAACACAAGCTTAGTCGCTTACCACGGGGCTAGATGGCGCTGTGTGTTGTTGACACAATTTATTTATTTATTATTTATTTACATGTAATGAATATGCAAAGTAAATGATTAATATGATTATGGACACTTGTAGTATCACAGAATATAGAAATTATAGAGTTAGCTTCTTCTTCTTTTCGTGTAGTGGTGTGGCTCACCTAATGTTAGAGTTGTAAGGTCGCCGTAAGGCCTCTAACTTGACCTAACGACTGCTATCAGAGATAACAACCGGGAGCAAGTGCTAAACGTGGCACGCCGAAGCACGGAGGACCTCAAGAAAATGTTTTTTTTTGCCACACTTTTCAGTCACCCATCTCAGTAATGACTCCGCCAAGCGCTATTATTGTCGATCGTTGTTATGAAGGTACGTCTAACTCTTCCGTGAATGTAAATACAGAAAATATGATTAAGTACAAAATTAAAAATAACACGCTCCCAGCCTTTTATAATTAGGCGATTTAAACTGTACATTAATCCATCAGTTAGTCAGAACAAGGCATTTATAGATATGTATTTAATCCTGTTTTATCTCCTATTATAAATCTCGTAGGTACATAACCATTAAACACAGCTTAGAACATTAATAATTAAAATTGCTTAAACCTCAAGACCTTCCAAAATCGGCAGGTACAGCTAGGCCAATGAGCTCCTCATCCTCTTCAATCGATGAGTGATTTAGTGTTGACTTTTTCCTGACAAAACTCAGATAAATCATGAATCTGTCAGGTGGTATGTCGTAACATGTTACTTGGAGATTATAGGTGGGTACCTAACCTACCGTAGACGGTGGAATGCGGCCGTGGGTAACGGAGTACGGTCGGCATGCAGCGCGTATACCATTCATTTGTATAGGCTTACTTTATGAAAACTGTTTGACGGGCAAGTTGATGCGTTAGGGACCGAGGGTAAATGAAAAGAAAAATGTTTCTTTCACCCCTCAATCCTTAACCCTTTACATTATCGGATAATATTGGATTATCCGATAATGTAAAGGGGCAGAAAAGCTATTATTTCTGTATAGTGAGTCACGTGACCTATTATGTAGGAGTCCAAAGTCACAGTCAAAATTCATTATTCACTCGGAGAGTTACTCGTAGGAGGAGAGCAATGTATAGAAATACAATCATTGATCATTATTGACGACCTCTGTGGCGCGTCGGGGAGAGGCTCGACTGCAATGCAGAAGGGTTCGATTCCCGCCGGGTGCAAGTATTTATGTTTAAAAATATATATTTGTTTCTGGTCTGGGTGTTTTCGATGTTTCATAGGTAGGTATGTATTTAATAAAAAAAGTATAGTATGTAGTATATATCCGTATGTACCCGTTCATCATGAAATGTCGACAATAGACTATGTTGTGGTTTCGAAACGCACCCTCCGATGAGAAGAAACCATAAGAAACTCATGGGGTTTTTCTCTTTTTTAACCACATGAAAACAGGAATTTTGCGTCTCCGGAAATAAGACCCGGGAAAAATGTAAATTTGTGTACAAATCGTATAAGTTTAAAACATCTTGTTCCAGGTCTGATAGACACGCTCGACACGCAGGTGGAAGCCAAGAACTGTCCAGGTGTCTGCATGCACACCCTGGCTTCGCTTATCTGCTCCAACGTGCTGGAGGAAGTAGAATGCCCAACATCCTCCATGAGATGCTGCGCAGACGAACCGTTGAGTAGGTCCTTTCAGTACCTACATCTTCTTCTTTTAACCGACTACTAAAAAAGAAGGAGGTTCTCAATTCGACCGTATTTGTATGTTTTTCCCTACCGTTTCTGGTCTGGGTGTATCCATGTGTTGGATTTGAGCTAAATTTAAAGCCAATTTGGCTCTAAATTTGATCAAATATGATTCATGAATGTGTGCATCATGGTACAAAATAGGTATGTCCCATGAATTATATATGATTCATGGGACAGGGAACCTGATAATATACGAGTAATATAGCTACATATATTTACAACAGAAAATATATGAGTATTTATATCCGTTGTTTGGTCACCATAACAAGCTTATAATAGCTGAACATGGGGCTAGATGGCGCTGTGTGAAGTAAACAACATTTATTTATAAACATTATTTCTTAGTGTTTTTACCACACTTAGGAAATTACTGCTTTTTGCTTTCAACATTGAGTTACGTACTAAGTACTAATAACTCAATGGCTTTCAATCTTTCAATGCTTTTTTGAAAAAATGCTTTCAAAAACTTTAGTACTCTAGTAGTAGGTACTAAAATTTTGAAAGCATCTTTCCAAAAAGCAACATTTTTTTTTGTTTGTACTAAGCCTAGGTAATTTACTTGTAAGTCTACCATGGCCGACGTCATTTGAAACAAATTTGTATCTCCATTCCAGACAACGAAACAGTTCCAACGACGCGTCGTCCGTTCACGACTCGCTACACGACTCCCTCCCGCGATGAGGACGAAGACGATGAAGAGGAAGAAGAAGATGAACCCACCACCCGCCCCCCGCCCAACGACAAATACAAAGATAGTGGTAATTATTAGGTACACCCTTAACTCTTCTGACACCATGACAGGCACTGTAGCTGTGGCGGACGCCCACAGAACCACTAGATGGCGTAACTAGTACAATCCTGAATCGCACTATCAACATTATTTCCGAGATAAGCTCAAAACAACTCTCAACGAAACATCGTCGGGCCGCGGCCTACCGGGCAGAACCACCTGCCCGGTGGAAGATATTCCCTTTGGCGGTACACACCAGCTCGTACCTCTAAATTAGCTCATTGGCCTAGTTGTAAAGTAGTCGATTTTGTATGGTAGTTTTAAAGATATAAGCATACATAAGGACAGACAGATAGACATGGGACCCCGGACGACTAAACTTATTTATATATGATATAGCGTCCCCGACTATGACCACTTTGGGTATGCAGATAGGGGTCCGCTGTACCGTCAGAGGTCTGTTTTAGACAGATCTAGTCCCCAAACGCTGGGCACTGGGCAGTCCTCTATAAAGAGAGCTTCCAAGTGCCAAAGTGACACTACCAGATTGTCCACCAGACTGGTATCGGAGATATGAAGCCGCTCACAACTCGTTCCTCGGAAGATGAGCTAACGACAACCTGGCTGGGGCCGGCAGAGAAGGCACCTACCACAGACAGATAGACAAGCAAACCCAGTTCTCTAATACCTACGCATATGTGTTATAGCGTCCCCAGCTATGACCAGCAAGGGTCATAGCAAGAGAGGGGTCCGCTGTACCGTCAGGCCACCCCCAGGGGCAACCGTCAGGGATCTGTTATAGACAGACAGATAGACAGGGTGAAGCGACTTTGTTTAATACTATGTAGCTTGATTTTCTTACCTAGTCATTTCCACCATTTTACAACAGTTTTGGTCGCAAGGAGACTAGAAATCTTTTTAGTTTTAAGTTATAAAACTTTTTAGTTTTAAACCATTCCATTTCCATTCCCCCGTCATCCCATGCAGGTAACATAGCCTGCCCCGGCGTGTGCGTGTTATCCCGGCTGACGCAGTACTGCGACGCGTACCTTACGTCCCGGGACCTCTGCGTGGAGGGCCGCCAGTGCTGCGTGTCCCGGGACGGCTACGGCGACCGCCCGCCGCCAGACCTGGTCATCCCGAGCGAGAAGAAGTATGAGAAGCATACTAAGAAACCCACTACTACTGTAAGTCTGTTTTTTACGTGAGGTACAGCCGAATACTGAATCGCCACTTAAAATTTGAGGTGAGCAGCT
Organism: Idaea biselata; assembly: GCA_958496205.1. NCBI lineage: Eukaryota > Metazoa > Arthropoda > Insecta > Lepidoptera > Geometridae > Idaea > Idaea biselata. The sequence goes on from OY292402.1 coordinate 14,513,940, forward strand.
TCTTAATTTAAAAATCAAATGGGTATTTTTTTTAATTTGAGAGGTGCTTAGTTGTTTAAGTAGAACTCGAATTTTGAGTTGCGTTTCTATTTTCGGCCGTTAGGTGAAGCATGCTTACTGTTACAACTGTTGATGTCTGTTTATTGTGTCCATCTTTTTCTTTTCAATCATGTCCTTTAATTAACTACTAGCTGTATCCCGCGGTTTAACTCGCATATGTCCAGAACCCGTGGGAATTTTCATAAATATTTTATTATCGGATGCCTAAGTCATATGAAGAACACACTCTCCAAATTTCAGCTCGCTACTGTCAGCGGTTTAGACTGTGCGTTGATAGATCAATCAGTCAGTCATTAAGGGACAAAGCATTTTATAGAATACAAGCTGCGTCCCGCGGTTTTACCCGCGTAAGTCCCCATCCCGCGGGAATATCGGGATCAAAAGCCTTCCTCAATAAATGGACTATCCAACACTGAAAGAATTTTTCAAATCGGACCAGCGGTTCCTGAGATTAGCGAGTTCAAACGAACAGCTTTATAATAATAAGAAGATTTAGTATAGATTTGTTGATCCTGTTCCAGATAACAACAACAACACCGAAGCCCAAGGGCCATAAATGCCGCGGCGAGTGCATCGGCAGTCTATTCTCGCTGTTCTGCGAGCAGGTGGACCTTGACGCGTACTGTCCTGACGAGGACACCTGCTGCGTCAGCGAACAGAAGTCGGAGGTTTCCACCACGCACCGACCGCGGCCGCAGACCACCAGGCGGCCTACTACCACTCGACCACCGGTAAGTATCGTCTGTTGAGCTCTACTTTATTCCGTCATTTAGGTATTATCAGTCGATCCGACCGATAATTTTCTTCAGCAGTTTCAAACAAAATTGAATTTCAAACGCCGAAAGAAACGCAGTAGCCCTGCAGATCTAGACGACCCCGACAGACATCTTGGTCAGATCGACTTTCTGCGTCAATGATCAGAAGTCGGATTTGTTTTTATTCATTGTCTAATGGATCTTGGTATACTAGCAGTGCCCGCGACTTCGTCCGGCTATTTTTTTTGAAAATAATAATGCATATAGCCTTCCTTAATATTATAAATGGACTATCCAACACTGAAATATTTTTTCAAATCGGACCAGCAGTTCCGGATATTAGCGCGTTCAAACAAACACACTCTTCAGCTTCATAATATTAGTATAGAGTAAATATATTTGCCGAAGATCGTGCGAAGTGGAACCGTAAAAGTAGGAAAGCGGGCCCCGGGCTCTCGAGAGGAATGCAACCGCGAACATTGCTCGGATGATGATCTACAGAACTTGCAATGGTCGTAGAGCGAAAGGGAGACCAAATAAAAGGTCTATTAATCTATAGTCAACTGATTGACAATAAGATTCTGAATGTTCCAGCCGCCACTCCCGCGGTGCCGCGGCTACTGCATGCTCAACATAATGGCGGCGTTCTGCAAGTCTCCCGCCGTGCTGATCCACAACACGCACTGCAAGCACAGCGGCTCCATCTGCTGTGATAATACCAAGTTAGTATAGCAGCTGATTCCATTTCCCATGGCGAAGTGAAATGATTATTGCGAGTCTGTGGAATCTCCACCATCAATTAGTGCGACACATTAGTTAAGATTCTTAGCTAATGTATCGCTAACCTGTGCATCTCAAGTTAAGATGCACAGGTTAGCGCACATTCCCTAAAATATACCCGATAAAAGACCCACAAGCGTGCCACATAAACGACAATGTTCTATGCCTGGGAGTCGACGCCAAAATGAGAATGAATTTTCTCGCTGTATTTCCCAATTAGCTCACATTTGTTGGTTTTGACCCTGACAACACAGAGGTTTGAGGTTTGGTCAGATATTTTGTAAGCCCTAACTAAGCATTAACCCCGTTTATTTCGTAGTCCAGCTAGTTTCAGTCACCAGCTAGTTTCAGTCCAGTTTCGCTTGAAGCTATTCTTCAGTATTTAAGTGTTCCGTGTGTTCTGAAGGGTGCCACCTCGCACGACTACGACGACGACAACGACGACGCCTGCGCCGGTAGACCCGCGCCCAGACTGCCCCGGCTCCTGCATCATGCCGCTACTCTCTACCTTCACTTGCTTCCGTAAGTCTTTTATGCCATATTCGGGTAGTAACCATGAGGTTTGCTAGTTGGAATGTGGGAACAATGAATGGAAGAGCCATAGAGCTGGATGTGTTGAAATTGAATTTGGAGTCTTCAATATCAGATGAATTTCTTTTAGACAAGCATGCTACATTTTCGACCTCATCGTCGCTTCCCGATGTGATTAGTTAGGTAGTAGTTTACAGTTGTAGTTTATCGTGTTGAATTTTGCAGATAACGCAGAAATAACAGACGTGTTCAAGTGTAAGAAGGCAGGCACCCAATGTTGCGCGCCCAAGTCGAAGGTCCAGGAGGCGACGGGGATCCGCCCTGATGCTGTACCGCCTCCGCAGGACAAGCACTACACTCCGTACACCACGCAGATACTGCCGCACACCACCCCACCCAGTGAGTACCTATGCCGCCTTGGCAGAACTTCTTCTTTTCGTATAGTGGTGTGGCCTTAGACTACGTAGAAGGTGGGTATTCTAACAACGGCGTTCGAATTTTGATCCATCTTTTTTCAAGGGGAGTAAGTAATTTCCCGAACAGTTTGACTTTGGAACTGGTGAAGCTTGTCCGTCAGAGACGAGTTGGGAATGGATCACTATCAGGCGACCTTTCTCTTTCTAGTTTCTAATACCAGCTAGGTTTTTATTCGTATTTCTGTCGAACTAGATTAGGGAAGGTCGCTGTATGTCTCATGTTTTAAATAACTGTCTCTTGGTTAACACGATGTATGTCTTGCAGTGTCGTACGAGCCCGCGGACTACGGGTACGCGACCGACAGGAACTACTCGACCAAACCACCGGAGAAGTACAACAGATACGTCTGCGGGGTCAAAGGTACGTACACCATTTACCACCACCCAAAAGTAGCTCGATATCATGTAGTTTAAATTAACATTATCGATTTAGGCCATTCATTAATTTTACTAAATTGCAATGCAATATTCAATATGCAATAAAAAAAAAACTTTTATATATTTTGAGGTTGTGTTTACACGAAAATCACCTCTTTTTAGAGTGAAAAGGAGGATTCCGAGGGAATTTCGAAAACCCCTTTCTTATCGAATGCCTACCTACATCGTAATGAAGAATAGGTACACTCTCAAAATGTCAGCTCTCTACTAACAGCGGTTTAGGCCATGCGTTGATCCATCAGTAAGTCAGCCATTATCAGGACAAGCCTTTCCAAACTAATCAAAAAACATAGATTAGCTTTAGCAACCTCAACCCAAGCAGGCTTCATAATCCTGTCATCACCCCCAGGAACCCCGGGCGGTAGGTCCGGGAGAGTGATGGGCGGCGCAGACGGCGAGCGCGGCGAGTGGTGCTGGCAAGTGGCGCTCATCAACCAGAACAACCAGTACCTCTGCGGCGCCGCGCTTATCGGCACGCAGTGGGTCCTCACAGCCGCGCATTGCGTCACCAAGTGAGCATTATCATCCCCACGATGTTTCGGTTGCATCCCTCTCGCAGCTCTGAAGAACTGCACATTAGCGTTTGGGAACACGATCTATCTATAACTGATCGCTTGGGAGTGGCCTGACGGTACAGCGGACCCCGTCTAAAAGCCTCAATGTTGGTCGTCAGTGGGGACGCTATTTCTTGTTACATCAATTGTTTTAGGGGTTGCATCCCTCTCGGGTCCGCTTTCTTATCTTAACGTATCCACTTCGCACGAACTGCAACTGCGTGCAAAATATAGTGAGGCCATGTGTCAGGTCTCTAGAAGTCAAGCCAGAATTTTTTGAGTTCCTATGCATATATGTTATAGCGTCCCCAGATATGACCAGCAAGGGTATGAAGAGAGGGGTCCGCTGTACCGTCAGGCCACCCCGAAGAGGCAACCGTCAGGGATCAGTTATAGACAGATCGCTGTCGCAGATCGTTGTGGCTAATAGCTGAACAATGGTTGATCTGATGTCAACCAATTTAAACGCCAAAGATCAAGTTCTGTGCCAAGCAGATACATATTCAAGCTAAAAATATAGCTGCTGAATACCGGGTGGTAGGTCTAGGCCGGATAGAGAAAATCCTAAGATTACCCTTACTAAAATGATCTCAATTCATTACCCATAGATATACCTTGTCCTACATAAAAACACAGAAGCCAAAATATGCAACATGTCTTGTAATAATGACGGAAAATGATCTTACGTTTCAGCATGGTCCGAATGCAAGAGACAACGTACGTGAGAGTCGGTGACCACGACCTGACCAGGAAATATGGTTCTCCAGGCGCACAGACGTTGAAGGTAAGAATTATTATCACGATTCCACGAAATGTTCAGCGAAGAAAATTTGCCTTTGCATATTAGCCACAAAACCGCCACTTTTGGACAAATGCCTTAATGCTCTTCTTCTTTTTGTATAGTGGTGTACAATTAGTCACTCTTACGCCTCTAACGTGACCTAACAACGGTTTTTAGAGATGACAACCGGGACCAACTACTTAATGTGCTTTCCGGAGCATGGAGGAGCTTGAGAAAATGATTTATTGACACACACATTATCGGTCACCCACCCAAGTAGTGACTGCGCCAGGCGATGCTTAACCCCCAGAACTTTACACGATCGGCTGGCTTAGCTAGGCTAATTGGTCTAGCCTAGTTAGACCGGGTGGTCTCGGTTGTTATCTCTGATAGCAATCGTTAGGTCAAGTTAGAGGCTTTAGGGCGACCTGACAACTCTTGACACCCGGTTAAACACACCACTATACGGAAAAAAGAAAAACAACACTTGTGAGACTGTTTGATTTTTACCGCCTTCCTGTAACCCCCAGGTGCTAACAACGTACATCCACCACAACCACAACAGCCAGACGTTGGACAACGACATCGCGCTCCTCAAGCTGGCAGGCAAAGTCGAGCTGAAGGAGGGGGTGTGTCTCGTGTGTCTCCCCGCGCGCGACGTGAGCCACGCGCCCGGCAAGCGCTGCACTGTCACTGGCTACGGGTATATGGGGGAGAGTAAGTATCCAGCCTTGGCTACATTTGCAACTTGAAAAGTGGCATAATGGCAGATAGTCGTATCGTCAGGACCCTGATCTCAGAAAAAAAAGGTATCCCTCCAACATTTTTTTTTTCGGTTAACCGATTATGGCCGTTTGGAAATTGGCCAGTGTCAAGTATTTTTATAATATTTGCAAGTTATTCATAACATTATTTCTTAACACTTAGCGTTATTTTGTTATTAAAAAACATTAAAAATAATCAACAATATTCGATGAAACCGACGGGGACTGGCAGTTTATTTATGTATAGGTAGGTATCCCCTAATAATAATTCCCCGTGTTCTAGCCGGTCCGATCCCGCTGCGGGTCCGCGAGGCGGAGCTGCCGATCGTGAGCGACGCGGAGTGTATCCGCAAAGTGAACGCCGTCACCGAGAAGATATTCATCCTGCCCGCGAGCTCCTTCTGTGCGGGGGGAGAGGAGGGGAATGATGCTTGCCAGGTAGGCATGTTGTAGTTAAATTATCATTTAAGTCACATTCTTTAAATCTTTTTACTATTTTTTATAATTTGGTACAGCTATGTAAAATGAAAATTAGGCATTTAGCGAAATTGGCATTCGGAGAATTTGACATTTCGCTTACAGTCAATACCAAGGCCACCCACCTCTTGGTGGTGGTGGTTCCACTGTAGTCTTCCTTCTTTTAGATGAGCTTGCTACATCTTAAAGCATAATATCATCACTAAAATCAGGTGAGATAGTGGTCAAACGCTCATATATCGTGTGTAAAACACTGGCTGCACGCACATCTGATTAGTAAGCCAGTAACAGAAAGATCTACCATTTACACAACGCTTTTTTCACCAGTCGGGCTTAACAGCCAGTTTTAAAGACGCACAGTCTCATTATTATTTTTAGTTAAATTTTATTTATGCACGCATTATAATAGGCTTGCATTGCACCATGTTATTTTTTAAGTTACTTTAATTTGGTCATGAAACCTTGTAATCATAGAACCTGAAAGGTAAAGCTTGTAAATGGCTTTCCGTTTATCCACTGTTTTAAGTTTTTCTTTTTAGCTGTTAGGTTTTCAAATAAATAAATAGTCTCAATCTTTGTTTGTTTCCATCCCAGGGTGACGGCGGAGGGCCGCTGGTCTGCCAAGACGACGGTTTCTACGAGTTGGTGGGACTCGTGTCCTGGGGCTTCGGCTGCGGCCGCCAGGACGTTCCCGGGGTCTACGCGAAGGTATCAGCCTTCATCGGCTGGATCAACCAGATTATTTCCGTCAATAATCTATAGCGGGACCAATAAATAATCGTCAAAAATGATGAACTTCTTTAAGCAAGGTTATATGCTCATTCTGCCATAACCCTGCCTGACTCGGCTAACCTTAAAATCCAAAATTTTGCATATCGAAGAAAAAAACAGATAAGGGTATCAAATATATGAATTAAAAGATAACTCTACAAAGACCGGGGTATTTTCCATTTTGTTTGTTGAGTGTCGTGAACAAGCCAGTTAAAATTACTGGCGTTGAGTTTTAAACTTACATTGTAGTGAAAACAACCATGTAAGTTTAAAATCGTAAAACTCTTCAAAGTCCGCTATTTAGCGAATTTGGTATTTTGGAAATCTGGTAAATATTTCACGAAAAGACATTTTAAATTCACACCATTTGTGAACATACTTACATTTTATAGGATCAATCGTGTAAAAATTTATTTTATTACTCGATTGGGACCCGATTTAATGCAGGTGAAATGAACTATGGTCCTTCAAGAACCTGTATTTATAGATTCTGGTGTTATGCTGCTGAGCCGTTCTGTCTATTCGTCTGGATTGTTGTGTTGACTGATGACGATAGATGATTTTTCACAGTATAATTTTCTTTTAGTCTAGACAATAATTTCGTAGGTTACACGATAATTTTCCAGACTGAACTGACGAGACTGAACGTCTAACCTTGTTCTATCTTATTAAAAAGGACTTTAACCACAAGTAGTTATGAATTTTTTTGTTTGTTTCCTTTGAGGATTTTCTTTACGGAAAAGAACGTAAAATTATGCGAATTCGGTACATACTGGAATAAAAACTCTTTGTATGAATACAGTTATCAGCAGCCATTACTATTTTATGCTATTGCTATTAAATTTAGCAGATGCATAAAAATGCATAATGCTATATTGATTGTTGGAATAAACAGTGTGTTTACCTACGAAATTGTATGCGCTTCTTAAAGAACAGTTCTAATCAGTCTATCTAATCTTAATATGCATTTATAATTTATTTAAAATTATATATTTTACGTAGGCGGTTAAAAGCCTGCTGTAAAATTTGTTTATACTTTAGTCGGGAAATTTTCTAACACTGTGTTCATATCAGTCATATGTATATTATTTTGTTTTCTTACCTATTTATTAGTAACTTGTTAAGCAATAATTTATAAAAGGTGGGTTACACCAAACGCGTGACTTACTACACGTACACCACAAGTTTTGTGTGACCCAGCTTTAAATGTAAATACAAAACATATCTTTTAATTTAAATTAGCATAGTTTCTTTAATTTTAAGAATAAATTATTATTTATTTAATTTTTGTACGTATCGCCCACCAGTCGTTTATATATTTCTTTATCTATTTCACGAAAATGGCACATATTTTTTTATTAAATCAGGCATTTATTGGAATTAATAATTTATATATTAGTTTTAGTATGAAAAACCAAACAATTTATACTTACACATTTTATTATAATTCGAAGACTTTATACGGCAATTGGTAATAAATAGTGCACCCATTATAAAATTATGCAAATGCTAATTGTAGTAAATTTATGAAATTGTTAAAATTATGCAAATGCTCGTTGCAATACATTTATGCAATTGTTAAAATTATTCAAATGCTAATTGTAGTAAAGTTATGCAATTGATAAAATTATGCAATTGCTATTGCTGTGTAAATATCTCGAATCTAGTTAAGTTGTTAAAATCAAAGGCTATGGTAATAAAACAATACATTTTTGTATTAGTAAAAATTCTGAGCCATTATAAATCAAGTTATAAAATAATATTTATAAAAATAGATATTTAAGTGTCTCTGTAAATAGATGATGGTGTAATTCAAAACGATTTTTAAGCATCAAATTAATGTCAATCGACCAAACTCGGTTGAGATTCAGTTATCTTATTTGTAATGCATAAGTTTGTGGGTTCAATTCCCCCGTGTAAAAACCTACAGATATTTATTTTATACGTTTTTATTTGTTTGTGTAAGTTTGGTTTGATTGTTATATAAAAGGGCATAATATTTGTACCTATCTATATAAGATGCTTTTTGTCCTGAATTTGAGAAAGTGTAAAAAGAATCGGACATCCACACAAATAAACTTCCAAATTGTTAACCTCCTCCTGTTTTGAAAGTCGGTTAAAAATCTATCTGAATTATACCAACGATACTTGTAAATGTAGTACATACCTACTTCGTCTGTTTGCTAATAAAAATATTAGAAATTATTTATTGATTTTTATTATTTAATTAAAGCCGGGGTTCCATTGGGAAAGTACCTATCTATACTAATATTATAAAGAGGTAATGTTGGTAACATGAATGTATGTATTTTCCGGATAATCTCCGAAACCACAGGAACCGAATCCAAAAATACTTTCATCAATAGAAAGCTACATTATCGAGGAGTAACATTGGCTACTTTTGATTCTGATATTCCCTAATCGGGACTTACGCGGGGGAAACCGCGGGAATCTGCTATTATATAATATATAGACTACTTACAGTAGTATCCATATCTCCATTCCCATTCCCCTCCCCATCCCAATATAAACTTATAATATGTATGTATATCAATAATAATGTATGTATGTATGTGTATAAATATATATATATGTAATTCTTATCCTTATGTATAAGGGCATATTTACTTTTGAGTGCCACCATACGTAAATTATGGAGGTTTTATAGACATGAGTTTTGAGTTTATTAAATTCTTTCATAATATTTTCGTATGTTTTTTGAACTAAAAATTATATTTTGTTTCCTACAAATACCTTAATTTCTATGTAAAAATTAATTTTTAAGTGGACACTATAGAAAAATAACGGTCAGTTTGGTGACATTGAAAAACGACTGTAACATTTAAAACACAAGGGTTTTAAACGTAATTGTTACCTTTAATTAATGCAGATTAATTAAATTTATCAAAAAATAATACACACTAATGAGTTCCTTATTTTAAATTTCTTAAAATTAAGATTTAAATTCGGTTTGGTGACGAGTGACTCCATTGCAATCATAATTTTCTTTTTAATTTATAAGTTTAGTGACCTATTTCTTAATTTATAAGTTGCATAGGTAAAATAAATTATTTGAAACAATAAAAGAAAAATATATATTACAAATATAATAATTAAGAAAAAGGCTTCAAATCTGACCTACCAAATCGTGACCAACCGCCAACACCAGCAAGACACCCTCTTTTTTCCGCGGATTGAACAGACTGACTGATTTCGCTAAGCTAAAATGATCCCTTGTGGTTAGTGTCACTATTTTTAAAAAATAAAACGGCTTTAAATAAAACGGAATATCCCTTTAGACCCGTCACTTTGCTGACATGTCAGATGACACCGAGTTTTGAGGACTTTACATAAATGTATTTTTCCACTGTAATATATATTATGCAAACTTCAAAACAAAACTAATAAAAGTAAAATAAACCACATAAAAATTGGGACAGTCACCAAACTGACACACCTAAAATCCTTAGGGTGAGGCTACATGATGTACAATACTAAATTAGAACTAAAAGTCGATGTTTTTTCATAGTAACATTTAATCACATAATTTGAAGTATGGTATTAATAATATTAATTTTATTAATTAAAGCAAATATGTCAAACATGCGAATAGGTAATAGAAAGTTATCTATTATTTCTACTTAAACTAACTTATAGCTTAACTATAATGGCACAATAATTGGCAAAAAAAACAAAAATGTAAGGCTAATTAAATAAATTATGATTTAAATGAAATTTAAGAAGTATTTCTTAAATTTCATTTGATTGAGTACACGTATGTACACCTAGCCTTATGAGTCAGTTTGGTGACTTTGGTGGTCCGCCCTATATGTGACGGCATAAAACGTCACTGAACTGACCGTCACATTATACACGTAGCTAATGAGAAAAATGCATTCTAACCTAATTGAATGACATTTTTTTAAATGAACTCCTAAAAACACTCGCTAAATAACACCAAATAATTAAGAAAAAGGCTTCAAATCTGACCTACCAAATCGTGACCAACCGCCAACACCAGCAAGACACCCTCTTTTTTCCGCGGATTGAACAGACTGACTGATTTCGCTAAGCTAAAATGATCCCTTGTGGTTAGTGTCACTATTTTTTAAAAATAAAACCGCTTTAAATAAAACGGAATATCCCTTTAGACCCGTCACTTTGCTGACATGTCAGATGACACCGAGTTTTGAGGACTTTACATAAATGTATTTTTCCACTGTAATATTACAATTGCATTTACAGTTTTAGATAAATGTGACGGAAGAATAGATCCACTATCATGGTAACCAAAACTGGATTATGTTTTTGTAGGAAATTTTACCAGTAAGTTCAATACTTTGAAGCTGACAAGGACTGGGACAAGTCAGAAACGGCTCCCCTGAGTATTTGAATTAACCATAATTGAATTAATTAATCTTAATAACATAAAAATTGATGCTCAGACACATAGTTTAATTTACTCTGCATCGATTGATATACTTATTATAATAACACTCATTATTATTAATATGCAATAAATTTTTAAAAACGTGGGACAGCGTAAAAGTGGGGGTGGCACCCAAAAGTGAAAATGCCCATAAACCTCCGGCAATCCCGGTTTTCCTACTAAAATGAGCGCAAATGAAAACAAGAAACTACCCCAGGAGGGTACCGGCAATGCCGGAGAATCCCTCCCCGGATCATCCAATGATCTGGGCAGCCCCTCGTATTCTGGGGGGGGCACATTAGCGCAAACAAATAAGAAAACCAAGAACCCTTGCGTCGCGTCGACGAGCCGTCCCGGCAGATCCATTTCGGAGTCTCTCGGGCACGACCTCACGCAGATGAAAATAGGGGAAAGCTCCAACAAAGAAGGCGTATGGATCTCCAGATCAAAACGAAGGAGAGATCGCATACGGAACAAGATCGAGAAAGAGAAGACGGGCCCTACCACATCCGGCACGTCAACCAAAGCGGCTGCGCCCACACCGGGAGGTGGAGAAGGCAGGCCTAGAAAAATTAAGAGACAGGGCACAGACCCAGAAGAGCGTACGCAGCAACGTCCAGCTAAACGACTGAAGCCGGAGCCGCGGAACGAGGGAACACGGAGACCCACTACGAGTCAAAGTGACCTCTCGGTCGTTATCCTGCGGGGGGACGGCGTAGAGATGGACGAAGCTACGGCCGCCGAGATACGTATAAGACTGGTGGACAAAATTGAGGAAGCAGCCATCAGTGGAGCGAGCGGACAGAACCTTTCATTCGCGGCGTCGGGACTGGTAGCCGAAGGCTATTTTCTAGTCACCCCGATGACGGAGGGGGCAATGAATTGGTTACTGGGCTGCGACTTTGGGGAGCACAACGGCGTAAGACTGATCCCCAAGAGACTCGACGTTCACAGGCTGTCCATATGGCTGCCTGGGAACATAGTGGGCAAAAGATTAGACCCTCTGGGGCTCCTCAAGCTACAAAACGGGCACAGAGTGGAGCTAAAAATAGACGAGTGGACCTTACTCCGCAAGGAGATGATGCCACTAGGCATCAGACTAGTGGTAGGGGTCCCCCTAGAAGCGCCGAACGAGAACGTTTGGCTAAGTTACCAGGCCACGCAAGTCTACGGAAAGTTCTTGGGGAAAGACTCAGGAGACAAAGCCCAGGAGAGTACCTCCGGTCAACCTACACACACCTTGGCACCGGGGGAAGAGTCTGCCGAAAGCGGCAGTAACGATCAGCTGACATCCCCGCAGAGGGGAGCCACTGACGATGGCAGACCGTACCAGCAGACTACAAGCCCAGGCACCACACAACAGGCGCCAAACACAGGCGGGGTAGCGTGCGAAGGAGGGGTCCGGTGTGTCGTGCCGGAAACCTCAAAGGAGGCGACGACCGACGACAGGACACCACACCGACACACGCGCCCCAAACATACATACACAACACTCCCTGCGTCACGTAGCGGCGGGACACCGCCAGACAGTGTTGCAAAAATGCAACCGCACTGGCTGGGGGGAAGCCCGCCCTCGTAACGAACAACAGGGAGGAGCAATAGACACACACAAACACACACACATCTAATACAAACACATGAACACAAACAGCTACACACCACAAATACACACACACAAAATAAAATTAGTTCAAGTGAATTTATAAAACGGGACTACAATGCCATCAAAACAGACCTTTCTTTTTTAGACTGGTCTGAAATCTATAGTACAGATAATGTTGACATGGCTGTGGAAATATTCAACAACACTCTTACAGAAATTATTGACCGACACTCAACTAGGACCAGCATAAGTAAATCAAAAGTTATATTAAAGCCGTGGATAACTCCTGGTCTCATAAAATGTATGAGAAACCGTGACAGGTTACACAAAAAGTCAAAACAAAATCCGACTAACGACATCCTCTCAATTACTTACAAACGCTACCGTAACTTCTGCAATGAACTCTTGAGAAAACTCAAAACCCAGTATGAGATTAGTGAACTAGAAAATAGTACTGGAAACCCTAAAAAACTATGGAAAACTATTAAAAATATATGTAATATACCACAGTCTAATATAATACCCAATGAACTACTCAGAATTCCTAATCAACCCAATCAGCAAAAATCACTTGACCTATGCAATACCCACTTTGCTACTATTGGGCAAAAACTGGCTGATAAGATTTTAGACGATCTTAACTGCACTGAGGATGGGCTGGTTACTAGACAGACGGTCAGTGATGTTAATACTTTTTTTATACATCCCACTGACCCAAATGAAATCGCGTTAATAATTAACAAGTTAAAAGACAATAAAGCGCCTGGCCTTGATAGATTCAGCAATGCACTTGTTAAATTAATAAAAGACCATATTGTTGCCCCACTTGCATTTATATTTAACCTAAGTTTTAGTTCTGGCGTGTTTCCCCAAAAATGGAAGACTGCATGTGTGATTCCACTTTATAAAAATGGTGATAAATTCTCGCCCGACAGCTATAGACCTATTTCATTATTAGGTGTCTTTTCAAAACTGTTGGAGAAGATAATGAACAATCGAGTGATGAACTATCTGGAATCGCACAATCTATTGTCACCTCGACAGTTTGGTTTCAGGCGAAATTTATCAACTAATGATGCTGTATCATTGCTGACAACTAAAGTTGCCTCACTTCTAGATAGGAGAAGACGTTGTTTGGCAGTTTTCCTTGACCTGGCAAAGGCCTTCGACACTGTTTCCATTCAGGTACTTTTGAACAAATTAAATATTGCAGGATTTAGAGGATTATCGCATGCCTGGTTCAAAAGTTACCTAATGGACAGAAGGCAGTGTGTTAGAGTCGGTGAGCACATTAGTTCTGTTCAATCTGTTGGTTTTGGGGTTCCCCAGGGGAGTATTTTGGGTCCAACGTTATTCCTTCTGTATCTCAACAGTATTCATCAGCTAAACCTTCCAAACGCCGAGATTATCTGCTATGCAGATGATACGGCTGTTTTATTTGAAGGATCTGACTGGAACAGCGTGTATGCTGCTGCTGAGCAAGGAATGCGACGGGTCTCGCAGTGGCTGCAGGCTAATTTGTTGACACTGAATGCGACTAAGACAAAGTACGTTTGTTTCCACCTAACAAGCGCAACGGCTCCTGACATTTCTAAAAAAACACTAAAAATTCATAGGTGTGATAGCAACGGAGTAGGTCTCTGTAACTGTGTGAGCATAAACAGAACAGCTGATATCAAATATCTTGGAATCTTCATCGACCAGAAATTAAACTTCGCATCGCACATCTCATACATGTCCGGCAGAGTACGTTCCACTATTAAAATTCTCAGGCAATTGAGAGACTCTGCTCCAAGAGACCTGCTGACTAAAGTCTATTACGCAATAAGTCAATCTCTTTTAACCTATTGTTTGGAGTCATGGGGTGGAGCTGCTAAAACTCATATGTTAGAAGTTGAACGAGCCCAACGTTCCGTTCTTAAGGTTATGTTTAAAAAACATTTCCAATATCCAACAGACGATCTATATAAGGAAGCCAAAGTCCTCAGTGTACGGCAACTTTATATCTTAAAGAAAGCGGTTTCGGTTCATGGGGGTCTTTTGGGTACGGAGAAACATCGTATTATGTTAGCCAAGCGTACCTATCGCGTTGATATTTTTGAGGATGTGCCGAGAGTGAGAACTGCTTTTGGTTTTCGTTTTGGGCTTTACTCGGAACGTCTAATATACAACTTTGTCGTAAACGCATGTGATATAAAAAATCTTAAACTCACAGAAACTAAGTCAAAATTGAAACTATGGCTATCTTCGCTCTCATATGACCAAACTGAGGACCTATTTGTGCGTTTGTGTTAGCCTTTTATCAGTTATTAACCCATTAGCGAATACAATATCTTATATATATATGTATATATAGACTACTTACTATATCATTTATTTTTCTTTATTTTATTTATTTATTTAATATTTAAATAATACATTTTGTTTATTTATTTTATATTTAAATAATACATTTTATTTATTTATTTTGTATTTATATAATATATTTTATAAATTATGCTCACTCATTTTATTTTGGTATTATTTTTTGTATCTACCTTTTCAATGTGAAATAACCAAAATCTGTTTTGTCAACCGATTGCCTAGCGAAATAAATAATGTACTGTAAATCGATACTTAGCACCCCACGATACAGACTTAGTCTAGTGTGGGGGCTGTTGTTAATCCATACTTTTGTGTTAATTAAGTTTCTGGGTAATAAATATATTTTCATTTTTTCATATTTTCATTTTCATTTTTCATTTTCAGTTAATCTCCACCACTGTCGAGATGCCATGATTGAGTTCTGCAGACATGTGGTGGAAGAGAAAATAGACATTGCACTAATGCAAGAGCCATACGTCGTAAAAGGACGTATCTCTGGGATCGGATCTCTGGGAGGAGAGATCATTTACCACGAAAGCGGTGAGTCCACTCCCAGGGCCTGTATATATACCAGCAATAGTGTAAGATCGTTAGGTATAATAAAAGCAGATTGTTACAGTGACCTAGCTAGCGCCACAGCAACAATCCAGTTAAACACAGGCTGCAAGGAGAGGGTACTTCTAGTGTCCGCCTACATACCAAGCGAGGAGGACTACAGACCCCCTACAACAGAAATGGAAGAAATAACAAGAAAATACAAGGGTAAGAACATTCCTATTATTCTAGGTTGTGACGCGAACGCACATCATGTGGTGTGGGGCAGCACAAACTGCAATAAAAAAGGTGACCTACTCTTAGACTTTATTAGCTCAACAAATTTTGACATAATAAATGAAGGCAACACGCCGACATTTGTTACAAAGACCAGGAGGGAAGTGCTGGACCTAACCATTGTCACCGACAAGATAAGCCGGCACATCACAGACTGGAAAGTAGACCTAAGGGACTCGAAATCGGACCACAGACGAATAACTTTCAGCCTGGGAGCCAAAATCGAGAAAACCTTAACAAGAAACGCACGGAAAACCGATTGGATGACATTTGACAAACACATTAAAAGTTGGAATCCAATCGACCAAAACCTGCTAAAAGACTCAAAGGACCTCGAAAGGGAAGCAAACAGACTAGACGAAGCCCTGAGGGAAGCCTACCACAAGGCGTGCCCACTGAAGGAGATAAGACCAGGAAAAGGCCAACCATGGTGGACCAAAGCACTGGAAAAAAGTAGGAAAAAGACACGGAGAGCCCTCAGAACCGCTCAAAAGAAGGGCGACGATGAAAGCTGGCTCACGTACAAGATAGAAAGAAATGCATTCAAAAAAGATTGCAAAAGAGAAAACAGGAACATCTGGAAAACTTTCTGCGAAGGAGTGGAAAAGCAACCCGACGCGGCAAGACTGGCAAAAATGTTCCCCAAAACCAGCACCTGCAAATTAGGCAGCATTAAGAACGGTAACGAGCTAGTATCCGACCCGGGTAAGATTCTGGAACTGATGCTTAGCACCCATTTTCCAGAATGTGAACCACAGATAGGTGACGATGCGCTCATTGACGAGAAACCTATAACGGCACTGGGAGATGAAGCACTGATCACCAACGAGCAGTTAATATGGAGCGTCCAATCGTTCCAGCCGTACAAGGCTGCGGGCCCGGACGAGATCTTCCCCAAAATGCTAGAAACGGCCTTAAAATATATAGGTGAAGATCTTCTAGCTCTATATAACTTAAGTATAAGAACAAAGCACATCCCAAAGAAATGGAGAGAAGTAAGGGCGGTCTTCATACCGAAACCGGGAAAGGCGACATACCAAGAAGCAAAAGCCTTCCGATGTATAATCCTCTCCTCATTCTTACTTAAGACAATAGAGAAGATACTAGACAGACTGATTAGGGAGCAAATAGCTACAAGCGGATTTCCACTACACCAAAACCAGCATGCATACATGGAAGGAAAATCTATCGAGACAGCCCTACATAACCTGGTAAATAGAGTACAGAGATCGCTAAACAACAAAGAATACGCGCTAGGATGCTTCTTCGACGTCGAGGGGGCATTCGATAGGGCCACCCCGGCCTCGATAGAAGAAAGTCTGAACAGAGAAGGCATTAATAAAGACATATCAGGGTGGGTTAAAAACATGTTAAAACACCGACTGATACAAGCGGAGCTGGCAGGCAATACATGCAGGGTGGTGGCAAAAAGAGGATTCCCACAAGGGGGATGCCTATCGCCACTGCTATGGTGCCTACTGATAGATGAACTAGTAGACAAGATAAACAGGATGCACATCTACACACAGGTTTACTCTGACGACGGTGTGCTCCTAATAACAGGTAAAGTCCTAAGCACTATGTGTAACATAATGAACAGGGGACTGAAAGCAGCACTAGAATGGTGCAGGAGCAAAGGCCTAAACCTAAACCCTGACAAAACCAAACTAGTTCTATTCACCAAAAAGAGAAAACTAGGATGGATTGAACCAGTAAAACTAGATAACCAAGACCTAGAGGTGGTGAATGAGGTCAAATATCTAGGTATTACACTGGACAACAAACTAAGCTTCAAGACACACATAATGAACACATGCTCAAAGGCGAAAATGGCCATGATGCAGTGCAAAAGAGCAATAGGTAGAAGCTGGGGAATTAAACCAGCTATGGTGCTGTGGATATATCAGGCGATAATCCTACCGAGAATAGTACACGGCGCCCTAGTATGGTGGCACTCAGCCAGCGCAGGTAAGAATAAACAAGAACTGGACAAGGTCCAAAGACTAGCCGCTCTCCTAACCACTGGCGCGATGAGAACAACACCCACAGCCGCGCTAGAGATCATTCTAGGATTGAACCCCATAGACCTAGAAATAAAAAGGAGAGCTATAGAACAATGGTTCAAACTAAGAAGCACTGGTCAATGGACTGGCAACTTCTATGACGAAGGCCACGCCAAGATCAGCAAGTACTACGAAGACAAACTATCAATGGTTCTAACAAATAATGACCTAATAAAGAAGGAAAGGACCTTTGATAAGAAATACAGAATTCACATAGGCCAAAGAGACAACTGGAGGCTGGATAGTGCAGGCACAGTCTGCTATACAGACGGCTCCCGGAAAGAGACAACAAAGCTCTCTGGCGCCGGTATCCATATCATATGCGAAAACGGAACAGAGATAAATAGAACAATATCCTTAGGTAAGTACGCCAGCGTCTTCCAATCAGAAATGTACGCCATAATGGAATGTGCTGAAATGGTAGGCCACCTAAAAGACACAGGCAAGGCCACAATTTACAGTGACAGCCAGGCGGCACTGAAGGCGCTCGGTAAGACAGAAACAACATCAGCATTGGTCAAGGAATGCAAGAAAAGACTAGAGGAACTATCCAGAATAATCGATGTTACACTTGCCTGGGTACCTGGACACGAGGGCAACACAGGTAATGAGATAGCAGACGAACTGGCTAGGAAGGGAGCCGATGAGAACCAGATGGGTCCTGAACCCAGGCTGCCAATTGCCCTCAAAATTACGAAGGGTGCAATCAGCCGAAGCATAACAGCGGAAACAAATAGGAGATGGACATCCTCACCTGTCATGAGACAGTCGAAGATATTCATCAAAGGGCTAGACTCAAAGAAAACCAGTCGACTGTTAAAACTCACAAGAGATAACATGAGACTTGTTATAGAAATAATAACAGGACACTGCCGACTGAACAGACATTTGACACTCATAGGCGTGAAAACAGATCCCACTTGCCCAGAATGCATGGAGACAGAGGAAACCAGCTTCCACTTGCTCGCCGAATGTCCCATGTACTCACTAATACGATGGGAAAACATGGGAACAGATTTACTAGAAGCACAGGACATCGAAAATCTGAAGGTGGAGCAGATTGTAAGGTTCTGTAAAGAGACAGGTAGGTTCGACAGAAAGCCGTGATTGCCGGGCGTCCCTCGGCCTCCCCAAGGGAGGGATAGGGGAATCGGGTGAAATGGCCCTCATGGAAGGGCAGATCACCCGCCCGGCTCGCGGCGTCCCCTGCTGGAAGTAAGTAAGTAAGTAAGTACAGTAGTTTCCAGGTCGGTAATTTAAGCCTTAAAAGGGTTGTTTTATATGTCTAGCCACTTTAGTTCTACGGTGTGGTTCTAGTTCGAAATTGGCAAATAAAACAAGTGTTTTTGTTTTTTTTATCACTAAAATCATCATATATTGAAGCATAAACACAAATAGTCTAAAGAACTTAGAATAAAGCCATTATTATAAATCATAATACCTAACTAAATCTATACATACTCGAATAATAACAATATTTTAGTAGAAAATAATTCAGACTAACTCTATAGATTACTTTTTATGAAAGAAAGCACAATTATATAGCATAATATTAATAATATACCACCAGGTGAGATGGTGGTTTAACGCTCAACTATCGCGTAATTTTTTTTAGGGTCAATACACATCAGAATCGAGACTAAAGTTCTAATCTATAGAAAAACCGAGCCAAATTTCTCGGCTCGGCAATATACAGCTGTGAACATCACACAGCGCTATCTAGCCCCGTGGTAAGCTACTAAGCTTGTGTTACGGTGACTATACAACTTATATTTTATTTTTCAATTGTAAATACATACATATTATACAAAAAGACAGCCAAAAACAAATAAAACTTTTAAGCATAAATACTTTGTTATCAGGAATCGAACCGGCAACCTTCTGTATTGCAGTCGGGTATTTGCCCGACGCGCCACAGAGGTCGATATTAATTCGGGCATTACAGATTGCCAATGGGACACATTTTAACTCTGGACTAATATGAATCGACCCATATAGTTCGAATCCTTGTGGATAGAAAAGCATAGAAAATAATATTTTTTTACTTATAATAAAAAAAACACTGTATAAAGGTAAAATACAGTTAAAATAGATAGTTATTAAGCTAGTTACAGAGTAGACTAGAAAAGCCTACTCCATTTATCAATTACTCGCTACGCCCCGCGGTTTCACCCGCGTAAGTCACGATCCCGCGAGAATATCGGGATAAAATTTACTCTATATGTTAATTCAGATCTCCAGCTGTTTCATCGTAATAAGTTTAGTAGTTTTTGCGTGAAGGAGTATCAAATATTAATGTTTACTTACTAACTTACATACACACATACATTTTTAATATTAGTAGGATTCTCCCAGGCAGTAGTACCATGGGAGTAAATTACAGGCTCTGTGTAATCCACGGTTTAGATTAAATAAATGATTTTCTCGTTACTTCCAAATCTCCTACATAGACAGTAAAGTACAACCACTTACTTTACTCTCACTTTAGTAAAGTATGACCCCAGACTAATTCCAAATAATTTTAAGTTCGATTTCAGTCAATCGAGTTACTTATATAAAACGGAATAACTTGCCGCTGGCTGTATGCGCAGGCCGTGCGAAGCCGTTCGAAGAGGAAGTAGGTTTAGAACTGTCAGTTGACAGCTCCGTTCCGCTCGTAGAGAGGTTTCTTGAGTGAGGCTGGAGCGGGGAGCTTGGATGGCTTCTTGAGGGATATGGACCGGTTTATGTTTTCTTTGCCCATGTCTTGGTTCTGTTGGTAAAATACATTTTTGTAAAGCAGTTTGGAATTTCAGTCATTTTAGGCTTGATATAAAAAAAACTAAATTTTGTTTCAATTCGTGCAGCAACGCCTGAGCGATTATTACTTGGATGGGTATCCGATAATTTATGTGACAACTCATTTTCGTGAGCTCTTCAATGCTTCAAAATGCATGTTAAGCAGTGGTCTTGGTTTTTATCTCTGGTAGCAGTCGTTAGGTCAAGTCTAAGGGCGACCTGATACTAGGTGTACCAACTCTAAGGGCTATCACACTTTGGATACGTATTCGTCCGAAAACGTACGAAAGATCAAATTCTTCCAAGTACTATGGAAGCACACGAATAATTTCGGTCGAAAACGTATTCAAAGTGCGGCCGGCCTAATACTATGTGAGCACACTACGAAAAAGGAAGAAAGAAGCATTGAATTACATAAATCTAAGAGTAGATAGAGTGTACTAACTTGTTTAATGAGATAGATGTCGCTCTCGGAGGTGCTCTTCATGATCCCGTTGGTGTGTCCGTTGACCTTCGGTGTGGGGGGCGCCGCGAACACGCCGGACTCCTCCGACAGCGTGGACTCGGTCTCTGTGTCGCTCGGGGAGTCAGACACCACGATACAATCCTGGGGGAAATGGTAAGGATTTTGAAGTCATTTTCCGGTTATAATCGCGGTCTTTTTTATTATGTTTAGCATTTTATCAATGGATTACGTTTCGAGATCTTTACGGACCTCTTCATCGTGGGTAAATCAGTTTAATTTTAATGAAAGACCAAGAAAACAGAAGAATAATTTAGAAATATAAGAAATTTATAATGATCCTGGTCACGGCACCAGATTGTAATGACACATTGATTTCGACTTTATAAGTTGATTTGTCATTTTTACCGGGTCTTATCTGTATTTTTATTTCTCTTCTTTCGACGTTTCGACTATATTACAATAGTCTTGTTCACGAGCAGACTTAAGAATATATTAGGAAGAGAATTTAAAAATAACAATACGCGAATTAGACCAGGGAAAATTGTAAATATGAGTACAAATCGTTAAGTTTAAAAAGTTTAATAGATATGACATCAGAAGGAAACGGTTGTAAACAGTCACTGTGGAACGTTACCGCAAACTCAATGATGCTTTTGACGTTTTAATCGTCATTCATCACTTCATTTTAGGGCCCTAGCGCTCATTGTCAGCGCTGCAGCAATTTACTATATTTATTCCGCATAAAAGGAACATAAATATGTTTCAGATATCACCTCTAGTACTAGTACATAATATTTCAATGTTAAGGGACTTCTTTAAGTGCACGTCCTGAGTAAAGGTGTTAACTAGAAGTATGAGCTAGGGGGTTACCTCGTTAGTGTAATCGCTCCTAGCGCGGTACCTCGCGAGGATGGCGTGATGCGGCGAGGTGGCGGCGAGCGTGCGAGGGAAGCGGTACTCCGTGCGGCGAGGCGTCGCACCTGGAAAGAAAAAGTAACGGCAGGGTTAAAAAAAACCGGATTTAATATTTCTTATTTTTATTGCTCAAGGCACTCGACTAGAAATACTTTACAAGGATAAATACATTATCATAAATCCTACCGTGATGGTTAGCACATTCGCTCGTCAAGCGACGGGCACAGTTCGAATCCTGTCACGGAAGGATCTTTGATAATGCATTTTTCCTTGGAAAATGTCCCATAAAATTGGGGGGGAAAAACTCATATTTTAGTATAGTAATAATAATAATAATAATAAATCATTTATTTCAGGCTACTAAGGCCCATAGATACATACCTTATAATCTAACATACATATTTTATAAAAAGAGAAATGTGTTATTAATAGTAGCTTAAAACTATGTTAGTAGCACTTCCTTAATACTACACTACTTAGTCTTAGTGCACACTTCTGGTATTTGTCCGCGGAAGCGACGGAACACCACGCCGTTCGGCCAGAAGTCTTCGGTCATGACGCGAGGCAGGTAGCATGTAGGAACTCGCACCACAAATGCCTTGAAATTGACGTTCCGATGCGACTCCAGCATATGCACCCTCAGCGTATAGCCCAACTTCTGGCGCACGTACTCGACGATGTTCTTCTCCCCGACGGTGTAGTGCAGGCGGGAGATGTACACCGGAGTGTTCGGCATCGCAGCACGAACTCCCAGAGTTGAATCTGGTGAAGCTGTACCGCTGCGGTTCTTGACAGGTCTTATTCGGTTCTTCCTCCTATTTACCGTAATAAAACCATCAGCATCCTGGTTTTGATCTTTAGGCTTCATTTTAGAAGCGACTGTGGAGCTCGCGGTGACGTTGGCGAAACTTAGTTTCACCGGGGCTGCAGGCACGTGCAGCGGGACGGGGAGCGTAGGTCGTGCGGCGGCAGGCGGAGGAGCCGCGGGGGAGCGGGACGCGCGAGGCGCGCTGTCTACAAGCGGCGCACGAGGCGACGGCGACGGCGACAAAACTGCTGACGCGAAGCTACTATCTAGGGCAGCTCCGCGCGGCGAGTTGACGTGTGTCACTGACACTGGTGACCTCATTACCGTTCCGATCTTGCGCAAATCATCGAGTTCCTTACGTAGTTCGGAAACGGCATTTTGAGATGCATCCAGCTTCTCGTGTACTTCCTTCAGGCTCTTCTTAAGAAGGACAATGTCCTTCAAAAGGCTCGTGGCATCGACGTGGTCAAAGGTGACGGGAGGGAGCTTGTTTAAGTCCCTCGCCACAAACGTAGGCACGTCGTCCGGATCTGTCTCCTTGAACAGCGTTATAATGTCCTGTACGCTTTTCTTCGTCCCGTCGCGGCGGCGAGAGACCATTTTGTCGCGTTTGTTGAGCACCTCGTACAGCAGCAGCTTGCCCGCCGCTATGTCATCTTCACTGAAGTTCGTGACGCAGATCTGAAGTGCAGACAACTCGTCCATCACGTCCAGCTTCTGCTGCAGGAACGCCAGCAACTCGTTCACCACAATGTTGTTACTCATTGTGAAGAATTACGAACGACAGCTTACGCTGCGCTATTTGTCACAAATACCTACGTAAATTAATTATTAGGTATTGTGTCACGTCTACATCGTTGCGCGCTGCACATGAGACTGACCCCTCGCTAGTCCCCTCGCGACCAAGACCATTGGGAACATGGTTAAAATGTCAAGGTAAGAAAATTACAATAACAGGAACATATAAAATTATGAGTTCTAACCGTATTTAGCCTAAAAACTTTTAAAAATAAAACTTACCAGTCGGCGAGTAAACCCTATACTCCTCAGTAAGACACTTCGCCTCGATCTCCTCCAAATTGGCCACGGTTCCCTTCAGCTCCGTGTCGAATGCAGCCAGCGTGGCGAACAACTCGCCAACCGTGGCGGCCTGCGACGCGCATTGTGACGAACTGCTCTCGGAGACCGTGGCGAATGAAGCCGTTATTGTCGATACTAGAGTGGTCGCTTGGCTGTTGTTTGACTAGAATAGAAAAGATTGCTATTATTGTTTAAAGGCTTGTAATATAGGTACTGCATAACGAAGCAGCATTTAATAATAATAATAATGGAAGACTTTGCATACAATGCAACCCTGAAATTAAGCAACTAGGCTTGTACTATGCTTTTATTTTTGAAATATGATACAAAAAAAACACTCCGAACCAGAAACAAGCATTTATGGCTAGCGTATTTACGCTACAAGTATTTACTTGTCCCGGCGGAAATCAAACCAGCAACCTTTGGAATTTTAGCCGGGTATTAGTCTTGATGCGCCACAGAGCGTCAATTTATATCCATATGTTCTATGCATCATATGTAGGTATGTATTTACAAAAAAAGTACAATAATATGTAGTATATCCGTTGACCATTTCCCATAGTACAAGCCTAGTGCTTAGTTTGAGACTAGATTGCGCTGTGTGCAACGTCGTGCAGTATTTATTATTTTTAATAAAGTAGTATTTAGTTTTAAATTATTTTTTGTAAATGCATTCTTGGTGGTCCCGATACAGGCTTTTGCTTAGTGTGGACACCAATAGTTAAGTTTTCCCATTTGAATGCTTTCAGCACTTTTACATTATTTTAGTAGCAAATTGTAACATTTTGTGCTGTAAATAAACTTTTTTTTCATTTTTTTTTCAAGGCAATGAGAGATCCTGGTCACGGCACCAAATTGTAACAGTCTATATAACCTTAGTGAGTTGTAACGTACCTGTAATGTCTCGATAATGTTTTGGTTCAATGTTCTATGTTCTTCGAGAAGTTCTGAGTCGATAGCTTCAGTGTCGGTAGTTAGTTGTTTGCACACGGCTTCGTCCGCCTCCGTCATAGTTCTGCATTCGTTCTGTGAACAATAAAGTTAACCTTATTGCGTGACAAAAATCATATTAAGGAAATGTTTAATGTTTCATGCGGGCTTTTACCAGCTTTAATGTGCCAAACAACCAAACCATTGGTAATGGCAAGAGACCTAACGGTATAACCCTGGTTCCCTGGAAGATGGTACGGTCTTTAGTGTGGGACACTACCTGCGTCGTTACTTTGGCACCGTCCCATATACCAGAAACCTCGGCCGGTGCGGTTCCTTTACGGCCTGAAAATCTGAAGAAGCGGAAATATGTGACTTGCTGGGAATTGAGTGGAAACTTTGGGACCGTGGTTAGAAGGTTAGACAATCTACCGGTTTTTGTCTGAACGCCTGGTGGAGACAACGCGAGCCCAAATTGCTGTAGTTTATTTAGCGCTAATATTAGTATTGCCATTCAGCGTCGCAATGCGGCCAGAATTTTGTACTTACCTGTACAGTGTCACAATCCGCCGTGATGATATCCAACAGTTGTGTATACGACTTGTGTACAACCTCCCCGACTTGTTGGCTGATGGTCTCTGCATCACACAATACTGTCGAAGCACCTGAAATATAATTATAGAATGTATTAAAGTGTAGCTCTAATATGTCTCATATTTCATCTCCTCATATCTTCTAGGTGAGTGATTTACATCTTAATACTATTCCCCTTACTCATAAATGATGATTAAAAGCTGTCTAAGCTAAGTAACGTCTGTCTCTATCAATTTTGAATCTTCACGTCACTGAAGACAAACAATACATGGGCGGGTTGTGTGTTTGTGGATGTGATAGTGTTTATTTTTACAAATTTATTTTTACTTTCGCGCTTATTATGCTAGTAAGGATAATTATAGTGAAGATTTTTGCTCCGGTTCCACTATATTTCTAACCATGCGACAATGTGAATGACATGATAGCCCGTACCTCCATGGAACTCCTCATCGAACTCCCTCACCCCCTGGAGCTCCAGCTCCCCGCGGCCCTCCGCCTCCCGCAGCTGACACTCCGCGAGGGATATCTCCTCGTCCTCAGCAGACAGGAGGGACTCTTGGATGGACTTCTGGCGCGAGATGCGCGCGGACAACGACTGACGGTTCTGTTCTATCTCTTCTAGTTTGCGGGATAGTCTGGAAAAATCATTAAACCATTTTTAAAACATTATAGATAGATCGTGTCCTCAAACGCTAGTGTTCAGTTAGTTCTGCGAACACTAGCTTGGGCTTTTGGAACAGTTTTGAACCCTTTAGCCTGGGCCTAAAAGAATGTGACTACGGTATCATCTGCCCGTCTTAAAAGGCGACCAAAAGGGGTTTCTTGGTGGGAAGGTTTCGGCCGCGGGTTGTTACCACCCACTGTTTTAAGTCGTAGCGCCAAGTGGACTCGTCCATGTTCCGATACGTTGACCGATGCAGCCACTATGGATGACAGGTCGAATCTTGTTCCACTGCCGTCTTCCTTTTTCTAGAAGAGCATGTTACATCTTAGACCATATCACCACTCTATTAGATGAGATAGTGGTCACAGGCTACTCTATCGTGTGTAAAAAAGTAGAGCTGAAGTCTTAGTCAAATGTTCTCGTTTTACCCTTTGGGTAAGGAACCCAAAAACCCCCTTACCTAAGTTCCAAGGCCTGCATCTCACTATCGACGTACCGCTGGAGCCTCTCTCTCGTCTCCTCTCTCTCTCTCTCTATCTCCTCTAACTGCGCGGTCAGTTGCCGCTCTATCGCAGCGCGCTCTTGCTCTATCTCCTGTGTGCATAGATAGAAAGATAGAAACAGTCTTTATTTAATTATACACACCACATACATTACAATTCTATTATGACTATTGTAAATATGGAAGTTTGCGTGTTTGTTGACCCTTCATGCAAAAATAGCTAAACCGATTACGATGAAACTCGGTATAAAGACAGCTGGATACTCAAAATAATATATAGGCATATTTTCCTTATATTCCCACGGGATAGTGTCTTACGCGGGTATAACCGGGACGAAAAAATACCCTTAAATATTTTGTTTTTTATAGTAAGGATAGGTTATTTTCAGGTAATTTTCAGTAAGCATGCCCGAGCAAAACAAGTGTTAAGTTTAAGTTTTCATTTACATATTTTCAGCCAAATTTAAATTTAACTGTTAAACATTATTAATCCAAATTGTTTGTTAAGCAATTGAGTTGGATCAAAATTGATTAGTTTTTACACAATTAGACTTACAGCGGCTGCAACAGACAGATACTGCTTCCTCTTCTCCGCCCTCTCCTTGCGTTTCCCCGCGAGCGCGGCGGCGGCGACTTGTCGCTCGGCGTGCGCGGCGCGGAGGCGGGCCGAGAACGCGGCGGCGGCGTGCCGCAGCGAGCCCACGTGCGATACCGTCGTTGACAACTGGGATAAAATACATGATAAACTTTTTAAACTAACACGATTGGAACTCATAATTTTATTTATAAATATCATGTATTTTCATAATTTTATTTTTCCTGCGTCTTAATCGCGTGATTTTTACTTTTTAATTTTCTCACCTCGACGTTTCGATCATGTTACAACGGTCTTGGTCGCGAGGGGACCAACCGCGACCAAGAATTTATTAAAATTATTAAAATACATGATATTTAAATACATATACCCTATTCTAGGGAACTTAAATCAAAAAGGTCCCATACATTTGACTTAAACTGAAAGCTCTTTATTTACTTTTTCCTCTAAAATTGACAGTTCTTAGTTTACCTTTTTGATCTAAGTTTCTGAAATATGGTAAGTATAGTTACATTTTTTTTAACCAAAATGTTTGCCAAAAGAAGACAATAAAATACAAAACATGTAAAATAGGGGGTTGATTTTTTTATCATTTACCCTATCGTGTGGGGGATCGTTAGATAGTTCTTTATTGTAATACCAATATAAAAAAATATAATTGAAAAACATAAACAATTTATACCTAGATGGACGGCCTTATCGCTTAATGCGATCTCTTCCAGGCAACAAGTCATTGTGGGTTTTCAAAAAGCACTTTTCATTTTAGGGTTCCATTTAAAGTGAAAGTTTTGAGAATTTTATAAATCAAATTTACATTTAATACACTTACCCATTCCGTGAGATATCTGTGTACATCTCTAAAGTCCTCTCTCTGCGCGTGCACCTGTAACTCGCGCAGTCTCGCCACCAGCGCCGCGAGACATGTGGCGAGTTGCGTGTGGCGAGTGTGCAGGCACGTGACGAGTTTACCGCGGTGCCGGGCCAGGGCGGAGGATAGCGAGCTTTGAGTGCTCGCAGTCAGGGATAACATCTGAAACAAAAATATGTTTCTTTAGTACGGAGAATTAAACGGTCAGTAATTTAATGAGCCACCGCTTAAGTGTGGAATTTTGCACAGTAGGATATACACATTACGTGCGCTGCCTGCTAGTCCATACTATACTTCTATACTCATATTATAAAGAGGTATGATTTGTATGTGTGTGTGTGCGTCTGTATGTTTGTTGTGAATAAATTCAAAACTACTGGATCGATTCCAAAATTCTCTCACCGTTAGAAAGCTACATACACCTTGAGTAACATAGGCTACTTTTGATCTCGATATTCCTACGGGATCAGACCTTACGCGGGTGAAACCTCGAGACGCAGCTAGTACATTATAAATGGGACAGTAATTATCTTGTGTGTATGTTATTCTTTCACCGCTGAACCGATTTTGATGAATTTTGGTAAAGAGATTGAGATTAGACCTCAAAGGACATATGCTACTTTTAATGCTGATATTTACAGCGCTTTGCACGCTCAGTAATTCAATGGGCCACCGCTTAAGTGTGGAATTTTGCACAGTGGGAAAAACGTATTACGCGCGCTGCTTGTCTATACTATACTTATATGATATAGAGGTAAAGTTTGGATATATGGATGGATGTTTTACTGGATACCTGTAGCAGTAAGCAATGTAAAGTCCTTAAATCATAACGCGTTGAAAATGCGAAAAATAATAAAATTAACGCGAATCATATCGAAAAATAAGTTTAATAATATGTGGAATTCATATTTAGCATCATAAAAATCTAGAGTGAAGCAGGTTGGTGGTGACAAGCAACCGCCAAAGTCTACCGACCCCCAGACTTTAGTTTTCACCAAGTTTACTTAGTGTTTCTTGTACATACCTCATCTCGAGAATCGGCTAATATCTTTATGAATTGTTCTAGTGTTTCCGTGTTCTGTTGCAGGGTCTGTGTATTTGATGAGTTTACTGTTTCTGAAAAGATAAATAAATAATTATTGCAAGATTTATTTATTTGCACAAAATGATATTGTTTGTTTACGCAAAACTAGCCAGATTGATATATAGTGTGAAACATTACACAGTAGCGCCATCTTTTTTAGCGGCTTGTTTGCCCATTCAAAGGTTGCCTGAAAGAGATCGCTTTAAACGACAAGGCCGCCCATTGTGCCAATTGAATTTAAGTTGTTATTTTTATCTTTTAATTGTATTTTTTTTATTTTGGTGTAATAAAGAATTAATATCATATCTATCCAGTCAGTTTATACCCACATTCAGTTATTGTATTGTACGAATTAGCCCGGAAGACGCTTTACATCAGAAATCAGAATTATAAAGCTGGGTATCCATCTGAGGCAGCCTCGGGCCGAGCGGCTGTCTCGACCCGAGGCAGATCTAGTGGAGACCGTGCCGCGAGTCGAGGATTGCCGCGACTTGAACCAAACGAGGCGGCCGCGCAGCGAGCCAAATCGTGTCGGTAAATGGCTATGCTCAAAGACGCCAGTGTAAGCCGTGCGTTGAGTGGAGACGCTTGCACGTGTGCTCGGTATCGTGGCTCGGGTTGAGGCTTGCCGCTCGATACTATATTATGTGAGCTCAAGTGGAGGCGCATGTACTTTTCGCAGCCCGTGGGACGCTCAGGATGAGGCAGCTCGTCACGAGGCTGCGCAAGTGGATAGCCAGCTTAAGGGTTGCAGATTCGAGCTCTACGGGTACAGAATTTTTGGTAGGTATTTTTTTTTAACTAGCCACATATTGTGATAAAGCAAGTTACCTCGGTCGTGCTGCAGCTGTTGGAGCGTGGTGTGCAGCGAGTGCAAGAGCGCGGCGGCGCTGTCGGCCACATGGCGGCGGCAGGACAAGGCCTGCGCGCGGTACGAGCGCGTCACTTCCAAGTTCTTGAATTCCACGTTCCTGGAGACAGGAAATGGACAGTTAAAGATATTAGAACTCTTTTTAAATTACATGGTCAAAACAGTCGCGGCAAGGAATGAACTCGCGTCTTTGTGTCTGTACTCAACGTCTCTACCAAATAGCCCCGAGCGTGCTTGTGCCCCGAGCGCGCTTGGACCTCTCGGTGTTCACCTGCGCCTGTCCACCGTGTCATGCAAGGCGGCGGCGTGTGTGGCTGCCACGTCCGCCGCCTGCAGCAGCGAGCGTGCTTGTGCCCCGAGCGTGCTCTCCGTGGACATTGGGTGTATGCTCACCTGCGCCTGTCCACCGTGTCATGCAAGGCGGCGGCGTGTGTGGCTGCCACGTCCGCCGCCTGCAGCAGCGAGCGTGCTTGTGCCCCGAGCGTGCTCTCCGTGGACATTGGGTGTATGCTCACCTGCGCCTGTCCACCGTGTCATGCAAGGCGGCGGCGTGTGTGGCTGCCACGTCCGCCGCCTGCAGCAGCGAGCGTGCTTGTGCCCCGAGCGTGCTCTCCGTGGACATTGGGTGTATGCTCACCTGCGCCTGTCCACCGTGTCATGCAAGGCGGCGGCGTGTGTGGCTGCCACGTCCGCCGCCTGCAGCAGCGAGCGTGCTTGTGCCCCGAGCGTGCTCTCCGTGGACATTGGGTGTATGCTCACCTGCGCCTGTCCACCGTGTCATGCAAGGCGGCGGCGTGTGTGGCTGCCACGTCCGCCGCCTGCAGCAGCGAGCGTGCTTGTGCCCCGAGCGTGCTCTCCGTGGACATTGGGTGTATGCTCACCTGCGCCTGTCCACCGTGTCATGCAAGGCGGCGGCGTGTGTGGCTGCCACGTCCGCCGCCTGCAGCAGCGAGCGTGCTTGTGCCCCGAGCGTGCTCTCCGTGGACATTGGGTGTATGCTCACCTGCGCCTGTCCACCGTGTCATGCAAGGCGGCGGCGTGTGTGGCTGCCACGTCCGCCGCCTGCAGCAGCGAGCGTGCTTGTGCCCCGAGCGTGCTCTCCGTGGACATTGGGTGTATGCTCACCTGCGCCTGTCCACCGTGTCATGCAAGGCGGCGGCGTGTGTGGCTGCCACGTCCGCCGCCTGCAGCAGCGAGCGTGCTTGTGCCCCGAGCGTGCTCTCCGTGGACACGTGAGCGGAGACCAGGTGCTTCTGCTCCGAGCACTCCACCCGAGCACGATTTAACATCTGCGGACAAACATTCTGCTTTAATACTCTTTATCCTCATAATGTTCTCAGTTCGCAGTTGCATCCCTCTCGGGAGCTCGGGTTCGGCTTACATACAGAAAAGAGTCTAGCGGACGTTGAAACCCTGCAGAAACCAGGGACCGCAAAACACCGCTTTGAAGTTAATTCTATCGAACGCAAACCCCTTCGCTCAGCTTACCATCTGGATAAGGGGATACCTACAACACTTTTGATATGGTAACCCAATCATTGAGTTTTCCAGGCGACAGGCTTACGTTTTATTACGGAAACCTCATCGATGGGGTAACCCTTTGATAGACTTATTAATGGGTTACCTTTCCCCCGCGCCTACGTATTGCATTGCTAGGCGTTTCGAAATTCATTCTTGCGATGATCGGGGCGTCGTGCGTTAGCTTAGGTTAGTGTTTGTTGGCGTCAATACAGCACATTTATTTTGTCAATATGTCAAATAAACGGAAAATTGTACCGGAGACGGAGACGGAAACTGAAGAACTAGTTCGTCAACATTATATTAAATATGCATTAGATTCCCAGCCAATGTTTGAAGATGACGAGTATAAAAACTTTGAACGAGAAACAAAAGGTAAGTAATATTTTTTTACTGTATAATGAGATGATTTAAAGATAGATGGACAGACATGAAAGTTCAGGACTTCCTTGCCGGCCATACATTGTTTGCCTCAGACACTAAGTAGGGGAAAGGTGTACAAAACGATCCCTGAAGGTCAAATGACCCCCGCGTGTTTGATCGACTTACAAAATATGAACGCCATGTAGTTTTGATTGATTAACCTCTTTCCTGCTGCAGGAGCTCAGGTGGAGCTCCTTTTTAGTTTTAAGCCTATTGGTAAACTAATTTATAATTTTAACACACGTAAAATTGCTAATTTGGGAGCTCTTAAACAACTTAAAATCTCAAGTGTCTTTCATTTTGGACAGTGACAGGACTAATATCAATTTAGTTTGGTTAAGCTAGAATTGGCATTAATGTTTTAATAATATTTTCATTGTTACAGTTGACATTCAAAAGAGTACGGGATCTCCTATGGAAAAATATGCAAAAACCTTTAAACAAAAGAATGATGGCAGTATTGAAACATGCACACATTTCTCTAAAATTATAGAAATAGAATTGTCATCCATGCCGAGTCAGCAAAGATATGAATGCATGATAGAGATTCTTGGCGTAATTAAAAAATACAGTTCTTAAAAATATATATTTATTGACAACAATAAAGTAACAAGTGTGGTATGATTTTAGTTTTGGTAATTAATCACTTAAAGAAAGAACAATTTTTATTTTAATGGTGAAATACAATCATGGTTAGATGCGTCTTAGTTTAAAAGGCAAAATAATTAACATTTTGTTGTGGTATAACTATAGGCTAATAATTGCCTAGAATTTTAAATTACACATTGTTAAGGTCCTTACTAACTAATATATTTTTTATTTAAAATGTGTCGTCTTAGTTTTATTTACCTAAGTAGATCGCGGTCGCGAAA
The DNA here is from genome assembly GCA_958496205.1 of Idaea biselata. Taxonomy (NCBI): domain Eukaryota; kingdom Metazoa; phylum Arthropoda; class Insecta; order Lepidoptera; family Geometridae; genus Idaea; species Idaea biselata. Next base: position 14,546,585 of record OY292402.1, read on the forward strand.
GAATTCCTAAGGAGCAGTCCTGCCAAAAGGACTGCTCTTTACGAGTTCTTTCGCGAATCTTTGGCCAACATGAACGAAACGCCGCGCCGTATTATTGTTGGTACAAATGCAACTATTGGGGCTCAGCACCGGTATTATCTCTTAATTTGATAACTCAGTTTCATAGGCAATAGGAAATAGCAATACCTAAATAAATAAATAAATAAATAAATATTGCACGACGTTACACACAGCGCAATCTAGCCCCAAACTAAGCACTAGGCTTGTACTATGGGTACTAGACAACGGATATACTACATATTATACTTTTTTTCTTGTAAATACATACATATGATACATAGAAAACACTGAATATCCCATGTCTTCGGACCGTGGTGAGTCCTAGGACATGTTGGTTTCCTCACGATGTTTTTCCTTCACCGTTAGAGCGATGTTATTAGCGCACATACCTTTTTCTTAAAGAAAAAGACATTGGTGCGGGGTCGGTCTGGATTTGAACCCACGACTCTCAGAATGAAAGCCGGGGTATCTACCACTAGACCAACACCGCTCTGCCTATACTTACCTAGTCATTTTTTCACTAAAATTTGCTAAAGGATTCAAAACGCTAAGAAATGTTGGTCTTCAAATTATACCGACAACAGCACTCAATAACAAAATTGTACGGTTATTAAGATTTTCAGTTTTTTAGTCAAGACGATTTTCTTATTTGGCTCAGTCCAGCACCCGTTTTATCTACTAGCAGTATTCCGCGGTTTCATTCGCGTAAGTCCTGATCCTGTGGGATTTTCTACTCTTTCTAAGCGGAAACCCTCCAAATTTCATGTCTCTAGGATCAGTGGTTAAGACTGTGCATTGATATATAGTTCAGTCAGGCAGTCATTCGGTCAATAAATCTGGATTTTTAATTTTGTATACAGGGTGTTTCGACGAGGGGGAATTAAGCCGAAAGGGGGTTGTTCTAGAGGTCTAGGCGAACAACTTTCATTCTACGACTTTTGGAAATTTGAACTTTTTTTTCGAAAATTTTAAAGTGGTGTTACTAAAAAAAACAGCTGTTTTTGTAAAAATAAAGGCAATTAATGTTTAGATTGTAGTGGTCCAAACTAAATAAAAGGGCACCTTAAGGCCAATGACCTCAAACTTTAAAAAACAGCTGATTTTCATGCAAACTTTAAACTCAAAATTTTCGAAAACTACTTCGAATTTTCAAAACTTGTAGAACAAAAGTTGTTTGCCTAGACCTCTAGAACAACCCCCTTTCGGCTTAATACCCCCTCCTCGGAGCACGTTGTATATAGATAAGTCTATACATATAAAATTAAATATAACTTAGAATGTTGATAACTCAGTTTCATAGGCGCTTTAAATAGTACATTGCTGCTTTGACGTAATCACTGGTGATTACCTCGTTACGCGAAAGCAGCAATGTAACTGCAAAGTGACTATGAAACTGAGTTATCAATTTAATAGATAATACGGGTGCTGGACTGAGTCAAATAAGAAAGAAACGTCTTGACAAAAAACCTGAAAACTTATTCGAACAAATCATGATTTGAACGGATTAGCATTACGTCTTGCAACAAACGTCCATTCATGTTGCTTCTTAATGGGTTTAATATAAATTTCACTGATGAGAATAGACGCTCTACTGATACTTGCGTCGCTGGGGCCGCTAGCACGCAGTTTGCTACTTTAATCAAAGAGGGTTCAGTTGTCCCTGCTTTGTCAGCCCATTGAGATAGTATATTTTTGCCTAAAGGGACTCTTGGTTCGAATCTCAAATTATTTAAGCAACCATCAAACCTATTTTCTGATAATCGTGAAGGTAACCTCCGCATTCTTTCGGTTTCTTGTAGCATTTTTTCTAATTCTGATCTTGTATCGCTATTCCGGCTGGTGCTAGCATTATTATCATCAAATTCAGTTATAAGAATTTCTGAACTGATAGAAGTTTCAATATGTTGAATCTGTTGAGTTTCAATCTGTTGAATCTGTTGATTAGTTTGACATAATAATGATCTAGCTTTTACACACTCTTCATCAGACAGCACGACATTTAGGCGGCCATCTAAATACAAGTTCTCTAAGACTACATGTTTATTAAGTAGATTAACTTCCCTTGCCTTTATAGCCTTAGCCAAACTGTCTCCGAACGAGGTGCGTATAGCTTCCACGTGTGTTTTGCAATTGAGCCATTCGATAAAAAAATCGCCTATAGTGAGCTGTTCTCGTTGTAAGGATAACGTCGTGTCATTGAGTGGCTTAAGACATAAAATTAAATTTTCGACTTCTATCCAAAAATTCCCTGAAAATATCCTCGTTAATTCGGAGGAACTACAAATGCATTGGAGCGATTTCAATCGAACTAACATTTGGTAGGTAGAAGTCCATCTTGTAGGACAATCGATTAATGGTTTTCTTAAATTCGAGGCCTTCAAAATATTTTTCATATTTGGCCGACGCAATATTTTTACAGCACGTCTCGCTGTTTGGATGGCAACTTGTGCTCCTATATTATCATTAATAGCATCTTTTACAGCGAGTTGCAAAGTATGTGCTGCACAGAGCATTTCACGCGGCTGAAATAATTCAGTACTCATGAAGTTTATTACTAAACTATTTATTTCATTTACTTCATTTTGTGCATGTAAGTTTCTTTCGCCTTCGTCGTCCTCGTCGTCTTCATCATTATCATTCTGACTGGTTTCATCATCTAAATCAACATTCGTGTTTTCTGGTGCTCTTAATAGCTTCGTCATTTTTTTGAAATTACTTCCATTGTCTGCTGTAATCGAATAAACTTGTGACGTAGAAATCATGAACTCATTCAGAATTTCTAAAAGCTTTTCCTTGAGCAATTCCCCAGTTTGTCTTTGAAATAGTTCTAAAACCGCTAAATTTCTGATAATAATTTTTCCATTTTTAACGTATTGTAAATTAATTCCCAAAAAATTTCTGTCCATGTATGTTGCAGAGTCTAACTTTAAACTAACCATCATATTTTTAACTTCGGAAGCAATTTTCATTCTGAATTCGTAGGCTTTGTCTGTAATCATTCCTTTGATTATATTTATGTTTATGTTGTTTGTTTTAGCATTCGATGGGACAGTGATATTAATTATTTCTTGAAATGCAGCATCTTTCAAAAGTGCAAATGGACGTCCGTGAATTGTCACTAGCTTAAGACACAGTATGTTTAGTTTTTCTGAGTTCGCAATTTCTTTAGGCGTTGCTGTCAGGGCATTTTCTTTATTGATGTTAAATAAAAGAAAATATTCTTCCGGATGTTTAACTGAAACGTGATTTTTTAAATTTGTAGTATGCTTTCCCTGTAAAAAGAAATTAAAATTGTTATCATTTTCATTTATTTCACATCACGTGAGTTGGGCTTAGGGGTTACCAGGTCTTAAAACTGAAAAAACATACAAACGTATAGGCGAGCACCGCTTTAGTTCTATAACTTTTAAAAATTCTAATTTTGTTGTTGAAATTTTTGAGGTTATATTTACTCGAAAAACAGCTGTTTCTTGGATTTAAAGGTCATCTCAAGGTTTTACTTATTGATTGAGTTTGGATCACGATTCTAACGTATTAATGGTCTATATTTCCAATACAGCTGATTTCCCAGTAAAAAACCTCAAAATTTAAAAAAAATACAAATTTCCAAAAGTCGTAAAACAAAAGTTGTTCGCCTCGACCGACGCGACGTGTAGAACAACCCCCTTTCATATTGTTACCCCTTCGCTAAAACACCTTGTATAGAGGCATAAAGAGTGGCAGGGCGGCAGGGGTGCGGAGGAGACAGTGTTAGTCCGCATGCTTGCGCTAGCTATACAAGGACAAGCCAGACACCGTCGATTATGGCTGGGCACACAACCAAAAAGTCTCACTGTATCCGACTATATCCGGACGCCTGGCAACGCTAATTGGTCTGGTCCCTCTTAGATGTAGGTACCTACATTATCTATGTCATATTTAAAATTCAAAGTCCTGACTGAACTCTAATTAACCCACAGCCTAAACCACTGATCCTAGTGACGAAAATTTGGAGGATGTGTTCTTTGTCTGAAAACCTTAGGGGTTCGCCACTAGGGGCGCCACCTTCCCCTACATCTCTCTGTACGGATCCGTACCACAAGAAAAATCTGGGTACATAAGTACCTATAAAATTCAAAGTGCGCTGCGCACTGATTTACTTATTGAATGATTGTGTGACTTATATCCAAGTACTTATATCAAATCAACGCACAGCCTAAACTGGTGGTCCTAGAGACATAATATTGTCCTACACTTATTCCACTAAGAATTAAGTACCTACCTATTACATTACATACCTATTAATAATTTTTAGCTTACCTTTATACGAGCTACACATAAACTGCATTTGCTAGTCTTTTCTACTTCATCATATTCAAAGAACCTATGTACTGCATCTCGCCTCGGTGGAGACATTTTTTCATCTAATAGGTATAATTATTTTGTAGTAGTTAAGTAGGTAGGTATTTTTAATGATTATTCAGCAGGTAAAAACACGCAGTCACATTTAACTTTTAATTCAATCGAATAAAATTAGTAGGAGTATTTATTTGCAATTTCTTTCTGCAGAAATCAGAAGCGTAAATAAAATAAACAATCGGTTCGGCACGTTGTAACTTGTTTTAAATGTTTACCAATTTTTTTTGCTAGTAAGAAAAATAAAATGTACTTTATGACAATAGTAATAAAACTATTAGTCCCGTGTACGGCCAATAATTAGGCAACATAGGTGGCGCCACCCGTGATAATGACGACTCGCCGAGCCGATTCCAAACATACTATTTTATACCTAATTACAAAGTGATAAGGTATAAATTACACTACTCGGAGACAAAGTGTTACCGTGTTACAATATCACATAAGGTTACCTATTGGAATGGACTACTCGTTCGATGCTGTTACCACTTACCCGGCCATCGCATAACCCCATTGAAGGGGTTTTGCCGGGGTTCGCTTATTGAAAAGACTTACCCAATAAAAGGACAACCCAAGTGCATGAGGTTTTTCGATTAAGCCTTTAAAAAAACCTCATCTTAACTCAAATAAGGGTAACCAAAAACGGTCCCTGGCAGAAACATATACTATCATTGACACTCACATGAGTAGTTCCAACCAGCTTGCTCTTGGTACAGTGGAGCTTGCTCTTAGGATCGCTCAGCTCGGACTGCTGCTTGTCCAATGCGGAGGTGATCTCCCGGAACACCCCCTCATCCTCCATGGCTATCATCATTAGTACTTACTTGAGTAGTCTCCACCAGCTTGCTCTTGGTACAGTGGAGCTTGCTCTTGGCATCGCTGAGCTCGGACTGCTGCTTGTCCAGTGCGGAGGTGATCTCCCGGAACACCCCCTCATCCTCCATGGCTATCATCGTTAGTACTTACTTGAGTAGTTTCAACCAGCTTGCTCTTGGTACAGTGGAGCTTGCTCTTGGCATCGCTCAGCTCGGACTGCTGCTTGTCCAGTGCGGAGGTGATCTCCCGGAACACCCCCTCGAGCTTGTCCCTTTCCTCCTCCATGGCTCGTTTCTTCAGCAGCAACGCTTGGATCTCCTTCCGTTGCTCCTCGTCTTTGAGGGTCATTTCTGCATAGGTCTCGTTGGCTAGGTACACGCCTGGGTTCAAATATACATGGTTAGAAATAGGTCAGTGAATGACCACTACATGAAATCAATAAGAATTTAGTTGTATATTTATTTCATTTTACCATTCTTATCCCGGGCAGCTTGCAAGTCCCGTTTCAACTTGTCAATTTCTTCAGCATATTCCTTCAATATGGCTTTCTTCGTCATTTTTTGGTTTATCTGAAGAACACAAATATATAATTTGAGTACATTAATATGTACCTTGACTAACTTTTTAGGGTTCAACAAAAACTAAGAACAGAATAAAAAATATCTTCTTGTTGCCGCTCCCAAAGGAACTGCACTTTAAAAAAACATAGATATTTTTGTGATAATGGTACGGAACCCTTTATCAGCGACGCCGACTCGCACTTGGCCGGTTTTAAGGGTTTCGTAGTCAACAAGAAACCCTTATATTTTTATCTTAGAGAAGTTAAGATTCTGTTTAAAGAGGACAGTCTCCATTCTCGTTGTCCATACAAACGTAGTCGACGTTTTCCTCCCTGGATGAAGACATTAGAGCAAATATGTTTATGCCATAAAACCTACATCTGTCATGACTATGCATCTACCTTTTGATTTTTTTAATTTTCGAATTAGTATAATAATAAAAAATAGTAAAATAAAAAAAATCAAAAGGTAGATGCATAGTCATGCATGACAGATATAGGTTTTATGGCTTAAGATATTTGCTCTAATGTCTTTATCCAGGGAGGAAAACTTCGACTACGTTTGTATGGAGACTGTCCTCTTAAATAAAGGAGACCAAAACCTACTCAAGTAATAAGAATTCTGTTTAAAATTCTACACTTAAATTAAACCAGGTCACCTCCGGCTTGTTCTGTATGTTCTTGGCTCGGTGCGCATAGTCCAGCGTGCTCATGGTCTCCTCGAGATCCTTGTGTCCGGGCGAGATGGTGGCGATGATGGAGGTCTTGGTGCGCCCGCCCAGGGACTCCTGCAGGATGCGGGTCAGCTTCGACTCTCTGGAAGGTAGAGGACCAGTCGCGGTGATACAAGTGTGTTTTACCGATATACGAGGGCTGTATGATAAGTACCCGTGTTTACCGACTGAGGGCACCACCGACGCAAAATAAAACGCTATCATGTAGCACCATCTTTACAACGATTACAGTGAAAATTCCAGATAGATTTGTCGATTAGTATTGTTTTCACAGCTGTTGAAAGCCATCAAGTGTATTTTTATTTGCAATCATGGAGAAAGAACAATATCGATCAGTGATTGCTAATAAACACGCACTTGATGGCTTTTAACATCTGTGAAAACAAAACTATTCGACAAATCTTTATTTTGCGTCGGTGATGCCTTCAGCCGGTAAACACGGGTACTTTTTATACCGCCCTCGTATATCGAACGTGTCTGGCATCATCGCCTCTAGTATAGTGCGTTTCATCTTTAATGAGTTAATGACCTATGCCGTCATGTTGGTAGCAAAACAAAAAAGTCTTGCCTTATTATCTTGAATGTGCTATACCCTAAACCTTGAATACAGGAAGATTCGTTCATTCATTCTTTATATACAAATCCTCCTAAATTCAAGGTAGCGTATTTTTTTTTTTGTATTTTGCACTTTTTTGTTTTGCTACCAACATGACAGCATAGGAATTTAAAGATGAAACGCACTCTACCGGTAATGTAACCAACCTGTAAGGTATGTGAGGGTGTCGCTCCACCAGCGCGGTGATGACGCGGCCGAGGGTCAGCAGAGACTGGTTGATGTTGACACACTCGCGCGCGCGCTCGCGCTTGCCGGGGTTGTCTGAACCAGCTGGAGAACAAAGATTACTGTCCGTCATTCTTTCTTTCATTGTTATTAGAACTACAGGACTTAAGGTCTCTGCATATGTAACGTTTCCCGGACGGGACGTGTCAATTTCTACATACAAAAATCCCGTCGGGGCGACGATGAAGGGGATGGCACGGGATTTTTGTATGTAGAAATTGACACGTCCCGTCCGGGAAACGTTACATATGCAGAGACCTTAAGTCCCGTAGTTCTTTTATTATAATAATAAAAATCATGGGGAGAAATCGTGTAAGTTAGAAAAGTCCGTTGCTTTTATTATTTTCGTGTAGTGGGACTATTTGTAAAAACGTTGTCTTATAAATTAGTCTCATTTATAAAACAGTAGGCCATAAGGTAGTCTCTATGTAAAACTTTTCTGTTGTTTTCAGGGCACCCTAACGCCCAATGATTTGACCTAACAACTGCTATCAGATATTACAACTTGAGCTTGAGAAAAACTTTTACCACAATACATTACCGGTCATCCATCAAAGCGTTGCGATGCAGCGATCGACTCACACTTGACCGGTTTAAAATATAGATGAAACACAGCATAATAGTAACTGTAAAAGTCACCTTTACTAATGTTCTCTGAGCCGGCGAGGTCGACGAGGTTCAGCTTGCCAATCTTGACGAACTCCTCGCCCTCGGGGCTGTTCTCCTTCATGTGAACCACGATAGTGAACACCGTGTGGGAACGACTGCGGAAACAAATTTATACTATTTCATTATATTAATAACTAACTGTGTCCCGCGGTTTTACCCGCTTAAGTCCCGATCCTGAGGGAATATCGGGATCAAAAGCAGCCCTTGTTACTCAGGGTGAATGTAGCTTTCTAATGGTAAAATATTTTTTGAAAACATACAGACAAACACACAAAAATACAAATCTTTCCTCTTTATAATATTAGCTGTGTCCCGCGGTTTTACCCGCTTAAGTCCCGATCCCGTGGGAATTTCCAAAAAACCATTCTTATCAGAACACATAAAGAACATACTCTTCAAATTTCAACCCTCTACTATCAGGCGGTTTAGACTGTGCGTTTATCAGTCAGTCAGTCAGGACAAAGTCCTTTATAGTTATAGATTGGCCTTTCTATGAAATTTTAGATCATTTATACAGCCCATGCAACTTTTAATCCATGCTATTTATGTCGCTGTAGTGTCCGCGACATTGTTAGGTGGAGTATGCTTGCCCAGCACATATACCACCATCCCAGACTAGTCAGCCATTGCTAGAGGAAAGAAAGGGTCGATACGTCTGGTATCACTCTTACAGTGAAGGAAACATTGTGAGGAAACCCACAGCTTAGTTATACTATTTAGATCAGGGGTTCCCTAACTTATTTGAGTCGCGCCCCCCTTTCGACCATAAAAAAATCCGTCTAGATTTTTTTCTCCGTAAATCCGAAAATCCGTTGTCTGGATGGATAAAAAAGTGTTCAAAATAAGGATTTTTATTGCTCATTAATTTTTTTCATTCATACAAAAGGTATCATACAAAAGGGTCACTGCTGATATTGGCCGACTGAGGAAACAATATTATGTTCTTCACAGGCGTCAATTTCAAATAATTTCATTGGTCGTATTGAGCCGTCTGAATAGCATTCTCTCAGCGATCGCAGGTATTAACTGTACAGGTGGCCCGCGCCCCCGTTGAAATATGTCTGCGCCCCCCAATTAGGGAACCCCTGATTTAGATTAAGGATAATGCGGTTGTCTTTTTGACTTATCTTCGGCGGAAAACGCAACCTTCTGCTTTGCAAAGGTTGCAGGTTCGTTTACCACTATAGAATATTTTTGAGTATGTTCTACAAATATTATTGAGACTTGTGTATGAGATATGTTTTGGATTTTTGTTCAATTTGCGTATTAAATAACAAGCTTTCAAAAATATTAGAAAACGGAACGGAACGGAATACTAGTAGTCCCGGGTTCCGCCGGGGCCGGGTACCAAAATTTAAAAAAGCATTTTTTCAAAAAGCATTATTTCCTAAGTACCACACTTCAAAAAGCATTATTTCCTAAGTACCACACTAAACACTAAGAAATAAAGTTTAGAATCTAGGTGTAAGGTTACTAAATAGATGAATTATGAGGTAAATAAAGGTGATCAACAAATATGATGTGCATTGTGCAGCAACCAACCCAAATCTAAGTTTGCTAAACAAAAATCTAAATTACAAATTGAAATCTGGAATAACTTACAATAGTGATAATATTGATTTGGGGTGGTTGCTGCAATAGATTAAATACTTTAATTAGAATATTATATGGGATTTTTCTGTATTGCATTCGGTTGTGAGCCAGTGCAAGTGAAAATTGTGATCTAAGACGAAGCACACTTGCTTATTAAGAGGACAACTTGAATGTAGGATGGATGTCAATATATCTCAGTAATTATAAAACATACGAAAACCATATTTTGGTATTCAATTTATCCTTCTTTGCCTTTAACAACTCGTTAATAACATAGATTTTCATTTTAAAACAAAACAAGATATATTTGAACATTAATTATTCCTGTATTCATTAGTTATCTGCACTTCATATTAGTAATAGAGTTTTAGCTAATTAGCAATATAATAAATTTTAACCCAGAAATACTGTTTTGGCGCTTACGACGACGTCGCAACTCGAGCTAGTTATCCGCGCGACAATGAGATTAAAGTTTATCAATGATTCACCTTAAAGAGGAATACAGTAGTGGATTATTTTACATACCTTGATTGTGCATTCATGAGTGTAGAGGCAACTCGCTTCCTCTCCTGCCCCTGCGCCATTATCTTGTACACCTCGTTCTTGTTGTACACCTGTGGGTTTTTGTTATTATATCATTTAGCAGAGATAACAAGACAATGTATTTAACCTTAACACAATTACATACTTTTGGGTAATCTTCAGATGCATCCTCATAGCTAGAGTAGGTACTTTAACACACTTTATGTAAATTTATCTATAGCTATGACCATGGCTTCCCAATGTCTTTAGGGTACCTACCCAAAGGGTAAAAACAGGACCAAAAGGTAAAAACTCAAGAGGCACCCTTCACGCGTGTCCTAATTCTATCAACACATTAACAAATTCCTCACCGTCACTTCCTCCAACCCATTAACAATATTGGATCCCTTCCTCGTGACATCCTCATAGATCCTCAGCTTGGAATTGTCCTCGGAGGAGGAAAGCAGGTCAAATAGCTCCTCGTTGTAGAGCTCCAGGTAAGATACTCGCACCGTGTACTCCGTGTTGGAGATGCGGAGCTCGTCGAATAGTTGGCTGAGGGCTCGGGGGATGATGCCGGCCATGGGGTCCTGGGGTGGAATAAAGAATTTTTAAAATTGTAAACTAGCTCTAAATTGGAAAAAAGAAAATATGTTTATTAGGACAAGCACAGAACAGAAACAAAAGTAAATAAATAAAATAATGTCACAATACATTCTCACAAACCAGCAAGCTGTTGCAAACCCTACATGGGCCGGCCTCAGTAAAAAGTTGTAGGCAGAAAACATGCTTCAGCCTCAGTGCTGGTCTTAATTAAAGCTATGTATAGAACATTTATCTTAATATTTCCGAAACTTACATGGGTAAAACCGCATAATGTAGTTTTCCTTAAATATATTTCTAGTAGGTAAAACAGTATTTAAATAAAACTGTATACTAACGTTCTGCCAATTGGTTTCATCTCCGGAAGCCTCCCCCACCATGGTGTGAGTTTTGCCCGTCCCGGTCTGTCCGTACGCGAACACCGTACAGTTGTAGCCGGCCAACACCTCCTCTATCAGGGGACTCACTACATCTTGGTATACTTCCACCTGAAATGTAATATGACATTAAATAAAATTAATAACATGAAATTAACCCCTTTACTTATAAATGATGACTAACTTTATGTAATGTTTGTCACAGTAAAAGACAAACATTAACAGACAGTGACAAAGTTTACATAAACTTAGACTGTTTTTAGTAAGGGGGTTAATGATAAGTATTTATTGTACAGATTACAAAGAAAAACATAAATAGGTGGATTAAATTTAGGAAATACAATGGGTGGCCTTATTGCTTTTTAAAGCAAGTTTGTGTGTAAATCACCACAAAATGGCTGAGAACAGATTCAACTGAAATTTGGCACATTGGTAGTTTATAACATGGATTGACACAAAACACTTAAATGCGGTATTACCACAGGATAGGAACTTATGCAGGGTTCAGTTAGTAATAATAAAAAAGTGGATTATAATAACACTTACCTGTGAAGCACTGGGCGCAAAGGCCCTGTCAAAGGTAAACTTTTTAGTATGTGAAGTCTGTTGCGACTGTCTCACAACCACTTCTCTGTTGTTATGCACCTCCACTACTCCAAGGGATTTGATGTCTCGCTCCCTCTGGTTTAGAGGCCTGGGAACAAATTAACAATATCCAGAAATATTTTAAAGAATTAATACTTCTGCAAAAACACAACGCATGATAGACGCAGGGCTGGATCTATGTTGCGTTGTGTTTTTGCAGAAGTATTGTTTCTTTAAAATATGTCTATGAAAGCCCAGTTTGTAAAACATGAAATGAAATGAAGTAGTTAGTTAGTTTTTGCTGGGCCTTTTCCGCACTTAGCCTCACAATTGGGCCAGTGTGTATGTGTTTTCTTAGAGGGGTTAAGCAGTGAGACGACGCAGGAGCCTACTCCGGATTGGTGAATATCCCGTGCCTTCGGACCGTGGTGAGTCCTAGGACATGTTGGTTTATTCACGATGTTATTAGCGCATATAACTTTTTCGTAAGACATTGGTGCGCGCGGTCGGCCTGGATTTGGACCCACGACTCTCGGAATGAAAGTCGGGGAACCACCAGACCAACACCGCTCTTGAAAAAATATGAGCTGTTTTATTAATAAATAATTTATTGCCAGTCTACAAATACACCTGTAAGAACTTATAATTTAATAGTATTATTTAATTCTCAGTATGTGTTTTATTGCCCTTTCTGAAGTGTCCACTTTGAAGAGATAACTTATTATTAAATGAAATAACACAGGCAGAAGTGTAGGTAGTGAAAAATTCTCATAGGACTTTACTAGGGTTATTTTTGGCTTTGTTTACATTAAGTATTGCCATTCCCACATGATAATTGATTAGCTAAGGATTCAAGTTCTATGAAAATACCGTATTTACCGGACTTTGAATGACCTAGTTTGGAATTAAAGCGATGGACACACTTAATAGACATAATATGACAATAAACTACGGAAAAGAACATCATGCATATCTACTGGCATAATATGAATTTTATGGTAAGTCATTGATATTCCAGAAAGTAATACAAATATGAATTAGACCACAAAATGCTAAAAATAAATTGAAAATAAAGGACGTTTTTACCTCAATCTTACGAACACTTGAATGTTCTGATTTTTATCTTTTCTGGATCCTTTTTCGGACGCCATCGTTTAAATTCACAACACACGTTTATAAAACACACTTTTTCCAGCAGTTTCACTGATTATTTCGTTAATTTATCACAAAAATTGTCAATAAATATCACGGGGACATTCGACATTCGTTGAAAATTCGTTAGCTCCAAACAAAATTCAAATTTCGAAATTCTGGATGTTGCCATTTATAAAAAATAAGTAATGTCAAGTGTGTCAAGCTGACATTACTGCTGGGGCTGCGTTCGAAACCTCAGAGTCAAATGACCTTGTTAGCGGACTTTTGTTTGGAACGCGTTGGTGGACGGTTCGTCCTGAGTTTTAATTTCGTGAAACCTATGTAGCGTCACAGAATAAATAATAGTACTACGTACAGAAGCTGCACCGCTTTGATCTTGAAGAAAGCCGCCATTTTAATAGCCTAGAAAATTTCCGACGCACCTGGTTCATTCGAAATCGCGCCTTACCACTTAGCTCATAAGAGCGCAATTCCTTTGTGTTCAGAATTTACCTACGCCACAGTTTAAGCGTTAGGGTTGTACCATAGAGTGTAGGTATCTTCTTCTTCTTCTTCTAATATATAAAATTTCCATGTCACAGTGTTAGTTACCGTACTCTTCCGAAACGGACGAACCGATCTCCACCAAACTCCACATACGCATTCAGTAGGTCTGATAATCGGCTACTATCTATTATTTATAAGGCAAAACAACGTTTGCCGGGTCAGCTATAATAATATAATAGTTGAGTTGTACATTAAGTAAAGTAAAATAAATAACAACACCATTTTAAGAAAATCATTTATTGTATTTACAATTGTTTAACTTTAATATAGTGTTGTATGTATTTCTTACCATCTCTAAAGTACCCATTATTAAACTTTAATGTTGCAAAAATTCGAAATCGAACAAACAATTTTACGTAACGTACAACGTGCGCGCGCTTCGCTTGCGACAACCGCACTGAACTTGGATCGCCGGCGGCGGTCCGAGAGGCGGTAGGTAATTATAGCGCGCAAGTACATGGAGTGATGGAGGCCTGGTAGCGTGTAAATTGTTTAATGAGGAGGAACACTAACTTTTTATCCCGGCAGAGGGCGTTGGTTGACTGATCTTAGGTTTGAATTAAGAACCGTTAAACAGGTGTTTTTTACAACTCTCGGCGCCAAATGGGGTGGCACACGCAAAGCTGAGCAGATGGCGCTGGCATCGGATGATCTTTTTTTTGTTGATGGTCCCCCACTAATAAAAACGCCGAGTTTTTTTTTTCTTTTGGTCTGAGACTGATATGACCAATTTGGCGCCGAGAGTTGTAAAAACACCTGTTTGACAGTTCTTACTTCATACCTAAGAACATTCGACTATCGCCCTCTGCCGGGAAAAAAAGTTAGTGTTCCTCCTCATTGCAGTCGGGCCCGACGCGCCACAGAGGTCGTCAAGATTCACAGGGCTTATACATATATTATAAAAACCGGCCAAGTGCGAGTTGAACTCGCTCACGAAGGGTTCCGTACCACTATCACAATTGGGTAATGGAACCCTAAAATGAACACTGCACCAAGCAATCTGTGAACGCAACGCAAACGTTAAAGTTTATTTTAAAACTGGCGCCCTAGTCTATCACTCCATCACCAGTGATAGATTGTTGTAGCGGCTAGAGAAATACATCTTCTGTGAAAATTTCAACTGTCTAGCTTCTAAGGTTCATGAGATACAACCTGGTGACAGACGGACAGACAGCGAAGTCTCAGTAATAGGGTCCCGTTTTTACCATTTGGGTACGGAACCCTAAAAACGACACAACAGTTAAGTTTTGTAACGAAAAACAAGGCGCTTCTTTGTAGCGAGGGAATGAAACGTACCATGTGCGATATGGCAACATAAACATGACATCGGCATTCGGTTGCATATTTTTTTTATAGATTGATAAAGCGGGAAAAGCAAAAACTGCAAAACGATTGCAAAGAACTTTATCGTTCAATCAAACAGCATACCTAGTTGTCTCACCAGATTCAAAAATAAAACCATTTCCTCAAATAACAAAGAAGATATCTTCTAACGCCAACCAGGCAGGCTATATAATTATAAGATAGTCACAGAGCAAGCGTTGAGATTAATGGCACAAAGCCGTAGGTAGGTAGGTACATACCTAATTCAACTTTTATAACTAATCTGGTAATATGTCTGTGACTCAAATGGAATCTTATAAAAGTTAAAACTATGCATGCAAACAAGTTGCACTTATTTATAGTTATTAGGTACCTACTAGTTATATAAACTAAAGCTTTTCGGGGTGCCACACGCAAAGCTGTGAGCAGGTGGCGCTGGGGTCGGATGAATAATGATTTTTTTTTTGATGATGGTCCCCCACCAATGAAAACGCCGAGTTTTTTTTTCTTTCGGTCTGAGACCGATAGATGGCCAATTTGGCGCCGAGAGTTTTATTTATTTATTTCGGTCTGAGACCGATATAGCCAATTTGGAATAACCAGGGTCAAGTTTTAGAATATTTCAAGTTTCTTCTTTCTTCAAGTTTTGTTGGCGTCGTACATCTTGTACATCTTGCCAGTATCAAGTATTTCGCATGAAATTAGCCCGATCGGGCCTATAGTTTCAAGTCAGGGGCGATGGTAAAGCGGTGGCAACTTTACTATAACCTTCAAGCAGCTTCGGCGCGAACGACGGAAAGTCCATGTTTAACACTCAATTTTGTTTTCACTACACTTGTGCACATTCACGGAACTAAATTGAATAAGATTCCACCAAAATCACACAATTTAACCGAGTTTACAATATAGTTTAACGAAAATAAAATTGGAGCACGACATGTTGTCTCCGCTTTCCCGCCGAAACTCCCGCCGAGAGTTGTAAAAATCACCTGTTTGACAGTTCTTAATTCAAACCTAAGATTAGTCGACCAACGCCCTCTGCCAGGATAAAAAGTTAGTGTTTCTCCTCATTAACAACAAATTATAAAAAGAAAAAAGTTAAAAATAAGTGGAACAATGATTAAGGGCGGACCATAATTTTATTAAAATAAACAAAAAAATAGAATTCGACTTTCACTACTTAACCGTAGGAGCAAGATATTGAGTTAATGAGACACGAAGATTTGCTATTAAATTTAAACCAGGCGTCAATAATTGCACAGATTTTTTTCTTCTTATCGCTTTTATCCATAGATTCCTGCGGGATTGGGAATTACGCGGGTGAATCCGCAACCCTGCTATGGTAGAATATGTAGGGAACCTACCGCAGATACTAGAAAAAAAGGATAATTTGGGAAGTATCTACCTAAGTATTCCGTGGTTTGAAAAAAGCTGGAACGAGGGATCAAAATCGCCCAAAATCGCCCCATCCGTTGGTAGTTACGGTGCCGTGGACACCCGTTCATTTCCATCGACGACGACTGACGACGGCTAAAATCCGAAAAATATCGGTCAAATCCCATACACGTTGCCCATACATGAATCATTCTCATTCATAGAACGTCTTATAAGAAATTTTCATTCCAATTATACAAAGTACGTTATTGAATTTCGTCATTGATCTCAACCATGACATCAGAAGGAAGACAGTTGTAACCAGACACTACGATGACACTACCACAAACTCGATGATGCTAGTAGTATTAAAACTTTAAAAGCATCATTGAGTTCAAAACCGTAGGTAAATCATTGACATTATCTTATCACCCGCAACGATGTTAATTTCATTTTTACGATAGATGTAACAATATTGTTAGCGCTACAGCAGTTGTTAAGGTATATTTTGACGACTACTGTAGCACGTCGGGGGAAGGCCCGACTCCAATGCAGAATGTTGCGGGTTCGATTCCCGCGGGGTGCAAGTATTTATGCTTAAAAGTATTTTTTTCTGGTCTGGGTGTTTTCTATGTATATGTATCATATTATGTAGGTATTTATTTACAAAAAAGAGTCAAATATGTAGTACCCATAGCCAGGCCTCCGTCACTCTATGTACTTGTGCGCTATAATTACCTACCGCCCGGCCGATCGGTCTCGGACCGCCGCGCCGGCGATCCAAGTTCAGTGCGGTTGTCGCTAGCGAAGCGCGCGTACGTTGTTAAATTTCTCATTAAAGAATACCTAAAATTTTAATTCCATTCGTTCGTACGCGTACCTACAATACAATACGTACGTAATACGTACCTACCTACAAACATTAAAGTTTAAAATAGGTACTTTAGAGATGGTAAGAAATACATACAACACTATATTAAAGTTAAACAATTGTAAATACAATAAATGATTTTCTTAAAATTGTGTTGTTATTTATTTTACTTTGCTTATGTACAACTCAACTATTATATAATTATAGCTGACCCGGCAAACGTCGTTTTGCTTATAAATTATAGATAGTAGCCGATTCTTAGACCTACTGAATACGCATATAAAATTTGGTAAAAATCCTTTAAGCCGTTTCTGAGGAGTACGGTAACTAACATTGTGACATGGAAATTTTATATATTAAAAAAAAGATACCTACACTCTATGGTACAACCCTGACGCTTGAACTGAGGCGTAGGTAAATTCTGAACACAAAGGAATTGCGCTCTTATGAGCTTAGTAGTAAGGCGCGATTTCGAATGCACCAGGTGCGTCGGAAATTTTGTAGGCTATTAAAATGGCGGCTTTCTTCAAGATCAAAGCCGTGCAGCTTCTGTACGTAGTACTATTATTTATTCTGTGCCATAGCGCTGTGTTCAACATCGTGCAATATTCGTGCAATATTTATCTATTTCGCGTAAAAGGAAGGTGCATGGAATACGTTTGAGACATCCCTACTAGTACAGTGGCCGGCAAACTTGGGATCTGTGCTTCACGAGTCCGGCGACATCGATTGCGACGTCAAGTCCCGCATTTCGGCAGCTTGGGCCAAGTGGCAAGAGGTAACTGGTGTCACCTGTGACCCAAAAATGCCGGTTAAAAAACGATCATTAGACCTGTCCTTCTGTATGGTAGTGAGGCGTGGCCATTGCTTGAGCGACATAAGCAGGAGCTGCGTGTCACGGAGATGAAGATGCTGCGCTGGATGTGTGGAGTGACGCGAAAAGACCGCGTCAGAAACTCCCGCATCCTTCATGTCCGAGACATTGCAGACAAACTGCAAGAATGCCGCTTACGGTGGTACGGCCACGTTCTACGGAAACCGGCTAGTTACGTGGGAAACAAGTGTTTTGCCATGGCGCCTCCGCCCGGCCGCGGCGGATTGGGAAGACCCAAGAAGTGCTGGCTTGACGTTGTAAGATCGGATATGCGTGCAAATGGCCTCACTACACGGGATGCCGAAGATCGTGCGAAGTGGAGACGTAAAAGTAGGAAAGCGGACCCCGGGCTCTCGAGAGAGATGCAACCGGGAACAACGCTCGGATGATGATGATGACAGTGGCCGGCAAACAAGGTGGAAAATTTTGACGTGGAAGGGGAAAGTTCGCGCAGTACATTTTACATGCGATTTCTATGAGAAATCGACTTTGCGTTTCCTCCATTTTTTCTAGATGTTTACCGGGAGTTATACCTATATAATACTTCAATGATTTTTTAGTATTTTTTACTCTCCTTTACGACAAAGAGAAAAATAATATAAACCGGTTAAATGAGCGATGTCATCATTATACACATAGTTTTTATGGCACCACTCATTATTACAGACATTTCCTACCGCGCTTTCTTGCAAGAAAGATTAAAAGACTCGCGGCATTAATTCTATACCTACTCAGACAAGCTTCAGTAAGGTCGCCGTCCATTGCACTTTTTTATAAAAGCAGAAAATATGGAGAGGAGGTTTCAGGTTCCATTCTCGCAGGGAATAAATATGCTGACTTATTTATTATATAAATACTACGTTTGAACAAATGCTTTAAAAATGTTAGTACTTGGCGAGACTCGAAACTGCGACTACCTAGTAATCCGAATCAGCGCGATAGCCGCTACGCCAAAGGTAAGCTACCCGCCTATCCGAAATTAATTAAGTAGGTATATAATATCAATTACTTAATAAAAAAACTTGTGTTATTTTTAGATTAGGAGGTACGTGTTTGTAAACTAAGACATATTTAGGTATATTTTGCTATTGTATTTTTGACGTGTATCTGTATATACCAACTAGATGCGACCCGCGGTTTCACCCGCGTATGTCCCGATCCCGCAGAAATATTGGGATAAAAGTAGCCTATGTGTATTATTCCAGGTTTCCAGCTATCTACATACCGAGTTTCATGGTAATCGGTTCAGCTTTAGGTTTTGTATGTGATTGAGTAACAAACACACACTGATACACTCTTATGTACATACTCACAAACTTTCGGTATAATAATATACTAGCTGACCCGGCAAACGTTGTTTTGCCTTATAAATTATAGATAGTAGCCGATTCTCAGACCTACGCATAATACGCATATAAAATTTGGTAAAAATCGGTAAAGCCGTTTCGGAGGAGTACGGAAACTATCATTGTGACATGGAAATTTTATATATTAGAAGAAGAAGATAGATTAGTATATACTATGACTGTTACTGTACATGGGCGCAGACCTTTAACAACTATGTCTGGTAGTTTTTGTTTGGTCGGTTAGCACTGGCAGTCCTCGATCCCTTTTTGCAAGCCCTTCTCTTCCCAGAGAGTGAGGACGCAAAAACGGCAGCTCAATCGAGGGAATTTGCACAAAAACTAGAACTCAATAGCAGCCTCGATGGAAATACTTACGTAGGTAGGTAGCTCAGTCCGCTTAGTTTTTAGCTAGATTTGTTTCTTTCGAGTAAGTCCCAATCCCGTGGTAATATCGGGATAAATAAAAATAAATAAAAAATAAATAATGCACGACGTTACACACAGCGCAATCTAGCCCCAAACTAAGCACTAGGCTTGTGCTATGGGCAAAATAAAAAAAATAAAAAAAGCAGCTCATGATAGGGCAGGATAGTAGACAATGAACCACAAAAAGTTTGGACACTCATAACTTTGAAACCATTCAATCTATGGTTATGATTTTTATAGTATTGTGAAGGAAATTTATCAGTTAACTGAATTTGATACAACAAACTCTTAAGAAATGAATCAAAATAAAGTTATTAACCTTTTTTTTATAAATGAGCTTTGGTTCACTGTGCACTACCTGTGCGGGTACAATGAACAGGGGGGGTTGGATACATTGAACCATGCAGTATACAATGAACCATGGTATACGATTGTGAGAGATTAATTACAAATAAAGCTAATTAAGGTAAATAAAAGAATTGAAAATGTTTTTGATTTTTATTATTGTAAAATACTACACAAAACAATCACGGTCCTTAGGCTGAATGCTCCATTTGAGATCAATAAAACCATAAATAAAGTTTTCGCTGCTGTATGGCTACCTTTTTTTCTTTTCTCTCGGCCTACTGCTTTGCGTCCTATACTGAAAAAAACATAAAATTAAAAATACATAACAAAAATCTGTGTAGAAATAATAATCATATATAATATAACTAATAATTAGACGTCATTATTCAAATTTAAATTAAATTCATTATATTTCATATTTTTTACACATATTTGTTCACCAAAGATTAACTAAAAATTAAAAAAAAAAAATACATTAAGGTTTGGAACGCATCGACATCAAAAACACAAACGGATCTTTTTTTTATTTTGAAAGTTATCATGACTCAAATAAAATAAAAATGTCGTCAATGACCACACAACTTATGGCTTTAAATTTTGTTTTACGTAGTATTAATAAAAAATAAAAACATTTTCTAAAATGGAATAGATTTCAAACTAAGTAAATAGATTATTCTATTAAAATCAATTTCGTACGACTTGTGGGTTAAAACATTTATTAATAACGACGTTCAATTATTAAAAAATCTAAATGTCGGGAGCTATGAAACATAGGCAGTGCACAATGAACCATGGTTCATTGTTTCCTTCTTAAAATTGGTTCATTGTTTCCGTACCCTCTTTTATCAACTTTTAGGTTATGTCGCTCACGAATGACGCGTGCTATTTAAACTAAATTATCTCACAAAGAAGCCTAATAAAATATCAAATCTAAGTACGACATGAGAAATAGTAAAAACGTACACTAAATAAAGTAATACGAAATAGTACTTACATGATTTTGTATAGTTTTTTGGTTTAAAATCACTAAAACTCGGCGTGCGCGGAAGTACTGCACGGTAGCTCGCTGACGACTGGGGAGAGGGAAGAGGGGACTTAAGCGAGTCTTGTTTGTGTGAGTTGCATGGATTGGCAACATCGCATTCGTGAGATACCCATGGTGGCTCATTGTATCCGCTTGATTCACTGTCTACTATCCTACCCTACTCCCGTATCTTTGTAATTTTAATTGTTTACGGACTAGTTTTTCTCAAATAGACTTCCTCAAATTGGTCATTTTTGGGTGATGGTTGGTTCATTTTGTTAGGGGGAGAACCAAATCAAATCAAATCAAATCAAATCATTTATTCAACTGCTTGCACTAGGTAAATTACAATAGGTGTTTTACAATAAATGTGATGACCTCTAGGCCCACCATAATAGGTATACAGTCAACTTAGTAGGTAAAAATATAATAGAATGTCAATGTTAGTTAAGTTAGTATTTATAATGTCATTCATTTAATATGCTTATTATGTCAAATAGAAAATAAAAATGAAATCATACTAATTTAATAATAGACAGTAAAATTAATTATCCTTAAGTATTTGATTTGTCATTGAGAAATTGTGCAATCTCATAATATCCCTTACTCCCTAAAAATTTGTGGAGGTTAAATTTAAAACTTTGCAGGCTAGCGCAGTCTCTGATGGATCGTGGTATTTTATTATAGATAGTTGGCGCCATACAGAACACACTAGTTTGCATTAGATGGGTTTTTGATTTATGAGCGCGAAGGTCACCCCCACGTCTACTGCCTGCAGGACAACTATCAAAATGCATAGGGTTCTTGCGAACAAATACAGCCACCTCATAAATGTACAGAGAGGGCACCGTTAAGAGGTTGTACATTTTAAAATATTCTTTACACGAATCTCTTTTCTGTAAATTAAAAATGGCTCGGATGCACCTCTTTTGTGCTATAAGTACGCGCAGCTTTTCAGTAGAATTTCCCCAGAAAATAATGCCATAACGCAAGATAGATGCAACATGCCCATGGTATGCAGTTAAAAGAGTTTGCAAGTTTGCAACTGATCTCAGTCTGTAAAGGGCATATGAAAATTGCTGTAATTTCTTACATATACTGTCAACTTGCAGCTTCCACGTTATTCTATTGTCAATATTCAAACCTAGGAATTTTGCAGACTCAATTTCATTTATTTTAATTCCGTTATAATTTATGTCAATATTAAGGGGAGTGTTCTTTCGCTGCCTGAAACTAATTAGATTACATTTATTTAAATTTAATGTCAAGTTGTGGGATAATAACCAATTAATAATACATGTCAGGGTTTGATTTATGTCATTTTCTATGTTGCTAATGTTACTAATATTAAATAAGACGGTGCTATCATCGGCAAAAAGGGTGGTTGAAAAACGCGTCACCTTAGGCAAATCATTGATGTAAATGATAAACAAAAGCGGACCCAGAATACTACCTTGCGGAACACCCTGGCTCATAATTCTTTCATCAGAATCAAAGATAGTGTCAGTATGAGTTAGGTGAGATATTCTATTTATTCGTGTAATCTGCTTTCGATTGTGTAAATATGATTTTAGTAAACTATGAATATTACCCCTAATCCCACATTTGTAAAGCTTGTTCAGTAGTAAAGAGTGACTAACGTGATCAAATGCTTTGGTCATATCTAGAAATAGGGCTACGGTTAATTTACGATTGTCAACATTCAATAAAACCTTATATAGGAAGTCAAATATGGCCATATTAATCGATTTGCTTTTCCTAAATCCATACTGATTTTCACAGAAAAAGTTGGATTTTTTAAGAAAGCCAAATACTCTCTTATTTATAATTTTCTCAAAAACTTTTGCCAGTATTGGAATTAGAGCAATAGGTCTGTAGTTATTTGGATCTTTTGAGTTTCCTTTTTTAAATAGCGGCTTAATTATTGTTATCTTAAGTCTATCTGGAAAGACTCCAGCTATAACGGATACATTAACAATGTGTGCAAGAACAGGAGATATCAGTGTTGCAACGTCTTTTAGGCTTCTGGTAGAGATACCATCATGGCCAACAGAATTGGTAGTTTTCAGGGAAGTTATAGTATTAAAAATTTCATTAGCGGCCACTGGTGCAAAATACATTGAATTTGGATTAAAGTCATGAGTTTTTGTTAAAATAGGAGGGTCATTATTATTATAAGATTTTGCAATGTCAACAAAGAAGTCATTAAACTGATTTGCTATCTGAAGAGCATCAGATATTTCTTCGTTATTAATTGTAATACTAGTTATATTGTCTCTTGGTTGATTATTGTTGTATTTATTTATTATGTTCCAAGTCGCCTTCGATTTGTTCGCTGATTGTGTTATGTAGTGTTGGTTTTGAGCTCTTTGTGTCAATTTAATTATTTTTTTATACTTTTTGGTATATGTTTGAAAGGCTAACTTGGCAGCTTTATTTTTTGTTAGTCTATATTTCCATAAGAGAGTGTGCCTTTTTTTAGAACATAGTTGAATTCCCTTTGAAATCCACTTAGGTTTATAGTGTGTAAATATCTTTATTCGATTGATCGGAAAGCATAAATTAAATATTAGCATTAAGATATCATGAAATTGGTCAAAACAATAATTTGGATTATCCGATTCAAATACATCGGAGAAAGTAAAACGACCCAAATATTTTATAAATTTCACTCTATTTTCAGCTGAATAATCACGTCTTTCCGTGTACCAAAACTTAAATTTACAATATTTTGCTATTGGAATACATAGTAACTGGCAAACATGGTCTGACATTGCCAACTCAAAAATTTGACCTGTACTTCTAGGAACATTATGAATGAAGTTATCAAGACAAGTGTTACTGCTTGGTCTAGTTGGTTCATTAAACTGTAACTTAAGATTGTACTTGTTGAGGGTATTTTTAAAATCAGATGTCAGTTTATTTTTCTTGAGAATATCAATATTAAAATCACCGCATAGGACAATTTGGTGACCCTTTTTGAGACTCAGTATTGAGATAATCTCCTCAAATCGTTCGAAAAACAACGTAGTTGTGATTTTATCGTATTTTGGCGGACGGTAAATGCACAATATAGTCAGTCTGATTCTGGTAAGTCTTATGGCTGAACATTCTATGACGTTGATGGTGGATAGTTTTATAATGTCATGTAGGATTTCGTATTCGTAATGTGTTTTAACCATAATACACGAACCCCCTCGTCTGATGTCTCTACAAAAATATGAGGTGAGTTTAAAGTTTTCTAACCTAAGGCCGCCTAAATCTTCCTGCAACATATTGTGCTCAGTAATGCAAACAACATCTACACTTTTACCACTATTTTCTAGATTATGTAAATTAACCATCAATCGATCAGCTTTGCTTATTAGACCATCAGTATTTTGATGTATTACGTTAATGTAATTATGGACGAAAAAAAATCATTATTGAGATTTGACATTTCCTCATTATCGTTGTTAATACTGTTAGTAATTATTTCCACAGGTACATTGGTCATATTGTTTAATAATAAATCTTCTGTCTGAGTAGAATTGTCAACTTTAGAACAAGACATTTTTTGTAAATTTAACAAGTACTGTACATAATAGGTATATTCTTTTTTGTTAGAGATACGAAGAATTTCCCTTAATAATGATCGACATAAATGTATAGAAAATATTTTTTTCGAAGGTCTTATTCTACTGTAGTTCATGTCTAAAAATGTACAATTATGTTTATTACAAGCAAATTTAAGTTGGTAATTTAGCTGTGATTCTCTAAGATATCTATTGAATGGAACTTCACCAACAATTACATTTGTGTGAACCACAGCTTGCTTTAGCCAACTTTGAATGCTTTGAGTTAGATCGAAAGGATCATTGTCATTCATACCGCCTAAGACAATTACAAAGTCTTTATTAGTTAGTGTAGAAATTTCATTATAAGTGTTTTGCAATATTTTACTCATCGTCGCGCCCGGCTTTCTATAGCATATAACCTGGTATCTTTCACCCAAGAGGTCTTGCAGTAATTTTCTTACTTGGTGTCCTTGTTCATCGGCTAAAATAATGACCTTTTTGGTGGTACGTTGTTGCATTTTGGTTGTGTCGTTAGTATTTTGGGTTAAAGCGATTGTATGTTGGGGGTTTGTTCCGTCATGTATCTCACAATTAGGGTTTTCAGTTTTATCAGCGTTATTATCACTCGCTACTGTATCTGAATACTGGGTTGACATACCTGGTATTAGACGAAAGCTAGCTTCTGAACCGATAGCCACATCAATGTTTATAGGTTGTAAATTATCTATATTGCTGCTTTGAACCGTCTCAGGCTCGGTAAGATTATTATTAGCAGAGTTGGGTTCACAACCTATGGTTTGTTTATGTGCATTATCGCAACTTTGTTCTACTTCTGTATTTGTTTCATTCAGTAGTTGTTGTATTCGTTGTCTTTTTCTTTTCCTTGTTAACATCGTAGGACTATCAAAATAGCTATTTTTTTTAAATTTATTTATAGTTTTTAAATGTTGGTCAATCTGTGATTTAAGTTGTTGATTTTCAAGGCTAATATTTTCAATTTTAAGATGAGCCGCTTCTAAATCCTTGGTTAGTTTTTCCATTTGTTTCTGTAGGTTTAAATAAGCGGTACTATCATTCAAATCGCTTTGAAGACTATGCATAGTACTTTCCATCGCAGTGCTCGAAGACAGGTCACCCAGGGAGTTAGACCTCCTATGTTGTTGGTAGGATGTGTATTCAGAGCCCATATTTAAAGTTTAAGAATTTTTTGCCTAAATAAATAATAATCAATTACAAATTATTATTTTTTTCTATGCCAAAAATGTTTCGCGGGCTCAATCAAATCTGGAACAT
Organism: Idaea biselata; assembly: GCA_958496205.1. Taxonomy (NCBI): domain Eukaryota; kingdom Metazoa; phylum Arthropoda; class Insecta; order Lepidoptera; family Geometridae; genus Idaea; species Idaea biselata. The sequence goes on from OY292402.1 coordinate 14,572,476, forward strand.
TTCGATGAGAATAGCTTTCGAAGACGTCAATGTCAGTGTCAGTTCTTGACAGAAAAAGTCGTAGATTGTCACTCACTCAGTGACTCAGTCAATTGTCTAATAATGTAAACATTGAGGTTACCGGCATTTTTATTGAATACATTTGATATTTTAAAATAATTATCTGTTAAATGTAATCTTATAAAATGTTGTACTATGTGTAACGGCTTTTGTGATTAGTTTTTTGTGCCTTACTTCTTGTGATGATCTCGTTCGTAGTGCGTTTGGATGCTCTCTGTATACCGCAGGTTCCACTTTACTTGTTGCAGTTTATTTCAAGGCAAGAATTACTGTTTTAACATTTTTTTAAAACGAAAAACTGTGAGGATATTAATAACGTGAGTACACAGAACAGACCCCAGAGGGTAGTTTTTCACCAGGCCCAGCTCTTCCATAAATTATGCCGCTAGATGTGGTTTTTAAAAAAATGTGGTAGGCTTTTTACGACACCAATAGTTCCTCGTCTAATCTCCGCCAATGCGTCTTGCATTGGCCGAGATTAGACGAGGAGACGATTCCAAAAGAATTTGCGCGGACTTCTCTACTTCTACGCAGGCATAAGATAGTATAGGTAGGTAGGTACGTACTCAACATTGTAGATATTTTAACAAAATCAGTTCATTAAGAACGTGGCGACTGTTACCATTTCCATACAAACTTAATTAATACCAAAATAAATTATGAAAAATTTAGTTTCTACTAACATTGTTCTACAAATGTTTCTCCGTTTTATTTCATTTCGAATGAATATTTCGGAAAACCTTGCGGTGGGGACCCTTTAAAAGTAAAATCTTAATCCGAATAATATCGATATTAAGGTAGAAAACTAAATTTTTCATATTAATTTATTTTGGTATTAAGTTTGTATGGAAATGGTAACAGTCGCCACGTTCTTAAGGGTTCAATATGGTTCCGGAGCTTATACCTTACTTTACTTTAACTTTTTTAGTTTTGTCTTTTGTGCATTATTTGCTGCGATTTCGTTATCTAGGTACATCCACAGCTGCGCTCTCTCTCACCATATAATAATGGATGGATAATCACCAGGGGATATCTCGATAAACAGTAAAAGGGTTTACAATATTTTATTGTCTTATAAGAAAACTAAATGGAATTTTAGTAAATCTAATTAGTTTTGGATTTCGTAGAGTCGTAGAACAAAATTTGTTCCACTGGTCACGTAGAACAACATCTTTATAAACTCAAGATTTGGAGAGTCCGGGGCCAAAAAAAAAAAAACTCAAGATCCTGTAGGTACTTTAAAAAAAAATATATTGCAAGCTATTGGTTCCTCGTTTTTTTTTTTTAAAAGTTCTCGTCAACAACGGCAACAGAAATACACCATCATTGAACGGTTCATGAAATACAACCTGGCGACAGACAGACAGACACTTAGTGAAGTCTTAGTAAAGGGGTCTTGTTTTACCTCTTAAAAAAAACTGTGAACAACACACAGCGCCATCTAGCCCCGTGGTAAGCTACTACCTAAGCTTGTGTTACGGTGACAAGACAACTTTAAATTTACACCTACAGTACAATACTTAAATTTACACCTACAGTACAATCTAAGTCTAAGTATATTTATGTACTTCCAGAAAACTTTCCTCTAATCAATTTTCTCACACTAATCGGTATCAAAGTTTTTCTCTACTACCCGCGTTGATAAAAACGTTCATTTCCCACAGAGCAGCCGTTAGTTTATCATAATATCGACATATTTCCAGCGAACGCCGGTATCAACCTTTCACCGAGGAAAAACCAACTCCGCCTTAACTGTCCGGCCGATATTATTTGCAGAAAAACTGCGAGGCTGTTTGATTAGCGATTAGCGGGCGAGTTGGCGGAAAACCTGAAATGAAAAAAACGTGTGGCACTCTGGGACTGCCTCGGTAAAGCTATTGCATAGCTACTTGGTACAGTGGGGGGTATTAGGTTTTATTTTCGTTACGGAATTTCTTTATTCGTTGGCCGCGCTCAAAGCCCGCGATAAAAGCTATGCAATACTTACCAAGTTTTAGCAGTACCTATAGCTCTTATAGTTTCAGAGAAAAGTGGCTGTGACATACGGACGGACGGACAGACGGACAGACAGACATGACGAATCTATAAGGGTTCCGTTTTTTGCCATTTGGCTACGGAACCCTAAAAAGTGCTTATTTCCCGCTAGTTTTTAGGCCCAACACGCACAAAAGACTCTCTCGCGAGAGAGCCTAGTCCACAGAATAAGTTCTCACGACGTAATCTCCACCACATTCTTACAGAACTATTCCTCGGACATTCTTACTACATATTTCAGTAATTATTCGAGGTCTAATTAGTTCGGTACTTTCGTGTATTTAGTTTTGAATTAATGATATGGAATCTGCATGGGAAAAGTTAGTGAGATTGAAAGTTTTTATGGTATAGTTGATTACGGTTGCAACTTTGTTTGTACTTTCGACTTGTATGTATAAGTTTTTTTTAGTTTATTTATCTTCTAAAAATTTTACAAAAAAAAAACAAATATTTAAATAACATTAAAAAAACCAATAAGGTGAGTAGTGTAATGTAAATATCTTGTTTTAATGTACCTACTTATAAGTAACAAGCTGGGTTCCGCGGTTTCACCCGCGTAAGTACCGATCCCGTGGGAATATCGGGATCAGAAATAGCCTATGTTACTCAGGGTGAATGTAGCTTTATAATATCGAAAGAATTTGTGTTTGAGTTAATTCATTAGAAACATACACACACACACACACACACAAAAATACAAATTATTTAATCTTTCCTCTTTATAATTTTAGTGAAGATGTACGTAGATGGGCAAATGAAATGAAATTTGTTTATTAAAGATTTACATCCATAGTCCCTATTTAAAAACAATAGAAAAAATAGAATAAAATCGAAGTTAAATTAAATACAAATAAAAACTTAAAGTTACATGCAAAATTGAAAAATTAAAGGTAGGTAGTAATAGTTAGAAGAAATACCCAAACATTCTGCATCAAACATGAAGGTTTTCACGCAAAAACTGTGGTTTCGTGCTGATACCAAGTTAAAGATGATAATCACTTGCAAAAGCTTAATTTGTCCGCCCCAAAAGCTCCAACCGAATGAGTGTTTCGCAGAACAGTAGAAAAAACGTTTAAATTTTAAGTTACGAACGGGGCTTTGCAAAAAATATTACGGCATGATATTTTTAATGGGCCCAGGTTATTCTGTGTCGAAGACTTACTATCTGTTTTTAACCGACTTCTGAAAAGAAGGAGGTTCTCAATGTGCATAGCTATTGACAGATTTGTTTTTATTAGATGGTAGTATTTTGAATAGATTTTGTAGTCGTTAGTTACTTCCTATTATCTCACTAAACATACTTATAAAATTCGAAGTTCTGACTGACCTATATATCTACGCAGAGCCTACACCGCTAGTCCTAGAGACATGAAATTTGGACTGTGTGTTCTTTGTGGTGTGTAGGGTTGTACTAGGAAAGGGTTTTTGGAAAATCCTGCGGGATCGGGAGTTACGCGGGTGAAACCACGGGACTCTGCTGTACCAAGAAAAGGTTTTTTTGCAAATCCCGCAACATCGGGACTTTTCGGGATACTGGCAGTTATGTACTATAATAAGTATAATCTGTGCTTTATTAATTTATTAAGCTCATACTAAATATCCTTTAAATTGATATAAGGACTTTCGGCGGGAAAGCGGCGACAACATGTCGTGCTCCAATTTTATTTTCGTTAAACTATGTTGTAAACCCGGTTAAAATGTGTAATTTTGGTGGAATCTTATTCAATTCAGTTCCGTGAATGTGCACAAGTGTAGTGAAAACCAAATTGAGTGTTAAACTTGGAAGGTTATAGTAAAGTTGCCACCGCTTTACCATAGCCCTGACTTGAAACTATAGGCCCGATCGGGTTAATTTCATGCAAAATACTTGATACTGGCAAGATGTTCAAGATGTACGACGCCAAAACTATAATAAGAAGAAGAAGAAGAAATTGATATAAACTACCTTGGACTTACAAAATTAAAAATAGTAAGAGGAAGGAATTTTAATTATTGTTACAACAACTAAAGCCAAAAATAGCATCGATCGAATACGATAATAAATGAATAAAAACTCGCGTCTGGTCGTCGAGCGACCCTTAAGTAATTCTTAACCCTTTACTTCCACACATTCGCATTTCACTCATACTTACAAATAAAAATACGTTAATATCACGACGTTTTTTATATAGATACGTAGCACGAGGGCAAGGAAATGTGGGGACTATATTGGCGGGGCTTTGGGGTGCTGGGCGGGGCGTTGCAGCTGCATAGGGCTCCGGTGGAGGCCGTCAGTCGAGGCGCGAGGCACGCTAGCGTCCACACGTCACGGCTACTCGAGAACCAAAACTATAACTCGAAAAAAGAAAAAAACTTTTTATATTTTTTCAATTTTTAGTTTTGTGGCAACGGATTGGAGATTTATTGAGTCTCGCGAATTATGTAATTATTTTTGTTTTGGCGCGAAAGTTTGTGTTAAACTTGTCAGTTTTGGCGGGCGTATGTGCGCGAGTGAGAGGGGAGATATGGAAAGTCCGGGCGAGGAAACGGGACGAAATGTCGCCCCCGCTGTGGCACCGATCGCCCCCCAACCAAATGGATCCAATAAGATCATTGGAAGAAATGTGAATGGAACCAGTAAGTCACCTTTCATTAATATTTTATTGGCAAAATATTTATCGAAAAGAAAGTCCGAAAAAACTTTATATTGAGTCTGAAAAAGTTCACTGAAAGTCAAGTATTTTATAGAAATTTTTATTAAAGTTTTTCAAGTATATATACCTACTACAGTATTTAAACTAAATTACATTTTTTTATTTCGGATAATGAAGTCCACGGCAAATTTAGAAAAGTTAAGAAAAAAGTTGGTTACTTATCTTATAATCTTAAACTTTTTGAAGTGAGAACAATAAGTTGAATTAGGAAGTTTTTAAATAAAATGAAAATAGATTTTTGTTTTTGGATTGTCAATTCAGGCTCCTTTTCATTAGACAACTAAAAAATAAATTGTACAATCTACAGTTTAAAACTAGGTTAATTAAGAAAAGTTTTACACGAGTTGGGTAGCGAAAGATGCTTATCAGTCCTTGTCCGATTGCTTAGAAATAAGCGAGATGGAATTGCATGAAAAAAACCTATTTAAGATCGTCATTTTACAACACTGCCCCCCTTAAACATTCTATGTATTTGTATGTATATGGTTTAAATATTCTATATATATTATATGTATGTATTTACAAACCAAAAGTATAATATGTAGTATATCCGTTGTCTAGTACCCATAGTACAAGCCTAGTGCTTAGTTTGGGGCTAGATTGCACTGTGTGTAACGTCGGGCAATACTTATTTTATTTATTTATAAATAGAATAGAGGTGTGAATTGGATGTGTGTTTTTTGTGTGTATTTTAGCACATATCTCCGTTGTGTAGGTGTAGGTAAATAATAAATAAAAAAAAATCGTTTATTGCAATATTTTGTGGTTGTTTACAAGACTTTGATAGCCCTGCCACTTGAACGAGCGCAAGCTGTATAACAAGTGACAGTTCCTTCCCATTAAGTGGAATTACTGATTTCGTAACAATTATACAAAGATTATTGACAAATATTGACCAAAAAAAAAAATATATAAATATAGTACACTACAAGAATACAACAGAAAAAAAAGAAGGAAAAAATTAAAAGATAATTAATATATTGGTACGCATTGAGTATAGTGAACTGTGTGTTAGATTTTGTGTGTGTGTGTGTGTGTGTGTGTGTGAATGTCGTGTGTGTATGTCGTGTGTGAATGATGGTATAGAGGGGAGGAGGTGGATATTTTAGAATTACCACGTCACCCCAGAATCTAAAGACCCTGGATACGTGGGTTTACTTAATTAGCGGTGAGAATGACAATTTGAATTTTGTGTATAGATTTTGTGTAGTGCATTGCAGTTTATAATTACACAACCACAAGTAACAAGTCCTCAGTTTCCTTGTAACTAAGTTTACTAAGCCATTCCTTGGTTTTGATTTTGAGGTTATAATTTGATAAACTACGCAGCTTATAACTACAATTAAGCTTGCTGTATAACCTGGGAGCTTGAAACCTATAGCTGCGTTTAGCAAAAGCACTATGTACACGAGGTATATCACCAGTTTTGTCCCTTCTACTCGATGTAGGTGTTGCATCTACGGATCTGTGAAAACGTCTTATAGCTTCGTAAACAAACATCTGCCTGACAGAGAGGACCTTAGCTTGCTCATGAACTAGGGATGTAGGATGTCGAAATGGTAACTTTAATAGAACTTTAAGAACCGCGCGTTGTGAGGTGAGGGGTTATTTGTCCCTTAGAAGTCGATTCTATTTTTTTTTAAGTTTAGGTAATAAATAACCCTCACACTCCAAACGCCACTGTTAAAACCGTCAAAACATTTCCAGCAAAATTCTGAAATGTTCTTTTACCAAACGTTTAAGATGAGATGGCGTCCACAAAAACTTAGATTGAAAGAAAAGTGGGAACGCGATGGGAATCGAACCCGTTACCAGTGTAATTTGCGTTTTTCTCCGCGACCGGAGCCCGCTTTGTCTTGAACGTTTTTGCTTATTGGCACTACGTTTCTTGATGTGTATAGAGGAGGCGAACTGTCTTGATACTTGAAACTTGATTCTCGTATCATCCTTAAAATGTTTCATGGAAGCATATTTTAATTTATTTGATATTTAGTAAGTGTAGTTAGTAAAATTTGTTTTGTATTTATTAAAATTTAATTTAAATTATTCATGACATATTTTCATTCGATTATGGCGTTTGAGAGACGATACCTAAGAACTACGAAAAAAATAATAATAATTAAAATATTTATTGTAACACAGAAAAAGTAAATACAAAATATCTTAGCCCTACCAACTGCTTTAATGAAATTCGTTTATTTTATTTAACAATTAGCTTTGGACCACTCCAAAGATCACAAAACCTCGAAAAATGCTTGTTTATTCTCGACCATTATTAATTCGATCACAATTGTTTTACACATAAACTATATTAAGGAATAGCTGTGCCCGCGACTTCGTCAGCGTTTTTCGGACTACCTACCCATCGCTGCGCAAAAGTCTACACTTGAACGGACGACCAGGGAAGTCTGTTGCTGAACAGAAGAGAATAATAGCAGAGTCTATTTAAGTGTAGATTTTGCACAGCGCAGCGGTAGGTAACGTGTTGCATGCTTATTCGCATTACTTATAATAAGAAGTAGCCTTTATCGAATATTAAAAATAAATCAAAACCCGACTTCGAATTAAGGACAAAACAATAAAAATAAGCTCTCCAACATAAAGTGCAACATCATCTCTGCCTCTGCCCGATAGACAATTTCTCTCCGTTTCCCCTCCCTCAGCACGGTCACGCCACCGTCTCGAGGTCCCCAAAGCCGGTGATAAAGCCCCCCCTCCCTCACCGAGTTCACCACCAGAGGCTGAGGTGATTTTTTATAGTGGTTATCTTCCATGCGGCCCCTTTCTTGCGGAAAGGACCCCCGAGCCCGCTGACGCGGGATTACGGATTAGAAGCCTGGCAAGCCCGGTTTCCCACCTCGTGCGCCTCTTAGCTTTCAGCTACTGAGTCCCCTCACAACGTCAAGGTGGACGACCATCTGGAGGGTAAAACGTAACGTCGTGTCCGGGACTCGTGACTCGAACGCGCAGCCGTCTAATCGGAAGCCATCACTCGGCTCGGTAGGCCACCGTTGCTTAAAAAGGGAATGCGCCGGTCTGTGATTCGAACGCGGAACCCTCGAATCGGAATCCACAGCTGCCATCGTGCCACGTAAACTACATGCAATCAGCATCTACTCAGTGAAACTGCCTCATTACAGCTATATTTTTTTAATCCTTTTTATTGAAATTTCGACTGCCACTAAAAATTATCAAAATTGTAACCGTAACTTTAATCACTGAAGAATTTTTGAGAAGGTGGTTTCAGGTGGTCCATCAATTTGTACCTTGTTCTTAATAAGCCGATTCTATTGATGGTAGTCCAAAAATTAAGTAATTTACAGCATTGCGGGATGCTATTCTGCTCATCATTCCGAAGGTTCTCATCAGATCTTCACCAACAATTTATGGAACCAACTCGGGACTCTCACTTTCCAAATAAAAAAAGAATGATCGAAATCGGACTTTATATGCCGGAGTACGGTTTGAACATATTCACATACAAACAATATGCGGGTAGAATTGAGCAGATCCTCTTTTTTTTAAAGTCGGTTAAAAACAACCATTATAAAGAATTTCCGTATGTCCGAAGGATCCGGATATATGGAGAGACAAAGGTATACGGTATTTTAGGAATTTCCTGAAAAAAAACTGGATATCCGGTTTTTTTTATTTTCGACCGGATATCCGGTTAGTCATGTATTGATTCCACACAACATACTTCTTCAATACAACATTCAAACTAACTAAGTAAAAGCAGAAAAATCACTTTATCCGGATAACCGGACAAAATATCCGGATAAAAAATAGCCTATATGTTAATCGGGGTCTAAAGCTATCTGCATACCAAATTTGGTTAAAATCGGATAAGCCGTTTCTGAGATTAGCGGGCACAAAGGCACACACAAACAGACAAACAGATAAACAGACAAACAGACAAACAGACAAACAGACAACCAGAAAAACAGAAAAATAGGTTCTACTGCGTTCATAGATACCCATACAATTTATATTTTTTTTATATCTTCCAAAAACAGACACCGCTGAGTTACGATTTTATTATATGTATAGATTTCTTTTACTACATTAAGTCTATCTATCTATAAGTATTTATAAATTTATTTTACTAGTATATCAAGTATCAAACAACGATACTTTAAAGACCAAAGACAAACGACCGGAACCATGTCAGCGCCGAATCAGATGGTGGAGGCTTGATGAAGTCAAGTCCCAGATGCTCGCCTCAGCAATCGGCGACAAATGTGCCAATGCTGAAGGCGAATCGGTGCAGGAACACTGGGACCGGATTCAGGTGTCTATCGCTGATTCGGCGCGGTCGGTCCTCGGTATGTCTAAGGGAGGACGCAAGTGTGACAAGGAAACTTGGTGGTGGAACGACACAGTCCAGAGGGAGACTAGGGTGAAGAAAGCCCTCTTTAAAAAGTGGCAAGCGTCCAACTCTCCTGAAGATCGCGACGCGTACAGGTCTGCCAAACGTGCCACAAAGAGAGCAGTAGCCAGAGCCAGACGGGACCACTTACAGCCACTGTACGATAAGTTGGAAACGTCTGAGGGGCAGAAGCTTATTTATAAGTTGGCACGTTCTAGGATCAAAGCGGCACAGGATATATCCAAGTGCCGCTGTGTAAAAGATCCTAATGGTAACCTGCTATGCGAGGACCTCGCGGTGAAGGAGAGGTGGCGCTCTTATTTCCACGAACTGCTCAATAAGCAGTATAAAGAGGTGCAGCCACCGGAACTCTCTCCGAATCTAGGACTTGTGCCACTGATTACGCCTGAGGAGGTGCGCAAGGCTCTTCGCTGCATGAAGAATCGGAAAGCTGTCGGCGCCGATGGAGTCCCCATCGAAGTATGGAAGATGGGTTCTCGTGGTGTGGGCATCTTAACCAACCTTTTTAACCGCATACTCGAGACCGGCAGAATCCCCGCCCAATGGAGACTGAGTGTTATCACTCCAGTGTTCAAGGGCAAGGGATCTGTGCAGGAGTGTGGAAGTTATCGTGGTATAAAGGTCATGTCCCACACCATGAAGCTCTACGAGCGTATAGTTGACTCTCGGATCCGGCAGGAGTGCACTGTCTCGGAGGGCCAGTATGGTTTCCGCCCCGGTCATGGTACCATGGACCCTGTTTTCGCCCTAAGGATCGTTATGGAGAAATACAGAACGAAGAATACGCCTCTGCATTTTCTGTTCCTGGACTTGCAGAAGGCCTTCGACTGTGTTCCTCGCGTGATGATCTGGTGGGCGCTGCGGTCCAAAGGGGTGCCTGAAACTTATATTGAAACCATCCGGGACATGTACCGAAATTCCGATTCAGTGGTGCGAACTGCTGTTGGTGACACTAAATCTTTTCCCATTACAGTCGGAGTCCACCAAGGATCCGTCCTAAGTCCGTTTCTGTTTAGCGTAATACTGGACGCACTGTCCGTAGTCATCCGAGACGCACACGAGCAGCCCCCGTGGATGCTCATGTATGCTGATGATATTGCGCTGGCGGACTCGGATAAGGGACGGCTTGGAAGGCGTGTAAATGCTTGGAAAGAGTCACTTGAGAACGGCGGTTTGCAACTCAACGTAGCGAAGACCGAATACTTGGCTAGCAATACCACAGATCCCACACCTGTCTGCGTTGACGGTCACATGGTCGAGCGGACAGACCAGTTTAAGTACTTGGGATCTGTGCTTCACGAGTCCGGCGACATCGATTGTGACGTCAAGTCCCGCATTTCGGCAGCTTGGGCCAAGTGGCGAGAGGTAACTGGTGTCATTTGTGACCCGAAAATGCCGGTTAAACTGAAGGGACAGGTCTATAAAACGATCATTAGACCTGTCCTTTTGTATGGTAGTGAGGCGTGGCCGTTGCTTGAGCGACATAAGCAGGAGCTGCGTGTCACGGAGATGAAGATGCTGCGCTGGATGTGTGGAGTGACGCGAAAAGACCGCGTCAGAAACTCCCGCATCAGGGGCAGCCTTCATGTCCGAGACATTGCAGACAAACTGCAAGAATGCCGCTTACGGTGGTACGGCCACGTTCTACGAAAACCGGCTAGTTACGTGGGAAACAAATGTCTTGCCATGGCGCCTCCGCCCGGCCGCGGCAGATTGGGAAGACCCAAGAAGTGCTGGCTTGACGTTGTAAGATCGGATATGCGTGCAAATGGCCTCACTACACGGGATGCCGAAGATCGTGCGAAGTGGAGACGTAAAAGTAGGAAAGCGGACCCCGGGCTCTCGAGAGGGATGCAACCGGGAACAACGCTCGGATGATGATGATGATCAAGTATCAAACAACACAATCGCTGTACTCTCGCAGATACAGTCACTCGACAAAAACCCCGAGTGTGTAGAACGTAGGAAAAACCGTGGAAAACTATGAAAAACTCCGCTCACATTGTCTCGTACAAAAACTGGTTGTTCGCTAACTACCTAGCCTGCATACAACCTAGCGTACCGTCGCAAATCATAATTATGTACTACTTTTTTTTCTAAATAAGGTTTTTACGATTTATGCATACAACCAGTTTCATCACCAATCATTACGAAGAGTTCTGGCGGGAACACTTTGAGGAAATGTGTGCATTAATTTTTATTTTCGTGAAATCTAATTAAAATTCCTGTATAGGTAATTGTTTAATTTCAGTTGCATATTTAATATCCTGTATATTAAATATGAACCATTTAAATGGGCCTTCAGGGGGATATCCTAAACTATAAGAGATAGCAACTCGGGAATGTGTCACAGAAGTTGATGGTAACCTACCCGTGCTTATAGTACCAACGTTTCCGCGTCCCCCGACGCGGGAACGTAAAGTACCACATACTTATTCAGAGACATGAAATTTGTTTTCGGCTTATTATTTTTGCCTTTTTAAAGTTTAGTTTTGTTTTAACTTAGAAGATTTTTTAAGTCGGGGGTTTTTTAAATTTAATTTTTTTATAAGTCTTATTTATTAGATAAACAAATTATTGTCTTATTAACTTTTAACCCTTTACCGCATACTAAGCGATTTTAGTGTGGTTTCGGGCGCGTTCCGAAACCACACTGCCAAAACAAAAATACTTATACGTTTTTACACTAAAATCATAGTCATAAGTATATATGTCAAAGTGACCATGTAATTGTAATATTTACATTGGTCTGAATGAATTAACAATTTCAGCTTACATTCTGACATTTCTAGATTTTAGAGTGGTCAGAAATTCATTTTACAAAATGACTAAGATATTTTTATTAATGCTTTTATTTATGGAAAATCTACTACATAAAAATAAGTCGGGTTTTCCTTCCTGACGCTATAACTCCAGAACGCACGAACCGATTTCCACGGTTTTGCATTCGTTGGAAAGTTCTCGGGCTCCGTGAGGTTTATAGCAAAGAATATTCAGTGAAGGGTTCTAAGTAGTTTTTTATTTAACGAGCAGGACAACGTCTGCCAGGTCAGCTAGTGGTATTATAAAAATGATTAGGATTGTAAGGTAGACATAGACATAGACAGACATTTATTTGCTATAACAACACACATACACAGAGAAATTACAAAAAATGGTTATAAAAAGACAGTTGTAATATAATAGGTACGTTGTGTAGTTAGGTAGGTAGGTTGCCGCTCATTAATTTTTTTTGGCGTCAACCTAATAATTACAGTTTATTTAGAACCAATACCTAGTCGTTAAAAGACGCTACTGAACTTAAGAACGGCCTTACTTTTAGCCGAAAACTCCTTCGTAATGTTTTTTTATATTTCTCATTTTTAAACCGATTGTGGCCATTTGGGATTAAGTCCGATTAAGCAGATACAAAAAGACACAAGTTGTCGTAGCTATAAGTTAAGTCAAGAAAGTAAGTTTACTTACCTAAAAATAGCGACTAACAATAAAATTTTACAACGATATTTAGAAGCAAAGCAAAAGTCCATGTTTGCAACTGGTTTTAATTTTCACTACATTTCTATACTTTTACGAAACTACCTGTATTTAGTTTCGTAAAAGTATAGAAATGTACGTAAGTGAACCATTTAAATAGGCCTTCAGGGGGATATCCTAAACTATAGAACATAGCGAAAAATGCTGAAAGGAGTCGCGTCCCCGATTTTGACAAAAACTAAATTGGCATATTTAGATTTCTGAAAAATTCATTACTCTAGCCAGGAATCGAACCTTGTCTTTTTGCAAAAAAATAAACATCCTATATTTTTGTACCGATCGATAGTGTTGTTGTTATCAAATCAACCAAAAAAAACTACATTGAAATCGGTTCATCCGTTCGTGAGCTACGATGCCACAGACAGATACATACACACACACACACACACACACACAGACAGACAGACAGACACGTCAAACTTATAACACCCCTCTTTTTCCGTCGGGGGTTAAAAAACTCGTTCAAAAGAATACCTTCTACTCTTTTAAAACAAACATACCTAAATTACACTAAGCTACTAACCACAAACAGAACAATGTAACTCGAATTCTTAAAGCATTTTGGTAAGAAAAAGGATATTATGTTAAACAGTGCATAAAAATGCGGCTTACAAAAACAAATCCTACCTCCGTACACTATAAAGTATAAATATGGCGGTTAAAATGTTAAAAAAGTAAATAAATGAAACTCGAAGTGGGTGATTAAAAATGTGCGGGCAAGTACTTTGGTTCCGTACAATATTGATGCAACTTTTAACGCTAAATCATTGGAGAATCATTGGACTTCATTGCAGTGCACGTATTTTGCAAATGTTTACCCATGTTTTTTTAATTTACTAAATAAATAAAGTAAAATTTAAATTTGCCCATGAACAATTTAAACATGGCAAACAATTTCACTGCACGGCTATTAGAGTTATCATATATACGGTACGGGTCCAGCCAGATAGGTTTGTACGGTTAAGACTGTGGCCGAAGCCTCTTGCTAAGTGATTAAACTTAGTCCTTTAGCTCTACCCAGAAGTCACGCATAGGACAACTGTGGGCTTATTTCACGATTGCGGGCAATATGAACCCCAACTGATACTAAGTACAGGAGCATTTCTGAATATAATAGTCACAAATGCAAAAATACCGTTCGCCTAGTCACCATGTTACATGCTTAGTTGCTGACCAAGATGGCGCTGGTCGTTACTCATCCATTTATTTAGCTCTACCATACCATAATATTAATGTAACCCTTTGCGTACGGAACCCTATTTAAGACACAGTGTTGTTTAATTTTAGTTTAGTTTTTACATCGCAGACAGGACGGAGCCTTACGAAGGAGAATATGTTAAATTTTATTTTTAAGACTATGTTATATTTCATGTAAAACATTATTACTTGACACTGGCTATAAGCACGCATTTTTTACGTAAGTACTTAGTTATTTGAATTCTAGGTTATAAGCAGTGGTAATCCATAAGCTTTCGAAACTAAGAAATGCAATTTTTTTGGCATGAAGGAGTGTAACTGTCATTGGTACACACAAGGTTTCCTATTATTATTAGAATTCTCAGCATTTTCCCAAATAACTAAGAATTTACATATAGGTACCGTAAGTAACTGGTGTCCCTATTTTGTTTCTATCATATTTCATTTTAGCAAGTACTAACATTCAAGAAAGTTATCAAAAATATGGATCGTTAAAAACAGTTTGTGGTTTATGAAAAATCTGCATATTATGCAGATTCGCGCCGATTTTTGCCCGCGCATAAAAATTGTGTTGTCTTCATGATGTACGACTTTCTACTTCCGGTTGCTGTTTCTTAACATTAGAACTTATATTAACATAAGTCATTATAAGTTAGGATAATTCTTGTTTCGTCCGAGGATAAGTGACAAAGTATTACTTAGCTTAAATTTTATTTAACCATAATTTAACAGCATTTCTGAATACCGCTGCTGTTACCTCCAACCTCCCGCACAATATCTTAACGCCATTCAATTCAAATAAAGAACATTCGGTTACGCATCTCTGAGCTCAAAACGCGCGGTTTTTTATACATCTTTTTACCTTTTTTCGCTTCTCTTTAATACATCCCATTCTTGAATACGCTTACTCAATTGTGAATATGCAAATATCTTTTAATTGTGCTCAGTTTTTTCTTCTCGTCTAGACAGAAGCGACTGCCCAAATACGAAGTTTTGACTTAAGTTGGAATGAGGCATCTGTCATTTCTGATATTAACGCGCCGCCACATTCGAATGGAGATAATAACGTAGTTTTTTATCGTATAAAAATACATTAAGTCTGCAGTGCCTGAGACTGCTTGCAGCTGAGTTTTTATAGATGAAATTGTGATGAAATGTCTGAGGAGGAATGAGGTTCAGAGTTTTTCAGCGGTTCGTAATGTGCAGCTGAATTTTCATGAGGGACAGTGTTTATCGCGTTGACGCCATTACGGGTGCGGGCGCTCGCACTGCGCGCCCTCTGTTTGTAGATACGCCTTTTATTTATATTGCAAAAACGTTCGGCGACAACGCGAATATACCTTTATCGAATCAGTATTTTTTCTCCGCTGTTAATTCCGCAGATAATGGCCGAAGTCAAATGACGGGCCGTAAGAAGCGCCGCGGGAATTTCAGCGATGCCAGAGCACTCTTTTAAACGTATTTTTTTGTATGACGAGTTCGGACGTCGGCGGTTTTCGACATTTTTTACAGGTTCGCGATGAAAACCGTAATGGCATTTTATCGTGCATGAGGGCCGACGGAATCATTAATTATTTATAATAAGCGGCTAGCGCCGAAACGCGATCACTTTGTTTATTTTCGTATGCGAAAGTTGTGCGAGTTTTTTCCGGACGCCATAACTGCCGTGCGGCTGCAGACCGAAGCAAAAACTAAATTCCAATAAGACAACAGCCCAGGTATGATACACACCTATATTTTAAGAAATTACCACAGTTTCTTCTATAAAACTTGTGTTCTTCGAAGGTATTCGAGATAAAAAGCTACATTTTACGATGTTATTAGCTACTCGGGCACGCTGGTAGGTGCGGGTAAATTGTCACAATTATTATGAAAAGTTTAACGTAATTATTTTCTACTTTCTTTTAACTTGTATCGGTAACTTTACTTTTAAAAATTTAAATTGTAACTTTTTAAAAAGCGTCCGTCGTGCGTGTGCCATATTTATTACGGGATGCAGTAAAGGGTTAAGTACTTATGTCCAAAATAACTTTTTTTTAATTTACACTATTTATGCAAAATAACATAGTACTTACTGTATACGTCCAGTATCACGGGCACGGGGCTATGGAGCCCCCGACTTACTTACTGTATATTATTATTAACTTATTATTGTATTAGTAGGTAGGTACATAGGTACCTATATTATTTGGAACTAGGAATTTAGAGGTGAAACGCATTTTGAGGCCTTTTCATGTCATTGTGTCAGAACTTTTTTAAAGCTTTGTAAATTAGTAAAAACATGACTTAAGATATTATGTAGGTAAGGCTATTCTAGTTTTGTGCCTGCATTTGAAATGAAGATAAAGACAAGTACGTCAGTATTTTTTGTCGTACCATGCCTTTAGTAAAGATAAATGCCGATTGTTAACGTTTTTATACAACGAAAGTAGGTTAGAACATTAACACATGTTTGCCAATCTCTATTTGTTATGAAACGTAGTCAATACGGTGTAGACAGAGCAAAATGTCGAAAGTCACTACATCGATGGTCGCTACATCGAAAACATTCCATCGAAAGGTTACTTTAGCGAAAGTACGCCATATTGATGGTAAGCTACATCGAAAGGACATTATATCGATGGTACACTGCATCGACAGTTCACTATATCGAAGGTACGCTACATCGAAAGGACATCATATTGATATAGTGCATTGACAGTTCACTATATCGAAGGTACACTACATCGAAAGGACATCATATCGATGGTACAGTGATTCTACAGTGCACAAAATCGAAAGTACGCTAGAAGAAGGAAGACGGCATGCGGCAGTGGTACAAGATCCACCCCGGTTTCCTTAATGGCTGTACCGGTCTACGTTTCGGAACACAGAGTCCGGTTTGCGCTTCGACTTAGACCTTGAGTGATAGATAACAAGCCGCGGCCGAAGCCCCTACCAAGACACCTATTCATCAAAAAGTGCAACAGACAGAAAGACAGTCACATTTTTATTAGTAAAGATTTTCATACCCCTTTTAACCCTACAGGTTCGATTATGATCTATACCGGCAGATGCGTTACCCACTGACTGACTCAACAACTGAACTGGTAAAATCGATCATATTTTAAAGAGGATAGGGTTCAAATTACAACGGGAGGTGGTAAAGGTTTTTTTTGGACAGGTCAGTGAACCTTATGATTTGTTTGTACAAAGACAGGTGATGATTTGGTGATTGATATTGATATTTGATGGGTATTATGGGTGAAAATATTGGCTTTGTTATTTTCGGTAGTTTTAGAATTCATTTTAGTCTATGCCTATGGGCTTCTGAATTTGAAATTTGGAAGACGATAGCTTTTAACCATAAAAAAATGCTTTTTACATGAAAATAGTTATCTATACCTCTGTGGAAAAAATCAAATTTATTTGCCCCTTTTTTAATTCAGGTTTTAGTTGTAAGTTTTTATTTTAAGTTAGGTTGGATTTGAACTTAACCCTTAAATGCGTAGGGTTAAAACGTATCGCGTAAATCCGCAAAGTCAGGTGATTCGTTATACCTAAGTTTATACTTTAGGAGGGATCTTTGTTAAAAATTAAGTATACCTACTTATTACTTTTAGAAAGTACATGCTCTCCGTTTATTTAAACTGTGTCTTTAGGCGAGTAAAACCAAATGCCTTTTCTTTAAAATGCATTTATAATCAATGCACCGAAAAATATATTTATCTTGAATCCAACTTAAGTCGCAACTGTTACTAGAAAGAAACCGACAATGGTTTTAATCAATTACCTCACACCCTCAGGGAAAGGGTAAACTTTCAATTTCTCCATTTAATTAATTAAAAACGTTCTTAACACATGTTTAGGTATTTTGTCACGCTTTCTCTACTGAACAACCACTGGGCATTATACACCTAAGTTAAAGCACGTTAAAGCCTCCCTATGCCACCTGTTGATTTAAAAAAAATATCGACAGTTGTTTCCTGGCCACAAAGATTTGTTTTATTTCTCTTTATTTCTTTTTAATTGTCGTTTTGATTTGACGTCTCGACTTTTAAAGGGTTAGCGATTCGGGCGAAGGAAGTGACATGTGTCCATTTGTCATTATTTTAACTTTTATTGAGTTTAATGGTTGGATTTAGGTGGTTTTAAGTGTTTCCTGAGTTGCAAAATAAAAATAAAAACATTGCTACATCTTTTAGTGACATTCATAAGCTATTTATTCTTGTAAATAACTTTTTTTTTACTAAAAAAAAACAATTAAAAACAAAACTCATAAAAAAATGTGCTTGTGATGTTTCCATATTTTCGCTTTATAGAAGTCCCATAAACCCAAAGAAGAGTATTTATAATTAATTTTATTATTTTTCATCACGCACGTATGCCTCGTGAAACTCGATATTTCAGCACTGTTTTAAGCGCCATATTTACGAGGTAAGATGTTTTTTATAATATAGAACAATAAAAAAACATGTTTAACATTAGGAACATTTTCAAAACAATGGTTCCTACAGGAAATAATTATTTCTAATGACAAAGACAATAGTAAGATTTAGGACAAACATACCATTCTACAAACAAAACAGAAATTGAGTACTTATAGCATTCCCTCTAAAAACGTGATCACAAAAAGCGCGGGATCCCACAACACTAGTCTATGGGTTTATAACATTTTTTATGGCAACACCTGTAGGTAAAGACAAGAAAAAACTTAATGATACCAACGTGAGAATGAGTTTTATTTGAAGGGTTAATATTAATTTAGATCGTAGACTATATTTAAAGTAATGTAGGCAGATAAAAAGGTCAGGAGTTTTTTTAAAACAAATAGTAGCTAGGGACCTACTGTAGGTACTGTGTAATGTTTTCTATTTATAGGGTACTTTATTAGTATTACGGTATTACATTACATTTTTTTTCTAGATTTCGATCTGACGTTTTGGTCCTTTGTATTTCTAATTTTTTCTTCAGGAAGATGTTGCAAATCGTAGTCTAGAATTATCGAATTTTATTGACCGAGCGAACGAAGGGTTTCCACTGCAAGTCTGGCAAAATCGACTTCTACGTGCCTATAGAATAGGCACGTATTATCTACAAGGTACTACATTGATGGCACAACTGACCACCTGTTCATCACAAACTTCTTACTTGATTATTTTTTATAGGCCTATTTCAATAAAGTGCTCGCGATGTCAATTTATGTCTTATAAATTTAAATTTGAGTCTAATAAATTAGATAGATAATACAATTTCACCTCAATCTATCTAACTTGATAAAATGAAACCACAACATGGTCCAAAGATTTATCAAACCATACCATTTGAGTCTTCAAATGTTTATACTGAGACGAGCACAGTTAAAAAAATGTTAAACAAATGTCCACTCTCGCCCCCATTCCGTTTTTTCTAAACAAACACTGTTTTTTCCACTTGTTTTTCTCTATCTGTATTTAATGTTCTCACGGAAGAGGCTGAATGGACTAGCCGGTGCGGTGCCTATAAGAAAAAAAAATACGGAAGGGTTACCAGTATTAAAAATTGTTGCGCTGCCCGTAAGGTGCGGTGTGTGGGAATAAATGACCCTAACTTTTAAAATATTGATTTTTTATGTTCATTTTATATCCGGGAAGATGTTTGGTAGTAATGAGAGGATGTGGACAGATAAAAAGTACCATTGAATACATTGTAGTGGACTGAGGAAGTCAGTTGGACCGAGATATGGGGTGTAAAGGGGTCGCCTTTGTTAAGATTAACGGTCAAAAGCTGAATAAGTTTATCGTAGATAAAAATCTTGATAGAAGCGTTAATAGTAAGCAAAAATTAAATATTCATATTTTAAAAGTAGATACCTAAAGGCATAGCATATATGATAGATCATTTAAGATGAGACGGTAATTAAATCAGCAAACTTTAGGATGTAAGTTTTTCTGGCTTCCAATAAAAATGCAAGAAGTAGGTAGGTACTAGGTACACAAAATAATATCCAAAATAAAAATAGTTTTTTTTTTTAAATTAGCTAGCTAGCTGGCTACCCTTTAGTATAGGTACCTTAGATTTTTTAGGTAGGTACGTAACTTTTTTATTACGCTTTTTCAGCATTCCTGCATTCTTAATTCATTTATTTCCATAAAATTACATTACGTAATATTAATACAAAATAATAAAAATAAGTTCAGTCAAATAAAAAACAGTAAAATTAAAATTAAAAAGGTTCATCGTCAAAAGTTATTAGTAGGTAATTAATTACTAAGCTAAAAGCTACCTAACATTTTCCGATTTCCGTTTCCGTTGAATGTTTTTTTTGAAATGAAATGAATTGATTTATTGTTTGTGGATCTAGGTACAAATAGGTGGTATACAAATTAAAAATAAAAGTATCTCTAGTCCTACCACTTGGGCATACAAACATGGTATACACTTAAAATAATCGTCAATTTTAGATAAATAAAAAAAAACAATATTGTATGAGTACTTTGACCTTCCAGTATAAACAAATATAAATTTTGAATAAGAAACTAACAAACATTAACGAAATGCAAAATTTGAGCTGAATGCCGGAATACCAGGCTTCCCTTGAAATTTAAATCACACATGCAGTTATTTACAAACATTTTAGTCATAGTTATATACATCGTCATAGGATAATTATAATAATATTTCTTTGACTTTCACCATCGCTTGAAAAAACTCGTGGTTAGTCCTGAAATTGCAGTTACGCCTAGGAACATTTCTGAGTGCGGTCATACATAAGTAATAATTTGAATTTTAAATAAATACTTACTTAACTTTTTTTAAACGTCCGTTTCTTTGGGCAGCGGTTATTTAACCCACCGATACCTACGTACCGTATTTGTCAAACGTTGTAAATGTAAACATGCAGTGTAGAAGGGTTACTCTGCATTCACTGACAGATGTGTGACGCGCCAGCGACCCTCGCGTTCTAATAGGGTTGGCACTTGGCATGAACTGTTTATTAAATTGAAAGTTTTATAGTATGGCAGGATTTAAACTTTTAAATAGCTATTTTTATAGATCTAATAGCTTTTTTATTTTATTAGAGAAAACTTACGGTTATCTGTGACTATGTAAACTGTAAAGTTCCTGCAACGTAGGCTTTTACACAAATAAAATTAACCGTGGCTACCTATAATATATTGTCTAGAATATTATTTCTTAAAAAATGTATAACTAAATCGTAATATCTAGCCGAAATATGGTTTTAAATAAATAAATTATGACAATATGAGTAATGAACAGTTTTCTTCTAGCACCTAATCGTGCTACCGCTCAACTACCAATATTAAAAAAAGACCGCAAAAGAGCGCCAACCCTATCACGGAACCCTCGGGCGCGTCATCGTTGCGTTGGTCAACTGCCCCACATTTCTTCCAAAGGTGATAACTAGGAACCCTTGCAGGTATCAATTAGACATTTGTAAAACATGTGTAAATTAAGTCTAAGTGGCGCTTCAGGGCATGCGGCATTACAGTTTACTACATTTAGTTTTTTAATTAGACAGCGGTTCATTGAATTGTGTCTACGAAAGGTGTTTTTGGTAAAATTGTTTACTTGGTCGTGTAGCTCCGGTAGGTATAGAAATTTAGGGCTACCACAACTCGTTTTTTTTTAAAGCGGTGATTAAAAAAGTTCTCTCTTATGCACGTACTTTTAGCTAGATTTTACTTAAGTAGGTATAGTAACTAATCTATATAATCATATTTTCGTTGTGAAAATATGAAGTTTAAGTAGTTTATCTCATTATACGTTGCACCTTTCTATCATTATGCTAATAAAATCCAACTTCAATTACAATTTCAATCGAGACAAAAAAGTCTAATTTCTTTATTACGTTTGATTAACCCTTCAAACGTTAGTAATTATACAGATGTACTCTGATTAATTACAGGAAAAAATAACCTTTTGGGTCAAACACCTGCTGACCGAATCAGTCCAAATCTCACTTTCGATCGTATGAAAAAGTTCGGATGTATTAAAGCGTTTTTTCATGGCAATCTCGTATGTAAATCGGACAGTCATTCTCTTTTGTTTTTTGTTACGCCGGAAGACAGTTGGGATTAGAATTTTTTGGTTGTGATTTTTTCGATGGAACTGTCATTAGTTGAGACAAAGAAAGGATTTGTTTCGTTCGGTTTTGATTTGTAATCATTTGTATTTTACTTCATACACTTTAACTTTAATAAACATAAGTTTAGTCTTTTTCTCTCTCTTTCAGAAGGGGTGCTTCGAAGTTCTTATGATTTTTAGGGTTCCGTACTCAAAGGGTAAAACCGGACTCTTTTACTACGACACCAATCTCCGTCTGTCTGTTGCAATTTTCGCTGATGTTGTATGTCTGTTGCCGCTATAACAACAAATAGGTATTAACAAAAAAAATATATAGCGAAATAGTTATTTTCTACTAGTTACTCTCAACTTATTCCTTAGTCGATTTAGCTATAGCCCAGTTGAAATAGCTGTAGGTTACGGCGCTGTGAAATTCATTAAAATGAAGAATAATTTGAGTAGGTATGCCTACCTTACAAACTATTGAAATAAATCAAAAGATTGCTTTGGCAATCAACTAGGTAACCAATAAAAAAATCTCGATAAAAAACTTACCATCGACAATGACAAATAAAAAACAAAAATATATTTACATAACAATTCGCGCATCTTATTTTTTATACATATTCAAAAAATTCGCACGGATACACCAAGAAAAGACTCCTTGCATCCAACCTGCACAATAGGTAAGCTTATTAATATTCGGTGACATTACGCATATCAATCACAGTGTAGTTTGTAAAATACGAAATTATATGCGAATGCACATCCCACCTTATTGTCTTGGACCCAAACGTTGTCATTAGCGCCTTCTAAATTCAAATCTTTTTTTTTCTCTTAGTAAGAAGGTAAAGGATGTTTTTGTTTATCTGTGGAAAGGTCTTGCAAGCATAGACAAGGCAGTTTTTTTTATTCTAAAGGGCTAATTATTATGATAGGATTTGAATAGTTTCGCAGTGTGAGAACGTATTTGTTTGGTAAGATGCGGTAGATAGGTAATTACCAGGATGTTGATTGTCATTGTAATGTTATTTGATATCGGGCTAATCAAATTGTGATTATCTCTCTAATAGAAACTGTTAGATTCATTTTTTTTCTTTTTCTTTCTTTTTTGGCCCCGGACTCTCGAGATGCCATTTGTCGAGTTTTTTCTGAGTTTACAACACTCTTCTTATTTATAGTTTTGGCGTCTACATCTTGTACATCTTGCCAGTATCAAGTATTTTGCATAAAATTAGCCCGATCGGGCTCATGGTTTCGAATCAGGAGCTACGGTAATGCTGTGGCAACTTTACCATAACCTTCAAGGGGCTTAGGAGGGAACGACGAAAAGTTCATGTTTAACACTCAATTTTGTTTCCACTACACTTGTGCACATTCACGGAACTAAATTGAATAAGATTCCACTAAAATTACACAATTTAACCGGGTTTACAACATAGTTTAACGAAAATAAAACTGGAGCACGACATGTTGTCTTTGCTTTCCCGCCAAAGACCTCTAGATTCATTTTTTTTGTAGGTAAGCTGAATAAAAAAAAAATACTCATTTGTCGGTTTCAATTTATTATTTTATTTTTTATTAATTTTATCATGAAGGGTTAAAAATAACGTGGGTACAAAACAAAAAATGTGCAAACTATCTAAAATTCCCAAATGAATTTTAATACATATTAATTTACACAATTTTGTACACCTACAGTTATGGATCAAAGTAATCTGAAATAAATGATTTATTTTTATTAATTTAATGATTTACTTGAAGAATTTTTTTTTTTTTCTAAGCGCATAAAATATCGTTAAGACATATTTCTCAGTACAAAATTATATTGACAGCTGCACGTAAAAACGCACATCGAAAGTAGGTCACGTTTTAATTATAATCTAGTGCTTAACTTAACTCTATTCAAGTATGTTTAGTTTTCGCATTATTTTCCGTGTGCTTTAGCTTCATGTATTTTTATTCGATCCTAGCTGTCCAGTCTATCGATAGTTGAAGCAAAACCAAATACCGATATCGAATCTATCGATAGTATAGATTGGTATAGATTTATTTTATTTTATTCAGAAAGCAGACAGTGAAATATATCAATGTAACTTAACAAAAATTAAAACTTTAGGTACACCAAATGGCCCTGGGCCCTAGGTGTAGCTATCTAAATAGATAGGGCCCTGGGGTCCCGAGGCCTGTGCTTTTTTTAGGGATTTGGGGGCTCGTCTAAACGAGGTTTCTGGTGACCGAAGGGCTGGTAGCTTGTGCGTGCGGACCCCCTTGACGACATATTTTATTTATAGCGCAGGTTTCATTTATTTATATGGCATTTTATTTGTATTACAATTTTGAATTTAATTTTTATGTATGTATGAGTTTTTAGTTAGTTTAATTTTAATCAGTATTAGCTTTAATTTAGTTTTCAATAATGTTTTATAAGTTTTGGTTTCAATAAACGAAAAGGATCAATAGTTAGCTACACCAAACCAACCAACCCGGTTTTTTTCGGGTTTTTCAATTTTTGTACGGCAACACTGAATATCGGCTTAAAAGTTTTAAAAAAAAACCTGGATTTTTTCTTCCGAGTTTTTATTCCCTACTACACACCTCAGACTTAACAGACAGCCTTCTGTGCAAAGTGCAAAGCCTGGGTGGAGGTAGAGGAGACGGCCGCGCATGTTCCTTTGGAATGTCCAGCATTGGCAGAGATTAGACTTGGAACTATTATCGACGTAAAAGTCTCCCACCAATTTTTAAAAACCACATCTAGTAGCAAAATGAATCATCGGGCAAAAAGGATCCAATTTGAGTAGGTCTATTCGGAAAACGAGCCCGTAAACATTTACTTGCAATTACAATTTAAGAATAGATAACTCCGTTAGTAGGTACCTACCAAAACTACCAAATTTATCGACACACAGCATCGATAGTATTGAAGTCCAATATCGAAGGCACTATCGACAATACCTACTATTGCTGTTGAATATTGCATTAACAGTCGATTACTATCGATAGTAATTTTTCTATTCGGTTTCGATAGGTATCGATAGTATTGTCCTACATTGATACTGTTTGACCAAACTGAGCTATCGATCTGTCGATAAGCCGATCGATATTATTATGATTTTCAAGGTCAACTATCGATAGTAGGCAACACTAGTATGTACGACGCACGTGCCTGGATTACTAAAGCCCTACATGTCCACAGGTGTAAAATAAAATCTATACCAATTATTATAAATGCGTACCTAACTGTGTCTGTCTGTTTCATTTTCACGTCTAAACTGCTAAACCGATTTTGATGAATGTTGGTATAGAGATAGAACTGATGGGACCTTGACCGAAGGACATAGGCTACTTTTAATCCTGATATACCCGCGGGATCGAGACCTACGGGTGAATCATGGGCGCAGCTAGTTTGATATAAATTGATATAAGTACCTACCTAATGAACATTTTTTACCAATATTTTTACGTCCGGCCGTAGTTTACCCGCCACCGCGAGGAGAGTACTTCAGGATCGCTAGTTTCATATTTGCCTTGAAGATTCGAACTCTATTTTTTATGCCTATCTTAGTATAAAATAATCTAACAATAACAATTGTTTGGGGCTAGATTGCGCTGTGTGCAACGTCCGTCGTGCTATATTTATTTATTTACCTATCTGTAGGTAGATAAACCATAATATCAGTTCCCATCAAATCTGCATAAAACTTACCTACTTACTTTCCCGCCACACATCATTGCATAAAACGACAAAAAAAACGAACACAAAAACTTAATTATGTCTGCCATACTTCTATACTCAGAAGCTCGGTTCTCAAGCCCTACTTTTTTTCTAGACAGAAAAAAATACCAAGACATCGTGAGAGATGCATAAAATTAACCAAACTCGTATGCAAATAAATACGTGACCACTTTTTTAAAATAAAAAAAAGTAAAAATTAGAAAAAAAAACAATAGTGTTGCCATATGGACGCAGACACCCCTTTTATCAGTAAAATAAAAAGCTATTTTGCATATGCTCATGCGTGTGGCGATTTTTTGCGTGAAGAAAAGATTATGTTAATCGGTTTTTTGGACAGTCGTGGCGAGAGACAGCGTTTTTTGTAGTGTTCACAAGACGTTTTTGATTCTAAAGTTTTTGTTATATTTTTTATGTTAAATGAATAAGCAAGTTTTTTCTTCTTCATTATTTTTGTTGTTGATTTAGGGGTATCTAATTTTTTTAATAAATGATTTCTTCGTTCTAAGTGTAGGTATTCTGTGATGGATATTTTTGAAGTTTTAATGATTTCCGGTTCTAAATTTTCGTTAAACAAATAAAAATAAACATTTTGAGTCGGTTAAAAAGGCATTTTATAGAGCTGAAAGCCAGTTTATAAAATATTTATTTTAAAAACGACGTTTGGCAGACTACGTTACTATTTTTTATTAAAATTACTAAACTAAATACATTAATGGCTTTATTCTTAAATTTAATTTAGCTGCTCTAGGTTTATACTTAGGTATTATAGGTTTTTTTTGACGTAACCTACCTATCCTAAGACTCAGAAAAACAAAACTAAACAGTAAAAGAAAAAAGTAAAGTAAAATAGAAATCGTTGGTTCTTTTATCTAATTTATTATCATTACTTAAATATACCTACTTCTAACTGTGATACTGATAATGTGTTTAATCATAAACACGTTCTTAACATAACTATAAAATAAAAATTAACCATACAAAAAACTAACTATTAACTAACTTCATTAGATTGTTCCGTTTACTTACTTCTCCAATTTAATGTTATATTTTTATGACATAAGTATAGATAGAGTATATATTCCACATACATACATATGTATTTAGTTACAATATACAACCCTAAAAACAGCACAACTATTTTCTACCCCCAAAAAAACAACCCAATCTTTTTGTCAAAATATTATTTTTTGTTCTATATGCTTACTCTCTACCTGAGCTTAGGGTGGAGTCAAAAACCACCCCACATTTTTTTTAACGTTACAAAAACCAATAGTGTACACAACTACCCAACTTAGGGTGGCAACATTTTTTTTAATGGCAACTTAAATCGATTTAATGGAACAAAGGAGTTGGAACCCCTCTATGTAAAACCTTATTCATCTATTTTTTCGTCCGGTAACGGTCGATTCTTTTCGGCTAATAGCTAGGGTTGTATTTATTTTGAAAAGGGGTTAGTTTTTTGTGTGAGCGTCTCCTCACGCGATTTGTATACCACTGCCACATTGCATAACTTATGCTTTCGTTATTTGATGAAAATGTAATGAAATTAGAGACATGTTTCGGTTTTAAACATCACGCGATTAAAACCGAACATGGCTTTAATTTCAATACAACAACATCGCGAAAACAGAAGAACAATCTATAAAAATCTAGGTATCCTGAAGAAGCCTGTAAAGGTCTCGAAACGTTGAGCATCGAAACAATGCTAAAAGTAATAAACATCACGCGATTTAAACCAAAAATTTATTTAGTTAGAATAGCTTAGTTTAACTAATAATATTAGTTATACATGGGCTTTTATACGGAACACGGCGATTGAGGAAATAGCATCATATACCTAGCCTACCAGCAACGTAACCCAAACCATAGGTTCCATAATTGGAACTCAATTTGGCGGCAGCTGCCTTCACAAAAACAGACGAAGCCCATCCTGCGTTTAGTATCACAAAATCAAATAAAAGGAAAGCGAACGATTTGCGTGTGTTCGGATAATTTACCTACTTAATATACCTATGTATGTATACCTATTATGGTCGGATTTATTTTGCTTAACTTGCTCTTCTTTCGAAATTTTGTAAAAGACTATACTGTAAGTGTAATGTATACAGGGTGTTTCGACGAGGGGGTATTAAGCCTAAAGGAGGTTGTTCTAGAGGTCCAGGCGAACAACTTTTATTGTACGACTTTTGGAAAATCGAACTTTTTTTTCGAAAATTTTAAAGTTGTATCACTAAAAAAACCGCTGTTTTGTTAAAAAAAAAGGAAATTAATGTTTAGATTGTAGTGGTCCAAACTAAATAAAAGGACACCTTAAGGCCAATGACCTCAAACTCTAAAAAACAGCTGATTTTCATGCAAACTTTAAACGCAAAATTTTCAAAAACTACTTCGAATTTTCAAAACTTGTAGAACAAAAGTTGTTCGCCTAGACCTCTAGAACAACCCTCTTTCGGCTTAATACCCCTCGTCGGAACTGTATTCGTCGTCATATTGTAAAAACGAAATACTGTAAAACTCGTAAAAACTATAAAAAACTATATTATTAGTTTTAGAGTTCCGTACCTAAAAGGTAAAAACGGGACCCTATTACTGAGACTCCGATCTGTCCTTTTGTTTTTTACACACGATACATGAGCGTTTGAACACTATCTCACCTGATGGTAAGTGATGATATGGCCTAAGATGTAACACGCTCATCTAGAAGAAGGAAGACGGCAGCGGAACAAGATCCGACCCGTCTTCCTTAGTGGCTGCACCGGTCTACGTATCAGAACACGGGCGAGTCCGCTTGGCGCTGCGACTTAGACCGCTCTGCCGCAACCGAACCTCAAATCTAGAAACTCCTTTTTGGTCCTTTTACGTCGGGCAGAGGATCCATATAGCCAGCCATATTTTATTTAAGAGGAGTATATACGCCAACGACCTTGAAACTGAAAATCCCTGTCGGGCTCATCGAAAATTGTTGATTAAGTATTTCATGACGGAATGTCGTAGAACTTTTTTTTGTGCACAGATTGTAGATGACATTATTTCCTACATTTTGGTGTAGTTTTAAGACAAGAACCTCCAATTGGTGCAAAGCCTATCCAAATTTTAGACAAAAAATGTCTGATTTGGCTAAAATGTCGATAGGCTTCAATACGTTTAGACATATTTGTATGGAAACTGCACTAAAATATCGGAAACAATGTCGCCTACAATCTGTACACAAAAAAAAGTTCTACGACATTCCGTCATGAAATAATCAACAATTTTCGATGCGCCCGACATGGATTTTCAGTTTTTCAGAATAGGGGCCTTAAATAAATATTTGTTTCTAGTCTGGGTGTTTTCTATGTATTATACGTATGTATTTACAAAAAAAAGTATAATATGTAGTACTTAATATCCGTTGTCTAATATCCATAGTACAAGCCTAGTGCTTAGTTTAGAGCTAGATTGCACTGTTTGTAACGTCGTTTAATATTTATTTATTCTTTTAGACCCGGGCTACAAAGCCCGCAAACTCTCCATCACTTGAACTATCCCTATGCAAATTTTCATTCAAATCGGTCGAACTGTTTGACCGTAAAGAGGGAACAAACAAACAAATATACAAACTATCGGATTTATAATATTAGTTTGGATAATGGTTATATTCTCTATATGTATACCTACCTAATTAAAATAAAAAGTCCAAAAATGAGTCCCTAGGTATGGAACCCAAAAGACTGCGGCTGCATTGGCCCTTTGTATGGCAAAGAGGCAATCTTTCCAATATTTCTTTTTGGTTATGTAGGTATTTCTATGTATGTACTTGATTAAAAATGGTAAAATACAAACTCTAGAGGTAACTTCTGTCGTTGTTCCAGTGGTGGTGACATCAGCGCCGTCGAACGAGGCCGAGCTCCAGCTGTACCGCGTCATGCAGAGAGCCAGTCTCTTGGCCTACTACGACACCTTGTTAGAAATGGGTACGTTGGGAAACTACTTCCTGGATGTTTAACTATGATAGATAGATAGAACGCTTTATTGTTCTCACCAAAAATAAATTACAATAAAATAAAGTACAAAAAACTACTAACTTATAGTACTATGAAATAGTGGCCGGCAAATTAGTTGAATAAAATGGCTGATGGGCAGAAGTCGCATGAAACATGTACTGCCCTTCCACGTCAAAACTTTTCAACTTATTTGCCGGCCACTATATTATCTTTTTTATAAATATAGACTAGGTCTACTTTAAATCATAATAAGGAGAACAATTCGGCATACACCATAATATGTAGCCTCCGATTAGAACAACATCGGTTGCTTCCACCAAGGTCAGATAGACTAACCGCCGCACTCAGAGACATTTAATGGTTACTTAAACCTTTACTAAGTAACGATTTCTCAAAGAAAATCTTTACTTAGTATAGTTTAAGTAATCATTAAATGTCTCTGAGTGCGGCGGTAACTCTTTGACTACTGACGTTGAAATCGCAAATTGTCCACCGCTATCTAAACTAAGTTACCTAAATTAGCTCGTCAGTTGTTAGGGTTCCGTAATGCACACTTGGCTCGGACTTGGCCGGTTTTTTTTCTAAACAAGTGAGTAGGTATAGCTGGCTTCGTTAGCGGTGGATGCAGGCACATGTAAGAAAAACCGACTCAACTATGCAAAGCTAAGCTAAACTAACCCAACTTTATCTAAAAAAAAGTCTTTCAATGAATCAATTTGATGTTAATATCTACAGTAGCTAATTGATTATTCCTTCTCGTAAGCCCTCCGTCGTTTTACCAGAAAATTCTCAAACAATAAAAAATAGATTATGCACGAAATTTACAAGGGAACTTGAGTTCGCATCTTGTTCATCAAGTTAATTCCATCGACCATTCTTTAAAACGTGTGATAGTAACAAAAAATAGTCTCTTTGATCATTGAACACATATGCAAATGTCCTACGTGACCATTTTGCCAAGGGTTGCTATAAAAAAACAATGGATAAGCGATCCCTCCTAGCCAGTTAAGAATTAGAGGGATTAAAAAATGAATTTGCATATTTCTGCGTTTTAGTTAGTTATTTAAATTAGCTTTTTCTTTGATGTGAATCTGTTTTTTCTTGAGTTCCGGTAGTTAAAAGTTGGATAGTTCGTTTATCTACTTAGGTAGGTCATTTTTATAAAACATAACTTATCAATCATGAAACTTAAGTAGAGTTTTAAGTTTGAAATCGAATATCAAATACATTCTAGATTCTATTAAATCTAGTAGATAATATGTAGTGTATCCGTTGTCTAGAAGCCATAGTACCTACAAGCCTAGTGCTTCGTTTGGGGCTAGATTGCGCTCGCGCTGCTGTGTGGAACGTCATGCAATATTTATTTATGTACTTAAGGATAATTTAAAGCAAAATTTAAATTAGCTCTGATAGAACAATGTGTTTGACTTACAGGCGGTGATGATGTCCAGCAGCTATGTGACGCTGGAGAAGAAGAATTCTTAGAAATCATGGCTCTGGTCGGCATGGCATCCAAACCTCTCCACGTCCGCCGACTGCAGAAAGCCCTCCAAGAATGGGTGAACAACCCAGCCCTCTTCCAAATACCAATAGTCCCAAGCCTCTGTCCCACTGAAAACCCCTTTATTTGCAACCAAAGATTACTAAACATGCCACCAAGTATTCCACCAGTTTTACCCCGAACGGTAGCATCACCTGAAAGCCGACCAATGTACAGCCCATCACCTGGAGCTCCAGAAAACAGCAGTAGTTCTGCCTCAGGCCCGAATGCAAGTCCAGTCCATCAGAATACCTTTTCCAAAATAGTTCTACCCCCATCCCCTGCACCAGCAGCCCCTGTTACTTCCACAGTTGCAAGATCCTTTTCTCCTCAAAGCGCTTGTCCACCTGCATCTGCTGGATCCAGCCCTGGGTCCGTGACATCTCCAGTACAACTGACGCCTGTTCTTTTAGACATCCATGTACAGAAATTGTCGATAGCAGCGGAGAAGTTAAGCAAGCATTTACCGCAGTTAGAGCCAAAGCCGCAGAATACAAAGAAGAAGATGTGCAAGGACCTGGAGCTGGTGATGTTGATGCCCGAGTCGGATCCGAGAAGGATGGAGGAGATTAGGAAATATGCAGCCATTTATGGAAGGTTCGATTGTAAAAGGAAACCTGAAAAACCGTTGACGCTACATGAGGTGAGTTGGTAAAAACAAATAGGTATTATTAAATTCTTTATTGCAAACAATTTAGGTACAATGTTTTAAGTTAAATGTGCGTACTATGTATATGTACCTACCTATGTATTAAAAATTAGATGTAAAGTGTTATGAAAAGACCCGAGACAAAACTTTTTTGTCTAGACTTGTCGCACAACATCTTACAGTTTAGATTGCCTTATAAAAAACACAATTTGCAATTTCCAATTGAAAAATATTTTTCGAACTTAGGTTTCAGACGGTATTTATTCACACTTAAACTATTAAATAATCGAGTTGTTATAGCATAGGTTGTTTTTGTGAAGACTTCTAAATGACACATTTGACGGTAGAGTGTATATTTTCCAGGTGATGGTGAACGAGGCGGCGGCACAGATCTGCCGCTGCGTGCCCGCGCTGCTGACGCGGCGGGACGAGCTGTTCCCGCTGGCGAGGCAGCTGGTGCGCCGCGCGGGACTACATTATACTAAACATAGGTAAATACCATTGTTGGCAACCTTCACAGTAGATATGGCATCAGTTGGAAGACAGATGAAATAAGACACTAAAGTAATGCTATCTCAAATTGTTTGACGTTAGACGTTACAATATTGTAAAAAAGAAACCGTTGTCAATTACTTATATTTATTTTTTAACTTCTACATTTTGCTCTGAAATCAGGTTATTTCATTTATCTGTTTTTATTTCGTATTTTCATATTTTCTAGATGTTTCTTTTCAGATTACTTGCAAATTTGATAAGTAGTTTATTATTATTAAAATTATCTTATCACTTTTAAATTTGACTAATCGTCGAACCATATTTATACCCAACCTTCTTCATAGGCTTATCTTCAACCCTTAGTTAGCTTTATTAATTTATATTTCTCCTTCTCTGTTCCAGCCTACCTCCCACAGCGTCAACGGGCGAGGATCGAGCTGATGATGAAGAGATTCCAAGCAAACGGCCACGCCAGGTCGCACATGTAGACCTAACTGACTAGCTACATCTAGAACTAACACAAACGGGCTGGTCCATGTCTACCACTAACAGACAAGTCTAATCTAATACAGGTTTAGTGGTTGGTTAAACTAACAGGGGTCTAACTGGATTGATAAGTTTAACTTGTAAGATAAGTTAGACTTATGGGAAATTTAAAACTGACACAAATTAACTAACAAATTGTACATCAAATATGTATAATTTGTTAGATTTACATTATTTTAAACAATTGTTTAAGATATATGTAGTATAAATATGCTTAAATATCTTTCGCTATTTAAAAAAATCAATCCCAATGAAAAAACCGCTAGTTATAGTAAAAACTATATAAGAAATCAAATCATTAATAGCAATCTTATATGACTCAGGCCCCGAGATGGACCCCTGAGGCACTCTTTTTTTTCTTACTAACTATTCCAATTTGAACATCAATCATACGGGATACCTACCCAATACAATCAAACTAACAAATTATCAACTAATTAAACGCAAAAGTTAGAATATTTCTTTGCTTTTAGAGAAGGTAAGCATGAATAACACAGTCAAAGGCCTTGTCAAAATTTTACTTATGCACTTTAATTTATTTTGCTTTAGACTCTTGGGCATATCTGTTGGTAAGTGGTAAAACTTTTATTTTCCTATTTGGCATGTTATATTAAAAGCTTATCACATAAATCGAGAAAGCAAAATGAGGACAACTAATATAATATGGGGGCATTAAAAATACATTTTTTCAAAATGCTAAACAATTAGTTTTTCTTCTTCTGTTTTTGCGATCTCGGATTGAAATTTATCTCATTTTCCGGTATTCATCGCGTTGTTTTTAGCATTTTATTAATGCCTAACGTTTCAAGATCTTTTCAGATCTCTTCCTTAATGGTTGCTCATAAACTTACAAGTGGTGACTCTTCGGTTACGTTTCCCCTTCGCTATTTTGTGACAATATGCTTAGTTTTATTATTATCATCTTTGGTGCTTTTTAAAAAATAACAACTGATAACAAACCTACTTTAAATTTTGAAAAAATAATAATTTAGGAGCCTGTAGTTGGTAATCTTACCTCATCGAGTACCAATTTGGAACTAATATGGTGGAAAGAGTAGTAAAAGTTATGCCGGTCGGTCGAGTCAGTCAAAAGTCGGTCAGCCTCGAGTCAGCCTGGGCCCGTCTGAACTCAGCCCGTTTTTAGGGGAGCAATCGTGGGTGGAACCTTACTTCATCGAGTACCAAGTTGGGTACTCGATGAGGTAATGTTCTTTTTACATTTTATCATATTTCGAACAAGGACCTACTTACTTTTATATACCGACATATATTAGACTTCAACCTATGTTGGTCTCTAAGAGTCACTTGTCCCATATTCAAATATCCATCTATCCTAGATTATTCTTCTGTTTTGGCTTGATGTTTCAACGCTTACGTTTCAAGACCTTTCCATCTATCCTATTGTTATTCTCCAGTGCATTAATTAAAACGTTTCACAGGAAGCCGAGGACAACGGAGTCAGAGCCAGTCCCGACGCAGTCCGGAGTAATTCTAACCACGGGTAACATTCACTAATCAATAATTATCATAGACAAGTTCTGATTGAATAAGTCTTATTATTTTTGCTTGCGCATTCTGGCGTGATAGTTAGCGCACTCGCCCGGTAAGCGGATTTATGATGATTCATTTCCCTCCTTGTAAAATATTTCAAGTTTCTACTTGTTTCTTTTCTTCTTATTGTATAGTGGTGTGTCTCACATATTGTTAGAGTTGTTCAGGTTGCCTTAAGCCCTCAAACTTGTCTACTTACTGTCCTCAGCTGGTGGACAGTAAAGGCGGAGAGTGACGACGCGGACTCCCGCTGCTCCTACTCCAGCACCAACACTCCACCACCTGTAAGTTATACATATTATACTTATTTCTGCATGATATTTCTGTGGCTATTACATAATGACAATTATAAACAGTTACATTACACTGCAATATCTACATAAATTTTCAAACATTAACAAAAACATTGGGACAAAACAAATTGAAAGTCAACAAAATGGCAGTACCAAAAAGAAAATAAAACACCTTGTTGGCACACGCTCACGCAAATTCATTTACTTACTCACACACAAAATTCAACCATGTCACATCACAATCAGATAAAAATCTACCAGATTAACCAACAATATAAAATGACAATATTTCCAGGAGCCAGAAGAGCCCCGACCTACGGTAGTAGCGGCCCGTGGGGACAGTATCATCGCCGTCGCTAACCCCGCGCTACACCCCACTCACCCCGCGTTACACCCCGCACACCCAGCGTTACACCCCACACACTCCACGCTACACCCCACACCGCTCCCTCCGCACCCCGCCAGGAACCATTCCAACTGACCATTATGGTCTTGATGACACAAGAACTGCAATCTAATTGAAATTATGAAACTAAAATCGAGGCAAAAAAAAAAGGGAAAGATGAAAGAAATAAGAAGAGAGAAAGAAAATAAATTTATTCAGACAAGCATACAATACACAACAAGAAAAAAAAAGTGAAACATACTTATCTGTACTATGAACAGAAAAATATGCCAAGATTAGTAGTGCGCATGCGCAGCCCGAACAGTAAAGATTCATAATCAAAAATTCATCGTGTCATATGCGTGGCGTAGTAGAAGCACCCATACAGTAAGCGAGGAACATGGGTTCGTACGTCACAGGAGGATTTTGATAAAACACTTTTCCCTACGAGGAACAAATAGAAAGTTTTCTTCGAAAATATTTATAAAAGTCCATTCTTAAATGGACTTTATAATATTTTCGATCTTCAAAAGCTGTCCGTTCTTGCAAAATAACTAACAATTGCTGAGCTGATATCAAAAAAAAATTATAGAGTTGTGGCAAGATGAAGATCTCGGAAGAGATGGAAGATTCTTTAGTTAGAAAAAAGAAAAATGTCCACCGAAATTGTACAAATTGTAAATATACATAACTCTGATTAAAATGATTTCTAAAAGAACTATCTTTCGAAGTTAGCTTTGGATCTTATCCGACTTTAAAAATAAACTAAAAAGAGAGTTCAAAGTCGCCTACATTCCTTTATGAAATATGGTTTCGGGGGGACTTGTTATCCACCCCTAACTATTACGAAAGTAGACTACTTTGGTCGGATTAGAGTCAGTAAATCTCAATATATGAACGCTTATAGCAAGGCAGTTTTTATAGCACGCACTAAATAAAAAACTTCCGAGGTTTTGACAGGCTGCAACGCTGAAGATTACGGGTTCGATTCCCGGCGGGGACAAGTATTTATAGTGACAGTAAATGTTTGTTCTGGATGTTTGTCAAAATGTATTGTGTATAGTAAATCCGTTGTCTAGTACCCATCGTACAAGCCTAGTCGCTTAGTTTTGGGACTGCTCTGTGTGGAATGTCCTGCAATATTTATCTACGTATTTTTTGACGTTTTTCTTTAGTGCCCAGAACCGTATTTTTAACTGCTTTGCTATAAGAATTGATAGAACGGCCCTGGGTCTCAAGTCTGCTCTCACGATCGTTTTTCAGAAGAGTGTCAATAGAGTAGTTAAGTAATTGCCATATACGACGTGTATTAGACACATTTCACTACCAAATTTATTTACCAAATGTGTCAAATACAGGTCAAATAATGATGATTATAATTCTATCGAGACACGATTGTGAGAGCAGACTTGGAACCCTGGTTTACTTCGACTGTATAGAAATAAATAAAGCCATAAAATGCCTTTTAGTCATTACTTTAGATTTTAATAAAGTAAATTACAATGAAAACAGTAATTTACTAATAAATTATTCTATTTATTGAATTGTTGTATAAAACTATTAGAAATATAGTTACTACACCCGTGATCTCCTGACAGACAACCCTACGTTGGTAAAATTATTTTATTATATGACGTTTACCACGTTACTAAATCTTATTTTTAAATTAAGTAAAAGTGACGATAATATGTCTAAATGTTTCAAGGCATCTAGGTAGGTATATGTATAAAGTTAATATCTTTAAAATCCATAACCCACAATAATTCATTTGTTTTCTCATAGAATTATTTATAAAAATCACGAAATGTCGGGATATTCAAAAATTCAACGTTACCTAACTCCCAACGTTTTATTACAATTATTATTATTAGTGTAATTTTAATAAAACTAAGCTTTCCTAAATACCTTTGATATGAAACGACACGACCGACCCCTACCATATAGGCTTTTAATGTAGGTTCGACTACCATGAGCTCACGGTTTGTTAGTTTAAATACATTGTATAAAAGTTGTTGTAAATGATGTACCTAACGATCTTGTATTAAGTAGGTATGAGATAATGTACACAATATAATAATTAATTACATAAGACGACTTCATTATTTCAAGCCATACCTGATGTATTATTTAATTATAATAAATAAACATGGAAATTAAATTGCATTAGAAAATTACTGGTTTTTACTTTGTATATGTTAATATTTCAAACCGAGCCTTAGTCGGTAAACGAAACAGGGAGGAAGCATAGTCGTCATTTCATCGTGTCACGTGGGTTTTCGTGTTGCGCAGTGGTAAGCGCGCACGCGCCCGGCAAGCGAGGCACAGGTTCGAATTCTGTCATAGAAGAATTTTCGATGATGCATATCTCGTTGTAAAATATTTTTTTAAGATGTTTCTATTCTACTAAACAAAAAAAAAACAATTTACAGTAAGTTATTTTTACATATCAACTTGTTTTTACATATCAACTACTGAATACGGTAAAGGTGAAAGTCTACCTATTCTTTTCTCCATACAAACTTTATCCAGGTCCAGGGAGGACTGTGTCCTCCCTGGACCTGGATAAAGATATTAGAAAAATATGGTTATGCCAAAAGTCCGATATCAGCCATGACCATGTCCCTACGTTTTCTTTTTCTATTTTTTCTGAATGTTATTTCTATTCTAATTAGAAATAGTAGATTGTATAACAAGGGAGCAAAATAGTATTTTTACGGCGAGGGCGTTACTTTGAATCACGAGCAAAGCGAGGAATTCTAGAATAGAATCCCGAGCGTAGCGAGGGATTCTAACGTAGAATTCTGAGCGCAGCGAGGGATTCAAAGTATACATCGCCCGAGGCAAAAATAATTTGCTCTCGAGTCATATACTCTACTTTTCATCCCCTTCTATGAGAAAATAAATAAGATATGGTGTTACGTAATTCGTGAATATACCTATTTACTTAAACAAAAATGTTGGGTATAAAATTTTAATATCACGTTTATTATACAGAAGCCCTCTATAAATATTTGTTGGTTGTTATAGCGGCTACAGAAATACATCATCTGTGAAAATTTCATATAAATACTAAAAAAATAAGCAAAATAAATAAAACAAATGAAACTAATGAAACTAACGAAACTAACGAAACTAACGGAACTAACGAAACTAATGAACTAATGAAACTAATTAAACTCATGAAACTAATGAAACTAATGAACTAATGAAACTAATGAAACTCATAAAACTAATGAAACTAATGATCCTAATGAAACTAATGAAACTAATGGAGCTAATGAAATTAATGAAACTCATGAAACAAATGAAACTAATGAATCTAATGAAACTAAAGAAACTAATGAAACTAATGAACTAATGAAACTCATGAAACTCATGAAACTAATGAAACTAACGAAACTAACGAAACTAGCGAAACTAACGAAACTAATGAACTAATGAAACTAATGAACTAATGAAACAAATGAAACTCATGAAACTAATGAAACAAACGAAACAAACGAAACCAATGAAACTAATGAAACTCATGAAACTAATGAAACTAATGAACATAATGAAACTAATGAAATTAATGAAACTAATGAACCTGATGAAACTAATGAAACAAATGTAACTAATGAAACTAATGAAGCAAATGAAACTAATGACACTAATGAAACTGAAACTAATGACACTAATGAAACTAATAAAATAAATAAATTCTGTGAACAACACACAGCGCCATCTAGCCCCGTGGTAAGCCAGTAATTCATATAATTTACGTTTGATTTCTATGAATGATACATATGTTCCAAATTCAAATTTACTTTGCTCCCGGCTGTTTTATTTTGCTCCCGGCTGTTTTACTTTGCTCCCGGCTGTTTATCTTAACAGAAAAGAGCTACTTTGGTCGCACTTATAGAGGACCAAAGCGACACTTTTCGAATAGATGGGATGAAAATGAAATTGCTCTATATGTCTGGATGGGGTTGAACTCTACTCGACGGACCACTAATAAAACTTCACTTTACTGCACTGACTTTATTGACTGTATTTACACTTCTTCTTGACCTATTTATTTGACTGACACTTTTAATAGACACATATATCAAAAACAAACATTTGCCCTACTAAATCATTAGAACGCAACGTAAGCGTGATCTAATTTGTATAGAGTCGCCATCTCTTACTCAAAACTTATAACTAATCAAACATACAAACATTGTGACTTGATCATACCGCCCACCAAGGACAGAATGTCCTTTACAACCGCCCACCATGACGGAAGTAGTGTACAAAAAACAACATAACACATAAACAACATAAACTAATATCAAATTAAAACAAAACATGCACTTGTGACTCTTAATTATTCTCGTTAACTGGTAAAATACATAGTTTAGATGTAGGATGTTTAATCATAGATCCTTTACATCTTAACAAAACAACTCTAGTAATCCTGTCAGCTCCGGGATACTTTTCAAGAATTCTGCCAAACAACCACCTACTTGCAGGTACATTATCTTCCTTAACTAAAACGATGTCTCCAACTGCCGGTTCAGGAATTTTAAAAATGCTATTTGTAACGGTGTTCTTCTTAGTTATAAATCTTCTGCAATACGCTACAACACGAACTAGTTTTTAAGTGACGAATATTTATCTAAACTAGATTGATCTACGACTCCTATATGAACCTTCAAAGACTCTTCTTCATGAGTTTCATTGTTCTTCAATTTAATGTACTGGACATATTGTCCTCTCAAAAACCTCGGACCAAATGTCCATATATATCCAGTTGAGCTAGATCCGCCGGTTGCACACCACGCGATGCACAATCCGCAGGATTGTCCTTAGTACCCACAGTGGTCACACCACTGAGAAGGTTCTCGAGTCGTATGAATTTCCGCGACTCTATTCGCAACAAATGTCTTCCAAGTACTGACATGTTTATTCAGCCAGGCGAGGACGATTGTTGTATCTGTCCAAGCTCAAATACAATGCTTCGCAATATTTAAAACTTCTGCAACCTCTACCAATAACTTTGCTACCAAAACAAATCCGCACAATTCAAGACGTGGGATACTGACTTGTCTGTTCCAGGTAAGTCCTAGAATTTCTACTATGTTATTTAATTTAAATTCAACCTTCCTATCCTCTCTCGCTTCCTTTTCTTCTTTGTCCTTTGTTTCCCTTTGTTCTCTAATCCTTACTAACTCTTCTTTATTGCTTGACCATTTGTGTAGTATAAAACCATCTTCTTCCAAAAGTTCATTAATTTCATTTAATAACTGTACTCCTTCTTGCACTGTTTTACATTCACACATTTTTTTTATATTTACAGGACGCGCCAAACACTACATGGAGCTTGTTTATTGTTCTTTCTTCCTTGATTACTGCATGATGCGATTAGTATACCGCCTGTTCTTTATTTTCATCAGGTTGTTGACACTAACTTCATATGACCTAGCTGTAAGTACTCTTTAATTACCTCTCTGTCTCTGTCATCTATCTTCTAATGTTAGTATCTGAAGCAAATCTTCGTTCTAAATTGTATAATCTACTAACTGCTATTGAACGTGAATCTCCATCTTTGCAGGAAGGCACCCCCTCACGAAATGGCAATTTCACCACATATCTCCCATCAGAATCACGACGCGTAGTAGCAGTGAAAATGTCTTCACACCTTTGTTCTTCTGCTGTTAACATTTTTGCACTCAATAAACTTTCTGACTCCAATTCCCAAAATGTTTTAAATCAAAATCCTCTGTCGATGTATGTAAAACTGTTATTTTATTTTCATTTGTAGCTGTATTTACTGGTCCAGATAATATCCAACCTAATGTGGTGCACTGTGCTACTGGAGCACCCTTTGGTCCCCGTAACACGCCTTCCCTTATTATCTGGCTGTAAACTTCAGCGCCTAATAACAAATCGATCTTATTCGGTACATTAAAATAAGGATCAGCTAAAGAAACCTGAGATAATTCAATCCAATCATCCAGTAACACTCGCTCTACCGGCAAGTAACTTGTTATGTTACTCAAAACATATGCTTTCACCTCAATCTCATAGCTTGGATCAATTTTAGATTTTAACTTAAGTGAAACCATAAATTTGGACACTGTAGAATTTTCACCTCCCACACCTGAAATAATATTAGTAACAGGAATTCTCTTTAAACCTAAACCTTGGACTGTGGCTTCAGTCACAAAGGACGCTTGAGAACCCTGATCCAATAAAGCTCTGACAACACGAAATTGACCTGTTCTGCTTTCAACGTCAACTAATGCTGTAGCCAATAAAACATGATTGTTCTTAGTTTTAGTACAACATGCCATATGACTTGTAGATTGAGTTGGAATCGAGGTACATAATGAACCTGTCGCACCATTTGCGTTGTTAAACCTTCCGGAACTGTCTTCAACCGTTTGACCTACTAAACCTGAACCAACAGTTGAAGTCGATGCCCTGATATTCTTTGGATGAAGCAAAGAATGGTGACGTTTTCCGCAAACCTTACAATTGATGGGTATTTGACAGAACTTCACACTGTGTTTACCCCCTAAACAATTGAAACATATTTTATTCTTAAATACAAAATCTCGTCTACTTTCGCAGTCCTGATTTGCAAAATTCTTGCAAAAACACAATTTATGTACATCACCACAAAACTCACATTTCAGTTTTTGTACATCAACATGAAAGACCTTACTATGACTATTTGTTTGACCAGTAGATGTACGTACATTAAAGAATGATGGCTTATTGCCATGTTTAGTTTCAACTGCTTCTAAAGCACGGAACTTATCGCTTAAAAAGTCGCTTAACTCATCATAAGTAGGCAATGAATTTGAATCTACAGTTTTTGCAACGTGTAGTTCCCACTCCTTAAGAGTTTCCTGATCTAATTTTAAAGTTAACAAATGTGTTATGATAGGATCCTAAGATAAAATGTCTATGTTTAAATTTATAAGGGATGTTAAACAATCAGATGTAGTTCCTAATAACTCTTTCAAAATACTAGCTGACGCAGAGGTCGCATTTCTCTGACTTAGGAAACGTTTCAAGATATTATGAACCAAAAATTGTTTATTATTGTAACGTGCTGCTAAAATATTCCAACAACTTTCATAATTTGCAGCTGTTACAGGTCTATTTCTTATTAGTTGTTCTGCCTCTCCTGTCAGGTAGCTTTTCAAATATTGCAATCGCTCAACATCATCTAGCGACTGATTTTTGTGGATCATTGAAAGAAACAAATCTCGAAATGTGATCCACTCCGTATATTTCCCTGAAAACCTAGGTATATGAATTTCTGGTAACTTCATACGCTTTGATCTTATGTTACAGTTTTTATTGTCAACTTTTCTGCAGGTAATTCTACATCTTTTGGTAAACTAGCTAAGGATTTTTGTAATTCACCCTTATAGTCTAAAAACTCTACTTCTGTTGAATCGTACGTATCGTTAATAACATTATGGTTCTTTGTCTAATAACGCCGACTCATAAGTCATTAACAATTCTTTATGACCCTGTTTGAACTCAATCCATATCTCATGTAATGCTTCTAATCTGTTCTGTATATAATCTCTAGTGATACGATCCTTAGGGGATTTTTTGAAATTTGTTCTAGTTTTCGTAATTCTTGTTGCTAGCTCCTCATGGTAGTTAATCAAAGGTATAGACTTTGCCATGTTGTTATTTTAGTGCAAAGTTTATAAGAAAAATGAAACTAACTTTTTTGCAAAAGTTCAATTTCCGAAAATTTTACAAGTGTTTGACAATTCTGGGGAAAATCGGGCATGGATTCCCCGTACATGCGTTATTTCACTTATTTTTCTAAGTCCTAGCTACTGAATTGAAATTATTCTAAGTCCCTAATTATGCTAAAATTTTCTAAGTGCCTAAATTTCCTATTAAAATTATTCTAAGTTACATTGTTCCTTGAAATAAAGTTCAAATTTGCCTGTCTAATAAAATCCAAAGTACTCACGGTTTCACTGCACTCACACACAGAAAGATCGCACTAGTAACTTCCCTCAGTTACCGCGCGGTCCTTGTCCTCTGCTCCGATGAACTCCACAGCTCCTCCTGGGCTTCCACCAGCCTCTGCTCCTCCTGGGGCTTCCACCAGCCTCAGCTTCTCCAGGGGCTTCCATCAGCCTCAGCTCCTCCTGGGGCTTCCACTAAGCCTCAGCTTCTCCTGGGGCTTCCACCAGCCTCAGCTTCTCCTGGGGCTTCCACCAGCCTCAGCTTCTCCTGGGGCTTCCTTCAGCCTCAGCTCCTCCTGCACGCCGCCAACTACGGCTGCTCCAGGACTGCCACCACCACCTTGGGGCTCCTGGACTGCCGCCACCTTGGGGCTCTTCCTTCCTGGGCTGCCTTCACCAGCACCAGCCAGCTCGTGGATCACGAGCTGTGATCTTCCTACACGTACTCCACCGAGTACGGTTCAGTGGTACTTCCTTGTACCACTGTGCACTCAAAAATCCGGTTTCTTCATCCGGGTCGTACCGGACCAAAATGGATGGGGTTGAACTCTACTCGACGGACCACTAATAAAACTTCACTTTACTGCACTGACTTTATTGACTGTATTTACACTTCTTCTTGACCTATTTATTTGACTGACACTTTTAATAGACACATATATCAAAAACAAACATTTGCCCTACTAAATCATTAGAACGCAACGTAAGCGTGATCTAATTTGTATAGAGTCGCCATCTCTTACTCAAAACTTATAACTAATCAAACATACAAACATTGTGACTTGATCAATGTCTTTATCCAGGGAGGAAACAGTCGACTACGTTTGTATGGAGAACGGGTAGATATGTCATGGTCAATATGGTCATAGCAGATATAGATTTTATAGCAGAAACATATTTGCTCTATATGTCTTTATCCAGGGAGGAAACAGTCGACTACGTTTGTATGGAGAACGGGTAGATATGTCATGGTCAATATGGTCATAGCAGATATAGATTTTATAGCAGAAACATATTTGCTCTATATGTCTTTATCCAGGGAGGAAACAGTCGACTACGTTTGTATGGAGAACGGGTAGATATGTCATGGTCAATATGGTCATAGCAGATATAGATTTTATAGCAGAAACATATTTGCTCTATATGTCTTTATCCAGGGGGGAAACAGTCGACTACGTTTGTATGGAGAACGGGTAGATATGTCATGGTCAATATAGTCATAGCAGATATAGATTTTATAGCAGAAACATATTTGCTCA
This sequence comes from Idaea biselata, assembly GCA_958496205.1. Lineage (NCBI taxonomy): Eukaryota > Metazoa > Arthropoda > Insecta > Lepidoptera > Geometridae > Idaea > Idaea biselata. The sequence continues at coordinate 14,616,840 of OY292402.1, forward strand.
ATATGTCTTTATCCAGGGAGGAAACAGTCGACTACGTTTGTATGGAGAACGGGTAGATATGTCATGGTCAATATGGTCATAGCAGATATAGATTTTATAGCAGAAACATATTTGCTCTATATGTCTTTATCCAGGGAGGAAACAGTCGACTACGTTTGTATGGAGAACAGGTAGATATGTCATGGTCAATATGGTCATAGCAGATATAGATTTTATAGCAGAAACATATTTGCTCTATATGTCTTTATCCAGGGAGGAAACAGTCGACTACGTTTGTATGGAGAACGGGTAGATATGTCATGGTCAATATGGTCATAGCAGATATAGATTTTATAGCAGAAACATATTTGCTCTATATGTCTTTATCCAGGGAGGAAACAGTCGACTACGTTTGTATGGAGAACGGGTAGATATGTCATGGTCAATATGGTCATAGCAGATATAGATTTTATAGCAGAAACATATTTGCTCTATATGTCTTTATCCAGGGGGGAAACAGTCGACTACGTTTGTATGGAGAACGGGTAGATATGTCATGGTCAATATAGTCATAGCAGATATAGATTTTATAGCAGAAACATATTTGCTCAATATGTCTTTATCCAGGGAGGAAACAGTCGACTACGTTTGTATGGAGAACGGGTAGATATGTCATGGTCAATATGGTCATAGCAGATATAGATTTTATAGCAGAAACATATTTGCTCTATATGTCTTTATCCAGGGAGGAAACAGTCGACTACGTTTGTATGGAGAACGGGTATAGATATGTCCTTTCCTCGGACAACGGAAACAACAGTTAAGGTTGTGTTGTGACTCTTATTAGTCACAAAAGTGTCAACAATCAATCACCCTTTCGCCTCCTACGCTGAAATGTACAATCATGGTCTAGTTTCCTAGAAAATGGTTACACATTATACAATTGGAAAGAAATAAATAATCACTATCCCTACATCTGTCATTCAGTGTACAGTAAATATGGTATTGCGGAGACAATATTTGATTTATATTGTATCCGCAAAGCAAACATTTTGAAAGGTACAGACAGACATATAATATCTGTGTGATATACTCACTCATGTAGGTACCTATGTTAAGAAATGAGTAATGTTGACAAATAATATTTCATACAACTGTATACTAAAAGACACGCGTGGCAGCTAAGCCACGCGGTAATCTAGGGATAAAAGAAGGCTACCTAAGTTATAATCAAATCTCCAGCTATCTGCATACTACATTTTATCGCAATCGGTTCAGTAGTTTTTTCGTGATGGAGAAATACATACCTAATCGTTTACCTACTTACCAACTTATGAAAGTGTGTGTACTTACTACACAAACTTTCACATCTATTATTTATTATACATAGATAATTATTATGAAATTCAAAGTCCTGACTGATAATATTACCTAAATGACTGACTGAAATATACATATATCGACACACAGCCTAATCCGCTGATCCTTGAGACATCAAAATTGGAAAGTGTGTTTGTGTGATGTGCAGGGGATGGGACTTACGCGGGTGAAACCATTAGATCCTGCTAGTTCATAATACTACAAGTAGAATCACAGATTACAATTCAATTCCAATGCACATATCTACGTATGTTTAATTCATGTCTATTTGTACGTCAGCTTGTATTACTCAACTGTGTTTTTTTACCCAATTAATCTTGTCCAATGCCAAGATCAAGTGGATTCTGAGAACCAACGATAATATAACATTTGTAGGTGCTCCATGTTTAGTCAAAGCAAAAGTAGGTAGGTATATTATGTTGGTTTTCACCGGGTTTATACTACCTACTTATAAAAAAACCTATCATTTTAATAAAATAAAATTCAATCTTGAAGAAGGGATCTGTAAAGGTCTCGAAACGTTGAGCTTTGAAACAATGCTAAAAGTAATAAACACCACGCGATAAAAACCGAAAAATGTCTTTAATTTCAAAATATTTTTTTTGTTTTATCTATAAACTAATAATAAGCTGGCCCGACCCGACATACGTTGTCCTGTCAGTTATACATTAAACCTAGAACCCTTAACCACTACTATCCTACCCTAATACTACTTCATTCATTTGTAACAAACTTGTTATTGATTTGTTAAAGTTGCAGGCATGCCACACCTTATATTCTCTAAAAAGCTCATTAGTTTTTATCACAAATTAACATCATTCTCTACTTTGATTTTAATGTTTTCATATAATAAGATGGTGCAAGTAAGCTAAATTAATAATTACTACTTATATGAGTGTATGGACTTGGATTTCCCAATATCGACTCACGGCACTATTGATCTTGAACCAAATACTTTGAGAATTCGTCACTCATTCATTTAAATAGGTACTCAAGTACTTTTAACAGAGTAGGATCACTATTTGACCCAAGTAAATCTGTACAGCTGCATTTTTGATGACAACAGATAAAAAAAATCATTGACGAAATAAGTAGGTCGATTTTTATCTAAAATCTAACCAATAATTATGTATACTAAACATTATACAAATGCCCGATGATAATAATTGAAAACAACCTTTTGTGTTAAAATTAGGTAACGTTACCCAATATCCTAAGTTACCACATCACGAAATGATCACGAAAAAGTTTCGATTTCATCCAGTTTTTATTTCAAAATTACATAAACAACTCGTATAGTAAACCCAAATCCCAAACCAACCAATTTCGAAGATTAGCTTCACAATTTGCTTAATTCCCATTAAAATTATTAATGTGAAAAATGACTGTAAGAGAAAACACAGTGTGTAGTCTGATACAAAGTTTTCCCGTGCTCCTAATTCTAGCTCAGAAGCAGAACAAATGCCTTGAAACTGCTTTCGTTTACAAGCCACCTTCCCCGACGCATTCGCCAGAATACTACGAAGCTTTGGACAGCCTGTTTCATTCGGTATACAGTCAGGGTCATGGAGGGCATCATAACCACGACTACGGTCATAATGCGGGATATCCTGGACATACTCTTTACTATTCTGGCAGCAAGAAAAAGCCCAGTTACCATCACAGCGGGACAGTTTACTACACACCATCGTATAGCTACCCGTCCTACGGTCCAGGGCATTATGGAACATCCCATTATGGAACTGGGTCGAGTTACCTCTACCCTAGTTTCAAGAAAAGTAACCTTTACGCGGCGGGTAACCTGAGTTATGGTTATGCGGCGTCTCAGCAGTATAATGTCAATAATAAGTATAAGGTGGTGGTGAAGAAGACTAAGGTTGGAAGCAAGAAGAGGAAGTCGGGGAAAAGTCGAGGTAACTTTTAAGTACCTAAGGGTGAAGCCAGTTACGATGCATTAGAGATGATTAGTTACAGTAGAGTAGAGAGCGCTTAATACACGGGCTTAATACAATCACGATTAAGGAAAAAGTTTTCTCTTGTCTCCATACAAACTTTACAAACGTAGTCGACTGTTTCCTCCCTGGATAAAAACGTTAGAGAAAATGTGTTTCTGGCATAAAATCTATATCAGCCATGACTATGCTCCTTTGTTTTGTTTTTTTTTTCATAATTTGTTATATTTTTTTTCTTAATGTTATTTCTATTCTAATTTAAGCCGAAGGCGAGGCGACGTTACCATGTCTCCGATTCTAATTAGGAAAAAAAAAACAAAACGAAGGGGCATGGTCATGGGAGATAGGTAGGTATAGGTTTATGCGGAAACATTGTCCAGGGAAACAGTCGACTACGTTTGTAAAGTTTGTATAGAGAAAAGAGTAGGTATCCTTTCCCCTTAGGTTAGGATAAGCATTTTCTTTGTACTATATCATTATTGTTTATATTTTTTATGTGCTCTATATCTATTGTAAGTGTTTATAGAGAATAAATAGCTTACATATTTTATTCCTTATTTGCTTTGAAAATTCCTATTCACTTAAGCTAAGGTAAACTTTGTAAAGTTCTTTATTAAAAAATAGTTATTTGTTATGCAAGGCTGCAAAGTTGGTTTTTGCAGCGTGTACTTGTATTGAAACCTGAGCTAGCGAAGCAATCTAGGATTGAACCACGAGCGCAAGCGAGTGGTTCAAATATAGAATGCTGAGCGTCGCAAAGGTTTCAAAGGTACGAGATGCAAAAAACTTTGCTGCCGAGTGAAACACACAATTTTTCACCTCACTACAGCGAGGAAAACGCTAGGTGCATTTTTCCGGTAGAAAACTCAATTCGGCATTACATACCGCTTACCTATTGTACCGTAAATAATAAAAACCCGGCCAAGTGCGAAACTCACGCGCACGAAGGGTTCCGTACCACTATTACATTTGGGTACCGAACCCTAAATTTTTTAAAATTTGATAATAAAAAACTTTGGCACAAAGACAATCTGATACTCTTTGGTAAGTGAAGGCAGACTGGTATTTGACAGATAGGGCAGCCATTTTGAATTTCATGACCTACTCGATTCGATGTTTTTGAAACACGTTTGTTGTATGGGAGCCCCTCTTAAATATGTGTTTTAATTTGTTTTTAGTATTTGTTGTTGTAGCGGCAACCAAAATACATCTTCTGTAAAAATTTCAACCGTCTAGCTATTACGGTTCATGAGATACAGCCTGGTGACAGACGGACGGACGGACGGACGGACGGACGGACGGACGGACGGACGGACGGACGGACGGACAGACGGACAGACGGACAGACGGACAGACGGACAGACAGACAGACAGACAGACAGCGAAGTCTCAGTAATAGGGTCCCGTTTTTACCTAAAACCCGAACCCTAAAAATAAGCAAACATGGGTGTCAATTCGAGCAAACCAAATTCCGACTTAACTTAACTTAAAATTAGTTAAGACGTGTCAAATTACAGATTGCTATTCAGAAAACGCCGACTTAACTTATTATGACAGACTCAGACTCAGATATCAGACCGACACTGTCCTGTCCTTATAGGTGATTTTTCCTGACGAAGTACCAAAATTATAAATTTTGTAAAGCGCGGGCTAACACTTTTAGACACAATGATTAGACTTTGTAAAGGTGCTAACAAAATAGAGCTTCTTCGTAGGATATAACTACAATACATAAATGACAATAAAGTATTTGGCGTTTGCTATACCTTAATATATAAATATTTCTCTTGAACTATTATCCCAGTAAATAGTACAGTTTCTAAGTCATAGCAGGACTAGTTAATCAGTCCAAATAGAGAGTAAGAATGTATAAATTTTATTTTAATTATGTTCTCATGTAAGTGACAGTAATGTCTTTTTTGAGAATAAATTTCTTTAAACCTAAACCTAACCTAAGAACTAAAAGTTCTGATCTGTTTAAACCTCTAAGCCTAGAGGGCAAATCAACCTAGGGGTCGAACATTTGTCATTTTACAATAAACAAGATCATGTATTAATGGGGTGGTATATCCTGTGTTTGCTAAATTTTAAGTCAAAACGATACGTTAGCATTCATTTTTTATAATCAGACCTTAGCCAGGTCTATATTACAAGTAAATAATACTTAAAGCTAAGATGATTAAGATGTTATCCTCTTTTCATAGATTAAATTTACTTATTGTATTAAGTAGGCACCAAACCTACCTAATAATTAAAGTTCCTATAAAGGTTGTATAAGTTCTATAAGAGTTAAATTCAAGTTCTATAAGTAAGATTATAGTTTAGTAAAGATTATTTATGATAGGTTATGCCTATAAATAAAAGATCATTGAAGGGTAATTCTTTTCATTGTGATATTTCCTTAGATATACCTACTCTCAACATCTACAAGTCTATCTATCTATCTTGCCTAGAAGGATGTAACACGAATATAATTCATTCATCACACTTACTTGGCCCCAATTCTATATAATGCCATTAATTTGAAATTCAAAACTAAACAGTTAACAAAAAGCAAACTCCAGTCCACAATACAACAATGGCTAAATAATCTTGATTACAATCAAACGGAGCAACTGATAGAGAACTTTTGGCGTGGCTCATAAAGCAGTTAGGGATATAATATGATACATGATGGATACATGATGGATACATGGCACTTCACAAACCCCACAACACAACAATACGTACACACGCATTAACTAAAACTAAAAGTGGTATAATAATATAATAGTTATTTTTAAACTGTATACTAATTGGGAAGAACACTACCTTTTGCAACACAGTTTTAAACTAACGCAAAAGGTAGAGATTCAATTTTGTATTTTCTGTATATTTATTGTGGCCAATAAAGTTATTTTGTATTTGTATTTGTATGATTAAACGAACTTACCTGTACGTGAAGTTCTATCATAATTATATGAAGTGTTACATCCGAATAGGTAAGTCCCCCCCATCCCGGTAAACCCCATTAGGCAGAAACATCACAGAAAAGGTCTCCAGACTTAATGAAGCCAAGCCGGACGCTAGAGATGAGCGGGAAGTAGGAAGGGATACCAGCACAAAAAACTTACGACTAAAGTGGGCAAACTATGTGGTACTACAAGTCTATCTATCTATCTTACCTATTCGGATGTAACACTTCATATAATTATGATAGAACTTCACGTACAGGTAAGTTCGTTTAATCATGAATTATGCAACATGAACATTCTGCACCAAGTGAATTACATACCATTGAATTCAAATTTTGAATTCAATGGTATGTTTACTCATTTTGGTTAAAATGTCAAAATCAAAATCATTAAGTAATTCATATTTCCAGTATCGATATGGGTAAATAGATAACAAAAACTGGTTTAGATAGATGTTTATTAAAATTGTAAATTTAGTTCAAATTTGAATTTCATTATGGGTCTTCACACATGCAGAATAATTCTGGCGTTTTAAGAATTGTTGGACAGAAGCATTCCGGTTCGCAATCTGCATTGGTCACACAAGCTGCGGAAAAAAAAAACATAATTTCAATGAGACGGGTTCCTCTCCATATAAAAATCCTTTTGATTGACTTTTGTTAGTTACCTACCATTATAAGGAACCTATTTTCATACCTGAAGGGTGTTACTATTGTTTAAATTCAAAAATTCTTTATGCATTGAAAGCAAAGTATGAAAATTGACTATAATTTTGGTGTGGTTTCGGAACGCGCCCTCCGATGACAATTATATTCGTGTTACATCCTTCTAGGTAAGATAGATAGATAGACTTTTAGTACCACATAGTTTGCCCACTTTAGTCGTAAGTTTTTTATGCTGGTATCCCTTCCTACTTCCCGCTCATCTCTAGCGTCCGGCTTGGCTTCATTCGCATTTTAGTGCGCCTCCACGATAGTCGTGCGCTGCGGTCTCGATTGAAAAAATAATAAAATATAATCGAAACGCGCGCATAAAGAATATTAGCATAATAAAGAAGAAATCTAGTGAAAAAGTTAGCAAGATTCGACATCATCAAGCAGCACTCAAGTTCTTCGTGATCCATGCCGTTTCCGGACAGTGAAAACGTGGTTCGTACCTACCTACATTTTTAATAAATGCACCAGAATAAGTCTCAGAGACTTTTTCACCGCATTTAATGTATCATGCATCAGAATTATCTGTGGGATTCTTCGCCGCATGAGTACCTATTCTTTGGGGCAAGTTTTCACTCGCCCCATAGCGAGTGTCTTCACACTCCACATTTAGTGTATCATGCATCAGATTAATCTATAGGATTCTTCGCCGCATAAGTACCTATCCTATGGGGCAAGTTTTCACTCGCCCCATAGCGAGTGTCTTTACACTGTACCTACACTATCGGTTTTTTCAAACCAGAATCAAATTGTTTGTTTTTCTCAAACCATTTTTTCTGCAGTTATGCAGAAAAAATGAAAAAAAAAAAAATTAGCGTTAGCTAACGGCGTTTTTTACACTCGGGGTCCGAGGGTCCCAAGTCGGGGTCCGTATCCAGGGATAACGATAAAAATCTCGTCTGATTCAGACGTGCCAGCTGTTCAGCCAACAGCCTACAGCCGCCACGGAACCGATCGCTACACCAGCAACCAATCGCTGCGCCAGCAACCGATCCGTAGCAAGGATGGACTCATTTGGGCGAACCAAATTCCGAATTACTACATCATTTTGTAGTATGTCCAATATTATCAGTAAAATTCCACCCGGAACTGTTTTTAAAAGCTAATCTACGTCTAGATTTGCACATTTCACAACCACGTGCCAAAAAAAAAAAAAAAAAAAATTACGGAAAATTGCGAATAATTTTTCAAAACAATTTTTCTTATGTGTCAGTTAACACTGATAAATAAAGCTTAGGAACGAGTAATTGTTTCAAAAACAACAACAACATTGCTTAAAATATCAAGCAATTGTTATGTAATCTCAGCACTTAGGCTGAATACCGAAATTATAACGGTAATTTCGAATAACTACGAGACAGATATAACGAGGATAGACAGAAACGAAATATGGCAGTAACCAATTATTGTGCTTTTATGGAAAGTTATTTCCAACCAGTTGCCACGTGCTAACTAGGTATTTGTACAGAATCAAAACTAATGGTGCGGCCACACTGTTCCTCTCGCCTCGCTTACGACACGCTCGCGCTGGTCTCGCTAAAATGAATATAGTTAGATATATACCTACCTATATATCGTAGGTATCTACGCATGGCGAGTAACGTGATTAATATTTCTGCTCATGAGCGTTTCTACATGGGGCGTATTCTGCTCGCTAATCATGTTGTTCTCAAGCCCTTCGGGTTTCCGCGCTATAATGAACAGATCATCTGTTGTTTGACTCACAAAACGTCAATTTTCTTAGTCAATAGTGACTCCACCCTATTTTTTGGTGAATAAATAACTCAAAACAAAATAATAAATATTTTATTTGGTAAAAATTTAAGTACATGAGAGTTGAAAATCAGCCTCAATATCCAGAAGTTAAGCTAAAATATGGCAACAAACTAGGAAGTAGCAAAGTCTAGAAGGTACATTTGTTCGCGAACCTACAGCGGGGTTCCGATGACCTCAGCGAGTGCATCGCTTCAAGGGATTTTATCACAAATGATTACACAGCCTCCAGCCCAACGTGAAACCTACGCTATGCTGGTAGACTTGCCTATTTTTATAGTGTTCGGAGCTCCCTAATTACGCCACGATATATTTTAACTTGGCTTAAGGTTTAGGTTCCCAATAAATAAAAATGTGTTCGATTGGTTCACAAATCGTACATTGATAAAGCCAAGGCAAAAAATACAAGGTAAATTCACAAAGTAAACCTACTAATGACTAGTAAGTACCCTCGTGTTTCGGTAACCTACCGGTAACTAGATTCAATGTCTAGATATAGCCACAAAATACAACATTTTACAAGATGTTTGTAAAAAACGTACTTTATATGTATTGCTAACTTTACAGTTACAAGAAGCATATATTTAATTAATGTACAAATTGTACAATAGTCTAGTTCATTAAGACATTGGGGTACTGACCTAAAGACCCGAGTTCAAACCTAGCAGCCAGTGAATTTCTGAGGATGTATTTTCCTTTAAAATATTTACAATGTATATTGTACTTTGTTTTCACTATTTGTCCGTTTTGTCCCATTCTAGATACAAAGGTGAATACTTTTCCTACTCCTTAACCAGTAAAGTATGAATGGGCAAGTTTTACACCATCCATAGGTAACTAATGGACGCCTAGTACATCAGCTCTATTACAGCTATTCGATGAGAATAATTGGAGATACTTATTATAAAGATTTACATTCCCACTCGTTGTCAGTGGGTACGATCGAACGGTAATTGTCTTCGCCATTGATTCTCTGTAGGAACGTTGCTAGGGCAATCGTGTAGAAATTAGGAGATACGCTAACGGCTAACCTAAATACACAATAGGATATCTAGTTCCTAAGTACCTGGTAGTAGAATAAAGACCTAAAGATGATTACAGGTTCACGTAATCAACGGAAACATAAAGTAGGATTTTTAAGAGATCAACTTTACATGACTACTCCACGGTCCTTTGTAATTCCCTGTAGGAATTCTAATTTCACTTATCAATCAGAGTTGGTTCTCACGTGCTAGAGATATTAGTATATACTATCGGAACTCTTAACTGCTGGGTGTGCCCTGTAATATCGAAAGAGCCCGTGGCGGCGGGCCGGGCCTGAGCAGGCGGTGGTCTAAAAATTAATCTCATTTGCAATTAACCAATTAAAACGTTTGGCAGCAGTTTTTGTTCTAAAACTTTAGCTAAAAGTTGTAGTAATTCTTGTTTAATGCTTCGAATTGACAACCCAACGTAACGCAGCTAAATGCTGTATCAATCACACGAAGGATGCCCAATATCCCCGTATTCGTAGCAATATAATTGAAACGAGATTTGACAGTGACAGTTTAAATCACGTAAGATCTTTTCATACCAAATATTTCGAATAAAATGTATGACAGTTTTACATTTTATGTTAATAATGTGGCCTTAGACAGAAGCTTTTAGGCTCTCTTTTTACTGCTATTAAATGATTTTTAAGATTAAAATATATATATCTAATATATAAAATTTCCATGTCACAGTGTTAGTTACCGTACTCCTCCGAAACGGCTTCACCGATCTCCACCAAACTCCACATACGTATTCAGTAGGTCTGAGAATCGGCTACTATCTATAATTTATAAGGCAAAACAACGTTTGCCGGGTCAGCTAGTATATAGATATATATATGTCTGAGAAGGCAATAGATGTCTTGGTACCTTACCATAAATATGAGGTACTAGCCAACCGTGATCCCTCAACGGTTATGCAATTAATTACCTCCCCTAATCGTATCGAAGACTACTGAGTATTATCAATTTAATTCTTACTTCAATTGATGTGTTAAGATAAATAATTAAGTTATCGGTATTCTAATGAAACGGTAGTTTTCAATCGCAACATTCAAACGTACATTAGTGTATGTATGTTTCAAGGGTAACCATTGGGTTATCAGTTATCACGACGGCAATGCTAAAACAAAGCATCTCGCCTAAGGCATTTATTGACATAGGCATATTGGCCTAGCTGCAAGGTTACACCCCACAGTAATACGATATTTCTTACATACCTACGCTAGTACCACTATTGTAAACAAACTAGCAATAATAGGTAATTGGATCTAGATTTAACATTTAGACCATCTTATTCTAGGAGTCTTTGCGATATTTATTATAATAATTATCAATCTATTGGTATATATTTGTCTCAGACCGACACTGTCCTGTCCTTATAGGTGATTTTTCCTGACGAAGTACCAAATTTATAAATTTTGTAAAGCGCGGGCTAACACTTTTCGACATAATGATTAGACTTTGTAAAGGTGCTTACAAAATAGGGCTTCTTTGTAGGATATAACTACAATACATTAATGACAATAAAGTATTTGGCGTTTGCTATACCTTAATATATAAATATTTCACTTGAACTATTATCCCAGTAAATAGTACAGTAATAGTACAGTGTTTAAGTCATAGTAGGACTAGTTAATCAGTCCAAATAGAGAGTAAGAACTAAACGTTCTGATCTGTTAAACCTCTAGGCATAGAGTGCAAATCAACCTAGGGGTCGAACATTTGTCATTTTACAATAAACAAGATTATGTATTAATGGAGTGGTATATCCTGTGTTTGCTTAATTTTAAGTCAAAACGATACGTTAGCATTAATTTGTTATAATCAGACCTTAGCCGGGTCTATATTACAAGTAAATAATACTTAACGCTAAGCTGATTAAGATGTTATCCTCTTTTCATAGATTAAATTTACTTATTGTATTAAGTAAGTAGGTATCAGACCTACCTAATAATTAAAGTTCCTATAAAGGTTGTATAAGTTCTATAAGAGTTAAACTTAAGTTCTATAAGTGTGATTATAGTCTAGTAAAGATTATTTATGATAGGTTATGCCTATAAATAAAAGATCATTGAAGGGTAATCCTTTTCATTGTGATATTTCCTTAGATATACCTACTCTCAACATCTACAAGTCTATCTATCTATCTTACCTAGAAGGATGTAACACGAATATAATTCATGATTAAACGAACTTACCTGTACGTGAAGTTCTATCATAATTATATGAAGTGTTACATCCGAATAGGTAAGTCCCCCCATCCCGGTAAACCCCATTAGGCAGAAACATCACAGAAAAGGTCTCCAGACTTAATGAAGCCAAGCCGGACGCTAGAGATGAGCGGGAAGTAGGAAGGGATACCAGCATAAAAAACTTACGACTAAAGTGGGCAAACTATGTGGTACTACAAGTATATCTATCTATCTTACCTATTCGGATGTAACACTTCATATAATTATGATAGAACTTCACGTACAGGTAAGTTCGTTTAATCATGAAGAAACCATAAGAAACTCGGGGGGTTTTTCTTTTTTGTGATTACGTGTTAAATTACAATCGTCATCATAATACAGATATCTTTAATTTAAACTGGAGCAGTTATCAATCATGGTTACCTACGTTTTTTGGTTAGCTGCCTTTGTTTATGTGCGAGATTTTATCTTTTCAAAATTAACTTAATAACATTATTATTTATTGTATGAAATGTAAAATAATACATATGTCTATACTATATTATGTTAATCGGTATTTTTACGATTTTTTTTTGTATATAATATTCTACGAGTAACAAATAGAAATGGAGATTTAACTCACATAGTGAACCCGATAAAAATGTGTTCCAAAGTTAACCATCGCGCAGACATTTCCGCGCACTGGATTGTATCTTTCTTGACATGACTGGCATTCTTTGACAATAAGTACGGACATAGTGAATAGTGTTAAACAGTAGGGCATCAGTCATTTAATGTGAACTCAATAGTTGGGTTTTAACTTCGTCTAGTCAAATATTAATTATATAAATCTGAGGTTGTTCATGGAAACAGGAAACGTGTTTATTGCTCTGTTCGGTGCTGGTAGAGGAAACCTACAAAAAAGTATTTGAAGAACAAAAGACTTTAAATGACCATCGTATCACGTTTATCCAATATAAAATCCAACCTACAATTCTTGCCCATCGAAAGGTTGCCTAGAAGAGATCCCTTTTAGCGATAAGGCCGCCAAATTATACTATCGAGTCTTTTCATACAAAACGCTAAGATAAACTTTTTAAATTCTTAAGAATAGTTAACATATTGCACCGGGACTTCATCCCTGCAAGGTCTAAAGGCAAACATTGTATAGCTTGACGTCTTCTTCCGATTAGTATACGGATCTATCGTGACGTTTTACACAACTTTCGAACAATTTCATTTTTAAACTTCATTGGCCCTTAACTCAGAAACGTCCGAACATTTAGGACATCGTGTGATGGAATATTGTTTGTTTATTTAGGTCTCATCTGTTCATGGATGCCGTTGACTATGCCAAAGACTTAATAGGTCCTTTATTTGTTAACTAGTTATTTCAATTCTATTGATTGATCACTACAGAACACAAATGTTTAATAAAAAAACATTAAAAGTGACAACCCTTTTGCGTAGGTGATTGTTACATCAACTAGGCTTAGTTTCCATACTGTTCCTTATTTGTACTACTTTGTACTGTGGTTTGGCGATCAAGTTGTAAATTTTCAAAAGTCGGAATAATCCGTGGAACACTTTTTGAGAGCCAATGAGACTTCCATATATATTCTGAGTTCGTTGATAATATTGCACCAATTTGTTTTGTTAGACCTCGGACAGAGAAGAACACGGATAAGACAAAACTAAAAGGGTTTCTTGTTGACTACGAAACCCTAAAAATAGGGCAAGTTTGGCACGAGTGGGGAGCAAGTGTGATGCGGGAAAGTGCGAGTGTAGCGCGGGATGGGTGTGAGTGTGACGCGAGTGTGGTACGAGATTTATGTGTGTGTTTAGTTTTCAAGTGTATATTATACAATTATTTAGATCGGCAACTCTATGTCATTGACGTCTCAAACTCCCTTAAATAGTACTTACTGGTGACAAATAAATAACATGTAACGGGTCTTACGGTAAAATACATTTTGTAAATTAACACGATTTATAAACATAGTTGAATTTTATTATTAGAAATATGGGTCTAGAACGTCGAGGCAATTAATAAATAAATATAAATATTGCATAAATATTGCACGAATATATTGCACGACGTTACACACAGCGCAATCTAGCCCCAAACTAAGCACTAGGCTTGTACTATGGGTACTAGACAACGGATATACTACACATTATACTTTTTTTTTGTAAATACACACATATGATACATAGAAAACACTGAATATCCCATGTCTTCGGACCGTGGTGAGTCCTAGGACACGATGTTTTTCCTTCACCGTAAGAGCGATGTTATTAGCGCATATACCTTTTTCTTAAAGAAAAAGACATTGGTGCGCGGTCTGGATTCGAACCCACGACTCTCAGAATGAAAGCCGGGGTATCTACCACTAGACCAACACCGCTCGAAACAACGATTAATAACAACGATTATGTACAGCGCGGTCTAAACCCGTGCTTCTAATAATAAAAAAGCAACTATGTTAACAAATCGTGTGAATTTAAAAAGTTTAAATCGTGTTAATTTCAAAAAAATAAATAACAAATTCTTACCCTGAGCTTGTACCATCGATATGGCAACGGCAGCCGAAATTAGCAGTGTTATTAAAGAGAAAAACTTCATGTTTTCAAAAGTTATTGGAGAGTTTTGTAAAACTGATGCGATAATAATATCTAGCAATTAATCTCGATGCCTTATATACATACTATTTTTAAAGACCAGGTAATTGAGAATGTCAAGCCAATTAGTATTTTGCAATAAGTAATGATTGTAATCTGCATTGCTTCGGCTCTTCGGTTCGGTCTTAAGGTTGTGCAGCCCCATCAGTGCGTTTGTGGGTCAGCCGTGGACGGGTTTGGTCATCACGGGTTGTTCTGCCAGAGGAGCTCTGGTCGTATTCCTCGCCATTCGGCCCTCAATGACGTCATTCGTCGGGCTCTTGCTTCAGCGATCATTCCGGCTATGTTGGAACCAAACGGCATTGTTCGTTCTGATGGCAAGAGACCGACGGCGTGACGCTCATTCCCTGGGAACAGGGTAGGTGTTTGGTTTGGGATGCGACTTGCGTTGATACCCTGGCTCCGTCCCATCTGCGAGCCTCTTGTGCGCAGGCTGGTTCCGCTGCCGCTAGTGCTGAATCTTTAAAAGCTCGCAAATATCAAGACATCCCGGGTTGTTACATTTTCATGCCTTTGGCCTTTGAGACAATTGGATCGTGTTCAAAGGTATTTTTCAGGGATCTCTCGGCTCGTCTTTGCGAGGCCTCTGGGGACCCCAGGGCCGGTGGTTTCCTCTCTCAGCGGGTCAGTTTGGCGATTCAGAGGGGTAACGCCGCGAGCTTGCTTGGGACTATGGGTCAGGACGCTTTGGGTGATGGTTTGTTTTGTGTGTGATTTTGTTTTGTTTTGTTATTATTTAATTTAATTTCTTGTAATGTATGTATTAGTTTTTAGTTTATTGAATAAAATTTACCCATCTGCATTGTAAATAATTAGAAATCAATATATAAAAAAAAAAAATTAGAAACTGTGAGGTTTTGTTTACCTACTCGAAAAAAATTGCTGTTATTGTAAGTAAACACGATAATTTTGTAAAGAATAAAATTGAACTAAAAATCTAAATAAACAAATGAATCCTCCAATATAATGACCTAATAATCCGACCGTGTGTGTTCGCGCAGCGGAATGTTGTTGAATTTAAAGATTTGAATTATGCAGATATTTAGTGTATGACGTCGTATAATTGTGTGTGGTAGAAAAAAAATTGTGCACGCAGCCATTGTGGAGAAATTCACCAAAAACTGTTTCCGCTGGGCGAACGTTGTCCTGGCGTTCGCCCAGCGGAAACAGCCGGATTTTTTTAATCCATTAACTTTAGAAGGAAAGAGATGTGTCCAAAAATTAGTGTGTATTTGTGTGTAATTGTGTATGTATGAATAAAATTAGTGCATGCATAAACTTCGGAGAAATTCAAGTTTCCGCTACGCGAACGTTTGGCCATTTCCTAGTTTTCATATAAAGCGCTTACATAGACAGCTGTAGATTTTTACATACGTTGTTTTGAATTTGTTTATATTTGTTTAGAAAACAGATTTAAAAAAAATCGTAGGGCTTAAAAGATAAAAATATAAACGTAAAATACGCTTATTAGGTCTTAGTTCTTAAAGTATACACTTTGGGGTCTAGATTTTCACGTTTATACAAACCTTGTAAGAGTCCGCACCATGTTGCCAAGTATCAATGATGCTCCGTTAGTAATTAAAGAGTTATAGGACAAATTACCATGAATAGATCACTGTTTACAAAGCAGTCAAATATCACGTCGTTCTAAAGGAATTGCATGGTAAAATGTATGCCAATAATTAGTGTAATCATTCAACTATTCACATGCAAAATTTCATGTCATGAAATTCAGTAATTAAAGAAAAACAATTATAATACTGACGAAGCATCGAAAACCTATATAACCCGACCAAGTTCGGAAGGCTACAAAAAAGCGGCCGTGCCATATATCTAAGAAACGTTCTTAACTTTCCAATACAGTATTTATTAATATGGTACAGTTGCGTACACAAGCGTTAGAAAAACATAAAACAATTGCTTGTCTATTTTTTCACACTAGTTTTGATCAATTCATAAGTAAAATACCTAACCAAAGGACTATCTTTAGCGTACCGCTTCGAACAAAATAATTCTGTATATGTTGTGGGGTGCGGGGGCACACGCTCACATACATAAGTCACTACCAGTACAACGGAATACATCAATTAAAAAATCGATTCAAGAAGTAGTTTTTTTTTAGGTTATTAGATTGTTTGATCCACTAAAGTTGCAAAGGGGAACGCTCGTGCATGCTTAGTCCATTGGTTAAATAGTGTAATAAGCTACAGTATAATAAATATTTACCTAAGCAGTAGTTCTTACATATGGTAATTATTTAATTTCCCTAAGGGGTCCATAGTTAGAATCCTGAACCGTGAAATCTTCAATAGAAATTAGCTGTATGATTTTTATTTGTCATCATCATCATCATCCGAGCGTTGTTCCCGGTTGCATCTCTCTCGAAAGCCCTGGGTCCGCTTTCCTACTTTTACGTCTCCACTTCGCACGATCTTCGGCATCCCGTGTAGTGAGGCCACGTAACTAGCCGATTTCCGTAGAACGTGGCCGTACCACCGTAAGCGGCATTCTTGCAGTTTGTCTGCAATGTCTCGGACATGAAGGCTGCCCCTGATGCGGGAGTTTCTGACGCGGTCTTTTCGCGTCACTCCACACTTCCAGCGCAGCATCTTCATCTCCGTGACACGCAGCTCCTGCTTATGTCGCTCAAGCAATGGCCACGCCTCACTACCATACAAAAGGACAGGTCTAATGATCGTTTTATAGACCTGTCCCTTCAGTTTAACCGGCATTTTCGGGTCACAGATGACACCAGTTACCTCTCGCCACTTGGCCCAAGCTGCCGAAATGCGGGACTTGACGTCACAATCGATGTCGCCGGACTCGTGAAGCACAGATCCCAAGTACTTAAACTGGTCTGTCCGCTCGACCATGTGACCGTCTACGCAGACAGGTGTGGGATCTGTGGTATTGCTAGCCAAGTATTCGGTCTTCGCTACGTTGAGTTGCAAACCGCCGTTCTCAAGTGACTCTTTCCACGCATTTACACGCCTTCGAAGCCGCCCCTTATCCGAGTCCGCTAGCGCAATATCATCAGCATACATGAGCATCCACGGGGGATGCTCGTGTGCGTCTCGGATGATTACGGACAGTGCGTCCAGTATTACGCTAAATAGAAACGGACTTAGGACGGATCCTTGGTGGACTCCGACTGTAATGGGGAAAGATTTAGTGTCACCAACAGCAGTTCGCACCACTGAATCGGAATTCCGGTACATGTCCCTGATGGTTCCAATATAAGTTTCAGGCACCCCTTTGGACCGCAGCGCCCACCAGATCATCACGCGAGGAACACAGTCGAAGGCCTTCTGCAAGTCCAGGAACAGAAAATGCAGAGGCGTATTCTTCGATCTGTATTTCTCCATAACGACCTTAGGGCGAAAACAGGGTCCATGGTACCATGAACGGGGCGGAAACTATACTGCCCCTCCGAGACAGTGCACTCCTGCCGGATCCGAGAGTTGATACTAATGATAATAAACAATAAATACTACATTGGCAATGTGCAACAATACTTCGTGGTTCGATGCCATTAACAAAAAAAAAGAAATGAGGTTCCGGTTAGCGCATTTTCAAAGGACTTGCTTCTATATAAAAGTATCGAGAAGACAGATTCGAATTTTAAAATCTCTTTCCACGCTAGGGCGCAAAATGCGATTTTGCACGCAGAAATCAGCGTGCAAAACGATCCTTTCCGAGGTTGTGAGGTGAAAACTTTTTTTACGTTAGTTAGCCCATGACTCACCCCACACATCTCACACCACCGAAGCTTTCACTCACAGGCTATTGATTAAAGGACAGAGCAGAACCATTATCATCTTCATAGCTGATATTACTTATAAAGACTCCATCCACAATGTAGGTGAAATAGTTATTTGTTATGCAAGGCTGCAAAGTTGGTTTTTGCAGCGAGTACTTTTATTGAAACCTGAGCTAGCGAAGCACTCTAGGATTGAACCACGAGCGCAAGCGAGTGGTTCAAATATAGAATGCTGAGCGTCGCAAAGGTTTCAAAGGTACGAGATGCAAAAAACTTTGCTGCCGAGTGAAACACACAATTTTTCACCTCACTACAGCGAGGAAAACGCTAGGTGCATTTTTCCGGTAGAAAACTCAATTCGGCATTATATGCCGCTTATTGTACCGTAAATAATAAAAATAAGCAAACAATCTCTAAATTGAATAATTCATGAAAAAAACTGCTTGATACTAATGATAATAAACAATAAATACTACATTGGCAATGTGCAACAATACTTCGTGGTTCGATGCCATTAACAAAAAAAAAGAAATGAGGTTCCGGTTAGCGCATTTTCAAAGGACTTGCTTCTATATAAAAGAATCGAGAAGACAGATTCGAATTTTAAAATCTCTTTCCACGCTAGGGCGCAAAATGCAAAACGATCCTTTCCGCGGTTGTGAGGTGAAAATAATTAAAACACTATAATTACCCCGGCCATACGCCTGTAGTAAGAGCTGTCTCCTGTTTTATTTTCATAAGTCACTTTACTGTTCTAATCATATTCGTTTAAAAAATACGATGAAACCCGAAAAATCAATTTAATTTCCATATTAATTCTGACAAACCAGCTCAAGCTGGTCGAACCAGATATTATTTAAATTAAGAAACACAAAATGCACAAATCAAGTTTATGTTTGAATAAAACATGCGCTTTAAGGAAATTAAGTAATATTACATTTTGTTCTCCGTGAATATTAATGTTTAGTGGTTTTTTATATGCATAATATAGATACCTACATTATTTTTATTTACGCTTTATGTCCTTCCCAAAAGTCAAAAAAACCTTATGAACAGTTCTGGGAACCACATCGGATGTAAAATCCAGGGTCGATTATCATTAGATATGCTAAGTAGCAGCACAGCACAGTACACATAAGGAACAGTATAGAAACTCCCTTACAAATGCTCAAAACGGCTCACTCAAACAAACATGCGCGTTTACGAGACTCTAAGTATGCCTGGGATTACTGTCAGTTGTGCGTGTCGCGTATAAGCGTTCGGTGGTGTCGCGTCAAACGAAAAACATTATTTATAAACAAATAATTTTTTTTTCGTAAAAAAATGCCCGGAATGTATTGCGTAGTATACGGTTGCTTAAACTCTGGTTCAACTAAACCGGATTTATCGTTTTTTAAACTTCCTGGTGATTTTGAAAGGTAAGAAAGATTTATTTACATTATTATATTTGAGTTTTATGTATGTGTAAACGATGATTATATTCCAAATGTAAATCTAAGGCTACGTACTACATAAGCGACTCAACGCTAATGCGATTACGAAGCGACCCGATTTGAATTCAATTTGTTTGGTGAAATAAAAAGCGTGTGTTCACGTAGGTCACCAATAGCTATGAACTGTTTTTTGTTTCCGCGCCGCACCGCGCCGCTTCAATGTGTGTTGATTTACATTCCTTAGAAATTTTAAGAGGATATCACGAAACACCTAAACAATTAATAAAATTAAAATGACGTACAATATTATTATACCCACTCTTCGAAAAGAAAAAAAAAGGGTCAGAAATAGTTACTTGTTATGCAAGGCTGCAAAGTTGGTTTTTGCAGCGAGTACTTGTATTGAAACCTGAGCTAGCGAAGCATTCTAGGATTGAACCACGAGCGCAGCGAGAGGTCGCTGCTGGACTCGCTCATATTTCCTGAAATTACGATTTTAAAAACAATACAGGTTTCAATACAAGTATACTCGCTGCAAAAAACAACTTTGCAGCCTTGCATAACAAATAACTATTTCCACTAGTATTTTGTAAATAATGTTATTTATGTTAAGAAGAATAAACATATTTTATGTATAATGTTTTTTTAAATTAAACGGTATCACATGCATTTACTAGTTGAAACGCGGTACGGTTCAACCCGTAAATACGTGACAAACACCCGAAAACTTCTACTTATGAGCCCTGTTCGCGTACCACCGCGCCGGTCGCGGTGGTGTCGCAGAGCGGCTCGCATACGATAACATACAGAACACAATATGTTTAATAATCAAAACAATGAAATGACAACCCTATCGCTTCAATGACAGTAGGTATTTATTTTGTGAAATAGGCTTAGTTTCCATACTGTTCCTTATGTGTACTGTGGTAGCAGTGAGTGACGAAATGTAATAATTCTTTATAGGCGAGACCTTATTCTGCTCATTAGTCATTATCATTACTTACAGATCAATTGTCTTAGCATATTAGGCAGGAACATTAAGTTAGAAATATTTTCAAGGAAAAATACATCTTCAAAAATTCACTCGCGGCGAGGTTCGAACTCGCGTTTCTCCTACCTAAACTTCGTATTTTAATTTCAGACTACGATTTCACGTTTTGGTTCTTTATATTTGATATTTATTCTTAAGATAGATGTGTCAAATCATCGTCTACAATTAAAAAACTAAGTATAGCTGGATTACTGCAATAACATAGGCAGTTTTTATCCGAATATTATCGCAGGATCATATTATAGGTACCTACGGGTAAACCAGCAGAGCGCAACTAAGTAGTTCATGAAATTGGGATCACTAAAAAAACTTGATTGTTTCGTCACAAAACGTGGTGAATTATCATCAGTTCAGTAACAGCACGTGAACGTTCGACACGGGTGGCGAACAATAACAATAGCGGATCAAAAATTTCCTATTTTGATTTAGTCATAGTTTGTTAAAGGCAATCGATTGTTGATAAGTACTGTATATCTCTTTTTCATTAAATCTAGGTATACTCTGTCTCAGAAACTCGGAATATTAGATCAAAAATGTAAACAAAAAAGTCATACATTTATTTGAAAGCGGCAGCCCTGTATTTTTTCTTCGATATTGACAGTTCTATGTTTACACCTTTGATTTAAGATAGAGACAGAGTATAGACTCGTTATTTTTAAACACTATAGATGAGCGTTTAACCGATGGTAAATGATATGTTATGGTCTAAGATGTAGCACGCATACCTAGAAGGAGGAACACGGCATGCAGTGGAACATGATCCGACCCGTCTTCTCAAAATGCAATAGATATTTGCTTATATGATTAGATTTGTTCTTACCGGACAGTCTATTCGGTAGGTAGGTAGGTACTGCTATTTTGGACTCTTGTAAATTTGAACAACCTCTTTACCACTGTAACTGTCTGACTTACTCATTAATGGACATTGCATTGCGTGCTTAGTATAGCCTAAACCGCTGCACCTGTTAATTTAAAAATTCCCAAAGGGTTTTCTTAGGGGTCGTAAGCACGCACTACCCCTAATTACACCTTTAAGATTAACCCCTTTAGGAATAATTTACAAAGATGAAATTAATCCAGTAGGTGTTAAAAAGGGGGTGTCATTTTATAGGAACGGACGAGAAAGCCCATCAGACCGTAATCGGTAAGTCCTTTCGGAAGCAGTTTATGGGGAAATTTCAACGTAGTAAATAAAAATGACTAAATTAACATTGAATTCAAACGACATTCACATATCCGTATGGAGTAGCCCCGTACATGACGTAGTTTTGGTAAATACCTATCAATCTGAATACTCGCCACTGGTAGCCACTGACGTCTTACAAAAACTGCGGCTATAGATGGAACCGGCCAAGCGCGAGTCTGACTCGCGTATGAAGGGTTTCGTACCATTATCAAAATTGGGTACGGACCCCTAAAATAAATCTTAGACCAATTGAAATCCGTGTACGTAATGACAACGCTGGTTCTAGAGACATGAAATTCGGAGAGTGTATTCTTTGTCATGTGTAGGTAGGTATCCACTAAGGATTTTTCGAAATTCCCATGCAAGTGCTTTGCGTTTACTTATCTCTATCTCACCCACTGAAATGAAACTATACAAGTACGCTGGAATTGCTACACCATACAAAATGACATTAGATCTTCGGGACCGTCCATGGAACTAATAGTTCCGGAGACGGTCACCATCACTTTCAATAGAAATCGCCCGACAACAGCCCAACATGGCGCCAATCAAATAGGCACAAAATTCAGTGCGAAACCTCCTGTCCATATAATTCTAGTCAGTGATCTAACCAAATGATGAACTTTTAAAAGTTTGTGTCAAAAATAGCATCCACATTAAGTTCGTAATAAACTCTATCTAATTATTTTTGAACATGTGGCTATTACCGAAAAAATAATAAAAAAAAATTAAAACCCGATTTCAAAAACATAAAATAACCTTACCTTCATCCATCCCGACTTATCTGTTATAGAATCTGAAATCTGGTGATTCCATAACAGATATAAGTCCAGGTGCTTCATCAATCTCCAACCAATAAAACAAGGTCTGATTCTACTGGTAAAAGTCCAAAAGTAAGTAATTTACTACTTTCTGAGAAACTACTCTGCTCATCACTCCGAAGATTACATAAACTTAGTCATCGTTTATAAGTAAGGGGGGGTTAAGCCCCAAAATGGCCGGAATCAAACAGAAGCATAAAATACGACAGTTTGCCTGTCCACATACTAGTCAGTAGTACCTCGGAGGTCAGTGGTAATACCTACTCGTTCTCAATACCTACCTACAACTGCTTCGACTAATATATTATTCCGTAAGCGGTCAATCTCATGGACACTTCAACTCTGACCGACACACGGAATAGCCATGACTGTGTTTTACAATAAAAAATAAAAAATACGCACAAGAAATAAAACCTCTTTTAGTGAAAACTCTTTTGTGGACTTTCGTGGAATGATGGCGGCGTTTTTTAATTTGTTTTTGTGTTTTTTGTGCATCAGTTTTGTTAATTGCCAGTTTGGTAAGTTTTTTTTTCTTCTTTTTATTCTGTTAACTTTATAATGCCTTACTTACTTACATACTGAATAGTTATATTAATTAAGAACTTTTATACAAATAAGTAGGTACATTATTTTGTATTTGACCGCCTCTGTGGCGCGTTGGGCAATTACCCAGCTGCAATGCAGATTCGATTCCCGCCGGGGACAAGTATTTATGCTAACCATTTATGCTTGTTTTTGGTTCTGGATCTTTTCTATAATATAAAATAACATATGTTTTATGTTGTAAAAAAAAACCACACTTTTCAGTGAGCCCAAAATGCTGGCCGCATTGCCACGCTGTATGGCAATACTTACTTTTTTTGCGCCAAATACAGTCCAGCATTCTGTTCTCACTTTATATATGTTAAATCTTAATCTTCCTCAAGAAGAAAGTCTACCTACTCTTTCTCCATTCAAACGTAGTCGTCTGTTTCCTCCCTGTGGATAAAGACATTAGAGCAAATACGTTTTTTCATTTTCTCATTAGATTAAAAATATAATTAAGAAAAATTAGAATAAGTAAAAAATCAAAACGTAGATTTTATGGCATAAACATATTTGCTCTAAAGTCCTTATCCAGGGAGGAAACAGTCGACTACGTTTGTAGAGTTTGTACAGGAGAAAAGAGTAGGTAGACTTACCCCTTAACAGTAGGTACTTAAGTTAAATCTTAATTATAATTTGTTTTAACTTAACATCCGTGTTATACCTACGTATTATGTATTGTTGTGTTTATATAAAGATATCTAAGTACTCGCCAAGAGATAAATAATAAAAACTTAATGGTACAAAAAGTAAACATAATTGCTAGAACCTTATTGTATTGTTATTGTACGCACAGTTGGCTACGGAAGTGAATATCCAATTTAAAGTTCTAAAATTGTGAATGTTAGAGAATTTATGTGTGTTGAGTGACTTCATATTTGAAATCTTTAAACTTTTATAGCCTTATTCATAAACGTGGAGTGTAGTAGTGCCTTGTCTTTTTCCGTGGCAAGAACTTTCAAAGTGGTAAAATTGTTCCGACCGATTTATACGTGACAGACAGCGAAGTCCCAGTAATAGAGTCCCGTTTTTACCCTTTGGTAAAAACGGGACTCTGGCTGACCACTTTTTTTGCCCGCCTGTACATAACAATTATCTACATATTGGAATTAAATACCTGTGTATATGTACCTACGATACGTAGGTAGGTTTGTTGTAATATTTGCTACATTAGGTATAGGGAGTTTAATACCTACCTATAATATAGGACCTATAATGTAGGTCCCAGAAACGAGTGTCAAGCGAAAGTCCAGAGGTAGAGGACCTTAAGGGGTACCCGAATCACTCCCATGTATGTTCCGCGATTTTTCGTAGTTCGTAGGGTAGATAGCTAATGAAGTAAGGAAGTTTTAGAAGTTGGTTTGAAAAAATAATAATAGGCGAGTTTTTCTTTTAATTGCTCTTTAAAGTGTTTATAGCGTTTTGTCTACGCTCTCTTTATGAAATACTTTTTTTATTTGTAACAGTTTGGTTAGTGTTACGCCTTTTTTTTGTAACAGGTAACCTGACCCTATTACTTAGCTCCACATTTGAAAAGAAATCAGCCAATTATCTCAATTATTGAAGTTAGTATGAGTAAATAGGTCTCAGTGGTCGCATTTTAGTAGAAAAATGACAAAAAAGGCCATAACTTCTAAACTACGAAAAATCGCGAAACACACATGGGGGTGATTCGGGTACCCCTTTGGACTTTCGCTTGACACTCGTTTCTGGGACACCTTGTATATAAGTAAAATACAATAATATAGCCCACTAAAAGTAAAATACTAAAAATATCGTGAATATCTTTTCTCCAAAAATCCAGCTGGCCTTTTCATCTAATTTTTAGATGATTATACAGCGCAAGCAACTTTTTTTTAATCCATGCTATTTATGGCGCTGTTGTGCCCGGGACATAGGGTGACAGTAGAACCATCGTATGGACAGTATCGTTGTCGTATCGAAACGAACCGAAGTAACCCTCCTGAATGATTTGATATTAAAACAGAATCTTACAATCAACCTAACTAGAAAATGGTGGACGTAATGATAGCGCGATCTAGAAAAATGCGTTTCTCGCACTAAAGTTTCTTTTCATCCCTTCTATTCAAAAAGTGTCGCTTTGGTCCTCTATAAGTTGGATCAAAGTAGCTCTTTTCTGTTAAGATAAACAGCCGGGAGCAAAGTAAAACAGCCGGGAGCAAAATAAAACAGCCCGGGAGCAAAGTAAATTTGAATTAGGAACATATGTATTATTCATAGAAATCAAACGTAAATTATATGAATTACTGGCCGATATGGTGTTGAGTCACCGTAACACAAGCTTAGTCGCTTGTGTGGCTTGTGCGCTAGATGGCGCTGTGTGTTGTTCACAGAATTTATTTATTTTATTAGTTTCGTTAGTTTCGTGAGTTTCGTTAGTTTCGTTAGTTTGGTTAGTTTCGTTAGTTTCGTTAGTTTCGTTAGTTTCGTTAGTTTCATTCGTTTCATTAGTTTCATTAGTTTTATTAGTTTCATTAGTTTCATTAGTTTCATTAGTTTCATTAGTTTCAATGGTTTCATTAGTTTCAATAGTTTCATTAGTTTCAATAGTTTCATTTGTTTCGTTAGTTTCGTTAGATTCGCTAGATTCGTTAGATTCGTTAGATTCGTTAGTTTCGTTAGTTTCGTTAGTTTCGTTAGTTTCGTTAGTTTCATTAGTTTCATTTGTTGTATTTATTTTGCTTATTTTTTTTAGTAATTATATGAAATTTTCACAGATGTATTTCTGTAGCCGCTTTAACAACCAACAAATATTTATAGAGGGCTTCTGTATAATAAACGTGATATTAAAATTTTATACCCAACATTTTTGTTTAAGTAAATAGGTATATTCACGAATTACGTAACACCATATCTTATTTATTTTCTCATAGAAAGGGGATGAAAAGTAGAGTATATGACTCGAGAGCAAATTATTTTTGCCTCGGGCGATGTATACTTTGAATCCCTCGCTGCGCTCAGAATTCTACGTTAGAATCCCTCGCTACGCTCGGGATTCTATTCTAGAATTCTTCGCTTTGCTCGTGATTCAAAGTAACGCCCTCGCCGTAAAAATACTATTTTGCTCCCTTGTTATACAATCTACTATTAATAATGTTAATAGTGTTACAGTACCGATATTGGAATCCTGACCTGCCTTTCCCTACATTAATGTAATAAGGCTGAAAGGGTCCGTCCGTATAATATGGGACACTGATATAATAATCACAATACCACAGCAATGACCGTTGCCTTGGCCTCAGAGATTGATTACTTTATCAATAAGAAAACAATACGTAGTTTGCTGAGGCGTTTTATTATTATATCGTATTGCATTATTTGGCGCAAATAAGGATCAAAATACACGAGGACACTTACACTTACCCAACACAGACCACACCTAAAGCACACATGTGTGGTGTGGGCTGTAAGGTAGTGTCAGTGTCGTCGTGTATTTCGTGCATAGGGGTACGAAGTTAAACTCAACATGCGTTGAAAAATGCAAAAAAACAACGCAATTAAAACCGAATAACGAGTTAATTTCGAATCATCATCAAATTGAGGAAAAATTATAGATAAAATGAGATTTTTTATTGAACAATGAAAATGTTCTATTAAGAAGTATCTAGATAAGTTGATTTTTATGACAATGTTCCTACTTAAGTATAAGTAGAATGAAGTAAGTAAAATAGGTAGGTAGGTTATGTTAAAGTTAGTTTGTCGCGTAATCATCAACTAATCAGTCGCATCTGAAAATATATATTTGCCGGCAATAACAGTAATTAATTTGCTCCAGTTTGATATCCAAACTTGATATTAATTGTGTGAGGCATATCAAGAGGTTGAGGTTAAGGAACCTTTACTGAGTAGCTTGTGAAGTCGGTATGTCTGTACGTACCTACCTAAAATACAAAGTGAGGTTAGGTTAGGAATACTTAGTATATCTAAGTATATTGAATGAATTCCAGTTTCTTAAAATTTAGAGGAAATTTTCTCCATACAAACTTTACAAACGTCGTAAAACGTTGTAATTAAAATGGAAATAAAAATCAGAAAAATAGAAAATGAAAAAAATCAAAACGTAGGGTCATTGATCATGTCATGGCCGATACAGGACTCAGGCATAAACATATTTTTTCAATATCTTTATCCAGGGAGAAACAGTCTACTACGTTTGTAAAGTTTGTATGGAGAAAAGAGTAGGTCCCCTTGAGAAAAAAATCAGCCATGACCATGCGTTTTGATTTTTTTTTTAATTCAAATTGTTCCTATATTTTATTTTATCAAAATAATTAATATAATTAAACCAAACAAAGGCTGCGTTCATACCTATACTTATGTCCTGGGAAAAGTACCTTAATTTTTTTAAACCCAATCTGACGCAAGATAGCCTGCAGTGTTTATTTAAAATTTAAACATATATACTTATTTTTTTAATATTTAAGTATAGCTTACTAACTAGCAATATATTGTACTATAATACATACATATTTAGTGGAAAAGTTCACATTTTTTAATTGTCAAACCTAAAAATAACAACCTCGCTCGGCCAGCAACCTTTTTACGTAATATATTATGCATATTATAATAGTTAAAAATACATATTTTAAAGGTTTTATTATGTTCAGTTTATTTAAAGAATGCATATGTACTTGGAAGTAAATACCTACTGATGCCTACCTACCTACATTCCAAAATAAAAGGCCGGGTGATAATAAAAAATATATCATAAAAATTCTCATACAGTGTCCTACATAAAATAAAACATCGTGAGCGATAACAAATATAAAGCCACGTTCCCACCGCCAAAGAGAAATGACTATTTCGACTCTTTCAAACACACATCGGTGTTGGTCTTGTGGTAGATACCGCAACTTTCATTACGAAGGTCGTGGTTTCGAATCCTAGCCGACCGCGCAAAAAGATGAAACCTATCGTTGTAAATTTAATTATTTTGAAAGCGCATAAGAGATGAAAGAGTCATTTCTCTTTGGCGGTTGGAACGCGGCACGACCTCTGTAGCTCGTCGGGCGATTCCCAGCTGCAACGTATAGTAGGTTGCAGGTTCGATTCCCGCCTGAAGCAAGTATTTATGGTGACCATAAGTATTTGTTTCTGGTTCTGTGTGTTTTCTATTGCATCATACATGAGTATGTAAATTTATAAATAAAAGTATTATTTATAGGTAGGTTAAATCCGTTGTCTAGTAGGTACCCATACAAGGGCGTAGCCAGGATTCTATATAGGGGGGGGGGCAGACAAAGAAAATCTAAGACTATTTTGTTTTAATCGCGGGTTTTTACATATGAGTAGAGGAGATTGGTAGTGGAGAAAAGTAAAAATACCTTTATTACTTGACTAGTAATCTGCGCGGTTCTTCAAAAAATCTATTTAAAACTTCTCTTACAATTTTTTTTTGGACAATTTTCCGGTGTACCTACGTTTGTTATGCAAGGCTGCAAAGTTGGTTTTTGCAGCGAGTATTGAAACCTGAGCTAGCGAAGCATTCTAGGATTGAACCACGAGCGCAGCGAGATGTTAAAATATAGAATGCTGAGCGTTGTAAAGATTTCAAAGGTACAAAATGCAAAAAACTTTGCTGCCGAGTAAAACACACAATTTTGCACCTCACTACAGCGAGGAAAACGTTAGGTGCATTTTTCCGGTAGAAAACTCAATTCGGCATTATGTACCACTTCCACTTACTCTGCGGTTGTTAAATTAATATCTTCGTCGCGCTGGCCAGTGCAATTATTCAAAAAAAAATGAGGTATATATTTTACCTCTCTCCTCAACCTATACTATTATTTTCTTTCGTAAAGTGGCTAGTTATATTTTTGTACGCTATACACAATGTTCCGAGATGGGAGTATTAAGCCGAAAAGGGTTTGTTCTAGACGTCTAGGCGAACAACTTTTGTTTTACAACTTTTGGAAATATGAAGTAGTTTTCGAAAATGTTGAGTTTAAAGTTTGCATGAAAATCAGCTGTTTTTTAGAGTTTGAGGTCATTGGCTTTAATCTGCCCTTTAATTTAGTTTGGACCACTACAATCTTAACATTAATTGCCTTTATATACAAAAATGCTGTTTTTTTACAGTGATACATACAACCACAAATTTTCGAAAAAAAAGTTCGTATTTCCAAAAGTCGTAGAACAAAAGTTGTTCGCTTAGACCTCTAGAACAAACCCCTTTTGGCTTAATACCCCTTCCTCGGAACAGCCTGTATATAGCGAAAAAATCATATATGATTCCTCGTTTTTGTAAATAAATAAGCAAACAATCTCTAAATCGAATAATTCACGAAAAAAACCTGCTTGATACACTAATAATAATAAACAATAAATACGACATTGGCAGATGAGCAACAAGACTTCGTGGTTCGATGCCATGAACAAAAAAAAGGAATGAGGTTGGCGCATTTTCAAAGGACTTGCTATCGTGCAAAGACTTTTCAAAATTCGAATCTGTCTTTTCCAAACTTTTCTCTAAAGTCTCTAAGTCCTTTAAAAATGCGCCAACCTCATTTCTCGTGAGGACTTAACTAATACTAACTTAGTTGATTGACCTATGCAACTTTTTAGGATTCTAGTTTTCCAATCTTTTAAACTCGGTAGAGATCGTGTGCTGCAAACCGCGTGGTTTGTTATGCCTTATACTGGTGACCGACCGCTCTTCTTCTGCCCGTACCTCGCTACGCCCATGTACCCATAGTACAAACCTAGCTAGCTTAGTTTGGGGCTAAATTGTGATATACGTAACGTCCTGCAATCTTTATTTATTGATAACTAGCCGACCTGGCAAACTTTGTTCCGCCGTAGAGGCAAAAAATCCTATGTCCGTCGCCTGGTTCTATCTAAGCTACCTTCCCACCAATTTTCAACCAAATCGGTTCAACCGTTCTTGAGTTATAAATAGTGTAAACTAACATGAATAGATAGATTTATATATTTGTAACTTTACTTTTGCCCCGTTCGTTGCCGTGTAGCCCCGGCATAGAATAGGGCTACCTCATCTCCTCCCGTAGGTGTCATAAAAGGTGACTAAGGGATCTAAGGGAGACTAGCAAACCTTAAGTTCTCTCCGCGCGGTGGCGGATACTTAATCCCTAGGAGGGTTGGTGTCAGGCAGGCGGCCGGCCGTAAAAATATTGCCAAATCTATTTGCAAAAGGTATGGTCAATGATGACTTACCTACTGCGCCGACCCCAAATTAATTTGGGGTTTAGCGGACCCCGGGCTCCCGAGAGGGATGCAACTGGGAACATCGCTCGGATGAGAAGAGAAGAGACTTTTGCCCCGTTCGTTGCTTAACTCCTATCAATCAGTTACAATTAAATAGCAAAATCCGAAAAAATGCCCCGTAGTTTCGAATTTATAATATTAGCAAGATAAACAATAATCTCAAATAGGATGTGACACCACACACAATAAATTCTCAAATGTTTTGACTGTGGTTTTGATTAGAAAAAAATTTGAACCGCATAGGCAGTCTAAAAATAATTAAATCTACGCATATTAAACATAGGTACGCGCTTTTTTAATTGAAGTAGGTAAGTAGGTAGGGGGAATCCGCAATGAAACGGACGTGTTTTGAAACGGACACTAGCGATATCTCAAGTTTTTGATCAAAAATAAGTATTTTAGGTTTTTTGGGTGTTGGTACCATTGATTACCATACACAAGGGTCTACGGTGACAGGCCCACAGGTATAAGTATAAATAAATAAAATAAATAAACCATTTATTTCAGGCAACTGAGGCCCATAGATACATACCTTATAGACTAACATACATATTTTATAGTAAAGTAAATGTGTTAATGGATAGCTAAGAACTATGTTAGTTGCAATTCCATGACATTATACTTTAGTTTTAGTGTGTTCTTGTGGGATTTGTCCGCGTAAGCAACGGAATGCCACGTCCTTCGGCCAGAAAGTTTCGTCCAGAACCTGAGGCAGGTAGCAGTGATGATATATAGTCATCAATGGTGCCAACACCCAAACAAGTTTCAACAGTATAGCTCTTAAGTTTCGGAAAAAAGTGGCTGTGACATACGGACGGACAGACAGACATGACGAATCCATAAGGATTCCATTTTTTGCCATTTGGCTACGGATCCCGAAAAACATGAAATATTTCGATTGCGCCCGTTTCAAAACACGTCCGTTTAATTGGGGATTCCCCCTACCTATGTTTTGTATATTTGAAGTATAAAGTAAGTATCTACAGACCCAAGTATTTCAAAAATACATTCAATTCACACGTGGATTCCCCTCGTTGGTAAAATATAAAGTAGCAAATAGGTATTTCCCATAATCAAAGTTTATGATGTTTTTTATTGTACCATTTATGTTTAAATCATTATGTTTTGATTGATGTCATTATTAACACCTCCATTACATTGATTAATTGTGTAGGAGTAGGTATACAATAGTATACATTATATGTGTATATCTTCTATTATCTTGCAATATTATAAAGCTGAAGAGTTTGTTTGTTTGTTTGAACGCGCTATTCTCAGGAACCGCCTGGTCCGATTTGAAAAATTATTTTACTGTTGGATATACCTACCTAGTCCATTTATTGAGGAAGGCTATAAGTTATTATAACCTATATTATTTTGTTAAATAGGCGGACGAAATACGGGCACTGCTAGTTAGGTATACAAGTGAGTTGTCCTTTTTATGGATACGCAACCAAAGGATAAAAATGGGACCCTTTTAGTAAGACTCTACTGATCGTCTCATGATTTTCTCATTATTTTGGATTAACAATGCTCTCGATAGATCAAGGATACATCTGGGGCCAAAATCAAATAGAAACTTTAAGCGAAAACATGTACAAAAAAAATTGGTAAGGGTAAGGAGGTAAAATTTGGGAAAAAAATTAGAACATCACCAAAATAATTTGTTGTATTAAAATTGTATTCCACAAATAGGTCCACCTACACGCTCACTAAGTTTGTCTAACCCTCCACCAAACACCCTGTATATGAAAAAATAAAAAGAGAGGACACTGTGTGTTTAGGCCTTGCATGGGCCTTGCATGTTAGTTTATATACTATATATACTAACCTACTAACCTTTTCGAATGTAACACTTCATATAATTATGATAGAACTTCACGTACGGTGTAAGTTCGTTTAATCTATTATCTGGGGGCACGGTAGTGCCCCCGCCAAGACGAGCCAGCGAAGCGTACGGGCACTACCCACCTTTTCTCGAAACGTTTCGTCGGTTTTTTGTACCCTCATAACTTTGGTTTGGAATATACCAGAGAAAGGTAATTCACGGGCTATAATGTCTATAGGGTACTTAATAAAAATACAATGTTTCAATTACATAGCTCCTATAGTTTAGATTTTATTGATATCTAAAAACCTCCGATTTCGTCACTGACTCACACACTCACTCACTCACTGATAGTAATCAAAATTCATAAGGTACTTCCCGAAGTCCTAGAAAGCTGAAATTTGGTATGTAAGCTGGTATTAGTACACAAACAACAAAAAAACCCTAAAAGTTGAAAACTTTCATCCCCAACCCCTAAAATTATGGGATGGCAATTTATATGAAACTTCCTCAAATTTTGATGCTAAGCATATGAATGCTTTGTATAGGCACGCCTTGTTATAAATAATAAAATACATAATTCCAGATTTTTTAATAATTCACCCCTTACCCTTAAATTATGGGATAGAATTAAGCGCACGCAAAACACTTAATATGTTATTTGAGGTACTAGAAGTCTAAAAATGGATTAATAATTAGAAATATGTACCGCTGTCTCCAGTGGTGGACAACGAGGATGCTTTTTAAAAGATGTTTCGTTATCCACCAGTGGTGGCCAAACGTGTGGTGGACATTAGAAATACTCGGCCTGAACGAACGGCGGCGCGGCGGCGCGAAGTCGTTAATTCACGAACTATTAGAAATGAATTGAAAAGAAATTTACTAATCATTTTAGGAAGCTAAAAGTTTGTGTTATTGGAAAAAATGTAATAATAAAATAAATAAGCAACCTACAAAAAGAGGTGAAATCCCCCACAAAAACATTTTCATGTAAAATGTAGCCAAGACGAGAGCGAGACCTTATGATGTGCACTATCAAAAAGTTATCTGATGTCCTAAAGAGCCAAGCTTATAAGTCCACACGCCCCGAGTCCACAAGCACCTTACTTCACTATCACAAACTCAACATCTTAGCCAAAATATGTTGCTTGGCCGTTTTATCACTGCAAGAACTTAGGTATTGTGTAATAGAAAACCTATGCAAGGTTGCGAAACGGCCAAGCAACATATTTGGCTAAGATGTTGAGTTTGTGATAGTGAAGTAAGGTGCTTGTGGACTCGGGGCGTGTGGACTTATAAGCTTGGCTCTTTAGGACATCAGATAACTTTTTGATAGTGCACATCATAAGGTCTCGCTCTCGTCTTGGCTACATTTTACATGAAAATGTTTTTGTGGGGGATCTATCTATCTATTTCTATTACTATTATAAAGCGGAAGAGTTTGTTTGTTTGTTTGTTTGTTTGTTTGAACGCGCTAATCTCAGGAACCACTGGTCCGATTTGAAAAATTCTTTCGGCGTTGGATAGTCCATTTATTGAGGAAGGCTATAAGCTACTTTTGATCCCGATATTCCCACGGGATCGGGACTTATGCGGGTGAAACCGCGGGGAGCTGCTATCATGAATAATCCTGAAAAAGTTTCATATAACTTTTACAGTATTTTGAGTGTAAATTAAATTGACTTGTAAATGTATATAAAATATAGTTTATGATGCATAAAGCATCGTTATAGTTTGTAAATCTTAAAATGCATGCAAATTAAGATAATTTTCCTGTTTCTTCGATTTTACGCAGTCGAATAGAAACCAATATTATTACTTTATTTTATAATGTTATTTATTTAGGAATAAATAATTTAAAGCTAACTAATTAAAACAATACATATTTAATTTGTTGATAATAGATTTAATCTTAGTTCTACTATATTGTGCCTACTTTCATTATTTCTTATTTTTATATGTTTATACTTAAATATTTGTTGATAGGTATCAAAATATAACATATTATGTACCTATAGATTTCATTTGTTAACAGATTCGGGTGTCGTGTAATTCTAAAAATATTTTTATTTATAATATATTATTAGATATAGATATTAAATATAATCTTAAATAATCTAATTATATTTCTTATAACCAGTAAAATAGATTTTCATAAAAATTCATCTGTTTAGGTTTGTTCCCACAGCGCGAACGTAACACTAACCGGCGAGGTTTCCTGGGAGACATAGCCGGGACAATCGGCAATATACTCCGACCAAACCAAC
Source organism: Idaea biselata (assembly GCA_958496205.1). Taxonomy (NCBI): domain Eukaryota; kingdom Metazoa; phylum Arthropoda; class Insecta; order Lepidoptera; family Geometridae; genus Idaea; species Idaea biselata. The sequence goes on from OY292402.1 coordinate 14,651,654, forward strand.
GCAGACCAATATCGAACCAAAACCAATACCAGGGAGACCAGAATGCGTACACAAATCAACCACAAAACTCCAACCAGGCTTACCAGAATCAGCCACAGGATCCTTACAGAGTGAATTTTGTGGATAACAACCCACCTTCAGAAGCTGGTGGTAACAACCAAGGGAACGTGAACTTTGTGGATAATCCCCCTACAGTACAGAATGATAGACCCATGTTTGTTGATAATAACCCACCAAACAACAATGATAGACCCATATTTGTTGATAACAACCCACCAGTCAACAATGATAGACCAATATTTGTTGACAACAACCCACCAGACAACAATGATCGACCAATATTTGTTGACAACAATCCACCAGTCAACAATGATAGACCAATATTTGTTGACAACAACCCTCCTAGACCCAATGAAGACGCTGATAGACCAATATTCGTGGATAACAATCCTCCTGCACAAAATCCAGACAACAACAAATACGGCCAACCTGAAGAGCCACCAGTGACTCCTAGCGCAGAAAACCGGAACCAATTCAACTTCGTTACCGAAGCTACTTTCAGTAAATATTGTATTGTTTTTTAAAGGAAAAGGGGAAGGGACAGCACTGTAAAAGATTATACTGCACTGTGACTAACAAATGGTTTGGTTGATGGTAAATTGTGTTCTACCAGCCCCCCATTCCCGTGGTATAAAATGTCTTAAATTTCATTCAAATATCCGATTCTCGTTATACAATTAGGTTTTTATTGCAACTGACTTGCAATCAACTTCTTGAGTTTAAAATGTATTAAAATACAACAACCACCCTTCGGCAGTCAGGTAAAAAGATGAATTATCTTGCAAGATCATTCATTTTTGACTCTAAAATGAACGAATTACCAAAGATAAAGTTGAATTTGCAATTGAAACACAATTTGAATGCTAATGAAACAATAATGAAATCAAAATACACATAAAATGGGAATTAGGGCTGTGGTTATTAATACTTAATTAGTTGGTGTTTAATTGTAAGTTTCAAACTATACTTCTAAGTATCCTTCGTTGTTTAATTGTAGACTACGATTTGACATATCTTTCTGAAGAAAAATTGACAAATACAAGGAACCAAAACGTCAGATTATAGTCTCAAATTAAAAAATTTACTATAGTAAACATTATTTCTTAGTGTTAAACCAAACTTAATAAATACTGCGTACTAACATAATTTATGTATAGTTCTAAAATTAAGTTTGAGTTTTAGCACAGAATTGGTACTAAAATAAGTAAGTTATTTAACTTAAAGGTGAAGGAAAATTTACTTTATAATTAACAATAACTTATTTCACACTTAATAACGCTGTGTAAATGAGTTACTTAAGAGGAAAGGATACCTTCTCGTTCACTATACTAACGAAGTCGACTGTTTACTCCCTGGATACATTAGAGCAAATATGATTATGCCATAATACCTATATCTGCCTTGACCATGCCCCTGCGTTTTTCATTTTCTAATTAGAATACATAGAAATAAAATTTAGAAATATTAAACATGAAAAAATTAAAACTTAGGGGTCATTTCTCTACTGTCTTTATCCAGGGAGCAAACAGTCGACTACGTTAGTAAAGTTTGTACGGCGAAAACAATAGGTAACCTTTCCCCTTAAGTTGATATTGGTGAAGGAAAACTACTCTGTAATATCTGTGTAATGAATACCTACATAAGTGTAACTAATGTTACATCTATTTATTTTACTAATATAAGTCTAACTGCACTTAATGTCCGTCTATTTTGTTATTTGCTCAATGGCATTGCTTTGAAGTTTGCAAATTATTTTTTCCTGTAATAATAAAGACTGAAAATAAAGTTTAATAACGCAATATTAACATAATCCGTGGTTAAATAGGTAGACATTTGAAAGAAGCTAAATGCTCTAAGATTTTGGATATGTTTCTCGATATAGATAGATAGATTAATTACTTTATTTGCACAACAAACAAATACAATTAGTATACATACATCAAAATCAAGACAGATACACGGAGAGCTAAAACGTTGTACAAATGGGCGACCTTATCGCTAAAAGCGATTTGTTCCAGGCAACCTTTGGATGGAAAGGGTCAGTGATATCTATGATAAGTGTTTCAAAGCACCTTTAGTGCCAAAATGTTAAAATTCCCAACGTGTTATATTCCGAAAATGTTGATTTTCCCAAACTGTTGGATTCCCCAAAATTGATGGATTCCTAAAATGTTGGTTTCCTAAAATGTTGAAACACTTTGAAAAGTATCGTGTTAAAAACATTTTTTAAAAAGTCAAGTCAAAAAAGAACATTTTAAAATTAAAAAGTTAATAGAACTTAAATTGCATCTAGTTCTAAGTCTGATTAACTTACCTACTAGCCCGGATTAGCTAGACTTGAGCATCCATAAAGTCATTCAATATCGTACCTAATACGTCCTCCTTTCTAGAACTAGAACTTCTAGAACCTCCTCCTTTTTTCGAAGTCGGTTAAAAATACATTTACGAAGTCATCTTTTCAAACAGGGACGAGTTTGTAAAATTGATAGCGGTTTAAATGGCATAGAGCAAATAACAATCTGGACGGAATATGAAAGAATTTAGCACTTTACTAATGTGAATGAGTCTGTGAATTATTTACCTAATGACAAAATGTAGGTGTATGTATAGAGCTAACAGACCCTGGGATTTCCATACAAGAGGAAACAGTTCGACACTGGCTCACATCTGTGTGTGGCGCCGATTGTGAGGAGGCATGTGGCAAACACATTTACACACCGGGAGCAGATCCTTTAGGGCTACTGTAGACGATCTATGTGTTTATGGTACCTACATTATAAACAGTGATGTGTTTGTGACGTTTTAGATGCCCCTTTTTTCATGGTTACAAAAAATAATACCGGCCGCGCTGTCCGGGGGCGATTAGCATGATCATTTAAAAAATATCTGCCCCCGGGCCCGGGAAGCTACATACCGGTTCCAGGGGCGTTTATGTTAAGCATTTGGCCAGAGGCTTTGTAGGTAACAGTGTGTTAATTTGTAATCTTTTCAGACACAAAATAAATATAATGAGTGTGCCCTTCGTGGACTAGGATAGGTGCTTTTCGGCTGTGTGCTTATCCCAGACTACATCAAAAATGCTATCTATACTGAGTTTAAATTTTGATAAAAACAAATGTTATTCATTAAAACACAGAAAATCAGCCAGAATTTACACTAATTTACATTCATCTAAATGTACAATCGTATATTTTGATGTCTGTTTTTTATAAAGACGAATTTACCTCAACTTCTTGCTTTTCTTGTTTTTGTTAAACCCGTTGATAAAATTAGATACCTTCTTTAAAGATTAATTCGAAAAATAATGATAACAGAATCCAGTTTTTGCAGCGTGGAGGGACTTTTTTGAAGCTGTTTCTGAGATAGAATGGACAAACGTATAGGTGTATTTTATACGTCGTTATAATAGTGCATTTTAGTGACATCAGAAAAAAGACAGTTGTAATCAGCCACTGCGGTAACCCTACCGCAAACGCAATGATGCTTTGGAGGCACGAGGTGGCGTGTACCTCCAAGGGGAAGATCTTCCACAGGGCAGGTGGATTTGCCCGATGTTTCGTCGAGAGTTGTTTAGGAGCTTATCTCGAAAAGAATGTTGATAGTGCGATTCAGGATTATACTAGTTACGATATCTGTTTGTTCTGTGGGCATCCGCCACAATGCTTTTGACGATATAATCATCAATGATATCATTTTAGCTCCCACAATGTAGCTAATTTCGTTTTTAAGAAAAATTTAACATTATTATCAGTGCTGCAGCTGCTTTTAATTTAAATATACCTAGATGTTTTTGAGAATTTATCAAGTAAATGTTGTTGAATAGAATGGCGTTAAAACAAGTTTTTATCCAAAATGTCACAGTAATGTGGATGCACCAATAAATAATTAATCAAACCATAATAAGGATATCATACAAATAAAAGATCGTTTTTGACAAATTGCGTTGATCGCAGACTCATAAATTGTTTAAAATCAATGAACTCAGAATATATATTTGTTACTCGTAGTTTAAAATAGACAGTCGGTACCTAAATAAAAAGTCAGATAGGTATGTACCAAAAGTAAGTACCTACCTAAGTACATGTACTGTTCGGTTTACAAGGTCAATGGTCATCAGCTCAAATATTTACCTACAATTTAGAATAAGCTAATAAGTAGTCGTTTTTAGATATTTTACTAAATTGGGTAATGTTTTTTTTGTGTTTTGCTTGTTTTTGAAGCTTTTAACTAAAAAAATTAGTACACATTTAGTCGATTTTCGGGATATTTATAACAAATTTATAACAATATTTTCTATTTGTAAATATTCTATTTTTTATTTAACAATAAATTTTGGTATGACGACGCTCGATTGTGACATTTATTGATATATGTTATATATAATTTTAAATAACTTAAACATATCTTATTGTTTATAAATAATAATACTAGGTAGCTATATTAATAAACTTTTTAAATTTACACGATTTGTTACCATAGTTACAGTGACATAGTTATAGGGTTCGCCCCTCGCGACCAAGACCATTGTAACATGGTTGAAACATCGAGGTAAGAAAATAAATAATAATACGCGATAAAGACCCGGGAAAATGTAACGATAATAATATTAAATTGTTATTAAATTGTTATTGTTGTTATTGTTTTAATGTTTGGTAAAAGCCGACCGTTTGGGGGGACTTTACATATTCCATTGTTGATAATTTGGATAATTAGGATATGCCCAATAATGCCCATGAACTTCCGATGAACTGAGAACTCCAGAAAAGTACCCAAAACGTTACTATTTTTTACTACTAACTAAAGCGTGTAACGTCCAATACTCCAAAGAACCATGACTACAATTGACAGACTGATAAATAAAAATGTGCATATTTCAATTTTTTTCATAACGTATCAGTTTATTTTCCAACGATCGTTAGGTATACTAGTGCGAAAGAACTAGAAAGAGTCGTGTAGCTATAAAATCGTGGAAACTGGCTTTTTTAAAAAACACTGGGTTTAGGCTACCGGGTAGCATAGCACACTGTGCAGTAGTAACAAAGAGGGCTAGTAATTCGGTGGTCGTTTGCACAATTTCCATCCAAAGAATGGCTTTTTAAAGAGCATATCATCAACACTATGAATTTTAATAATTTTCCCCCTCTTCAGAGGCAACGTGCACCAGCATCAATGGACAGAGAGGGCAGTGCGTAAACTTGGCGAAACAATGTCCTAAGCTGTACGAGCTGGCGGTCTCCCAACGTAGTAACCCTGAAGTTGTTAACACTCTGCGTCAACTGCACTGTGGCTTCGATGGGTCAGAACCTAAGGTAGGCAACGATAGGGTAGCCATTTTAAAAATAACACTCAATAATTAAACAACAAATAGCATATAAGGATAAGGAAATTCAAATACGAATAATGGTTCAGGCATTCAACGGTCTGAATCGTATATCGCCAAGAAGACCAGTGATTTGCCACTAAGACCACGGTATCTTCTATGTAGGCGTGCTATGCAATAGACCATAGCGTTGTTTAAGTACCATCTGAGGTGATAGTTATTAAACACTTTCCAATTTTTACATCATCAAACTTTATAAGTTATTTGTAACTCCGTAGGTGTGCTGCCCTCTAGAAGGCTTCACAACAAAGGCTCCCGTAACTCTCGCTCCGGCCCCCGACGATGTGGCCCCAGTTACCCAACCTCGGACGGTCACAGAGGCCCCGGCAAGTGGATCAGAATTTGTCTCAGCCTTGCCGCAACCAGGCGAATGTGGTGTCAGTAACTTGACCCTACCCAGGGTTGTGGGAGGACAGCCTGCTAAACTTGGTAAGTAGATGGACTAAGAATCTGGAGACCAGACAGTTTAGGAGTTTAATGGCAGTGGTCTTTTCTTAGAGTAGGTAGTATGATTTGAGAAAAGAAAATTTATAGAGCAAATAATTTGAGAGAAAAAGTGAGAAACTAGTATTATGAGAGTCATGGAGCCAAAACAAGCTCATACAGTTCATATAATATTTTTACATCTAATGTGGATATGAAAATCGTGACCATTTTTAATGCAACTGAAAGAATCAGTGTTATAGATCTACTGATAAATCTACTGGTCGAAACTAGGCATGTACCTAGATAAATTTTTTTTTTATGTTGTTGGAAGTTTTTTGGTACCTTCACACCGATCTTAAAACCATCCTACAACAATGTGATGGTACGGGGGAAGCAATAGCCTGCCTGCCGTTAAAGATATTATGTTTCTGAACTTGTATCACTCGGACCAAGTAACTATAACGGCGTCTCATCTTCAAGGTGCGTTCCCATGGATGGCCCTGCTCGGCTACAGACGCAACCGCGACACCCAGTGGAAATGCGGCGGGTCACTGATCACACGCCGGCACGTGCTCACAGCGAGCCACTGTGTCTACAAGCAGGAAGCTAATCTGTAAGTTAACTATTTGTAATTATCTTTAACTCGATTTGAAGAAATCGATACAAACGTGGTCGACTATTTCCGTCCTATCGTCAGTGGAAAATTAACACGAAACAGTCGACTATGTTTGTAAAGTTTGTATGGAGATAAGAGTAGGTATTCTCTCCCCCTTAACCTCAAATCAAAGGATTTTTGCAGATTAATAAGTTGTGGCAAAGGCACGTTGCGTTGTCGTAGCATCGCGAATATCTTTGTGTTTGTGGTTTTCCTTTTCTGTGGTTATGTCAGAGGCATACAATACGCAACACGACGACATATGCGAACCTCTGAGGCTCAACATATCAGTGCGCGTACCTATGTATTGGCTATATCACATACTAGGTTGCTATGTATACCTACTTCATTTTTTTAATTTCAGACAACTATCTGACGTTTTGGTTCTTTGTATTTGACTTTCTTATACAAAGAACCTTTCTTTTGTTTAGGAAGATGTGTCAAATCATAGTCTACAATTAAATAAACAGACGGACAGACGGACAGACAGACAGCGAAGTCTCAGTAATAGGGTCCCGTTTTTACCTTTTGGGTACGGACGGAACCCTACAAACAAAGTATTTGGGGTCACTATTTGGTACTGTATATCCTGCTATCAGATATACTACCGGCATAGGTATTTATATTTACTAAATACCAAATTTTACTATTTAGGGTATTTTGTGTGGATTTGAAACTTGACTCTTCATCTCGATATTCCCAACAAAATAACGATTATTTACGATCAAACTGCGATGAGCTATTATTACTCGTAGTTTACATAAATAATCACAATTGCCGCGACAATTACGATAAAATACAACAATAATTTACTTGCAACTTGCAATTTCGAGTGAATATAATATGTTTACAAGCGATTTACTTGGATGTGTATCGTAATGATGGTATTAAGAGTTATAACAAATAGGTACGTACTAAAACACATTAGGCTTTATTTTATCAGTGACAAGTCACGGAAAAGATTTCGGTATGTAAACTTGGGAAGTTCAAGAACTTCCTAAGTTGACGTACCGAAATAAAACATGGCCCAGCTTTAGATACTCACTGGTGATATATAGGAATGGGTATTAAATAGGTTGTTTTAACCGCCGACTGAAAAACGAGGGTGTTTTGTTTGAGGTTGTGTATCTGTCTATCTGTCTATCTGTATATCTGTGGCATTATGTAACTCCCAAACGGATAAAGTGATTTTGATATAGTTTTTTATGTTAGATTACCAGCATAATCCCGTGGGAATTAAAAAAGAAATGCCTATCGGATACCAACATCATATAAAGAACACACAGTCCAAATTTCAGCCCTCTACTATTACCGGTTTAGGCTCTGCCTTAATCAGGCAGTCAGGACAAAGCCTTTAAAAGATATAGAAGATAGATAGGTGACAATAGGTAACGTTGGGTTTGGATACGACTGTCAATATTTCTTCCCCAGATACGTGGTCCGTCTCGGCGAGCTGGACCTGACGAGAGACGACGACGGAGCAACGCCCATCGACATCCTCATCAAGGAAAAGGCTCTGCACGAGAACTACGACTCCAAGATCGTCTCCAACGACATCGCCATGTTGACCTTGGAGCAGGATGTTGCTTTTACTAGTTTGTATTTCTTTAAATACCTTTTTTCACACACGACAGATGAGCGTTTGACCACTATCTCACTAATTTGATTTTAAAGGTGGGATGGACTTAGAAGTAACAAAATTAATCTAGAAACTCTTTATAGTCTTACCTGTTCTTTAAACCGAGGCATGGTTATTATAAAATAAGTTTTAAAGCCAGACCTGGTTTAAACCATGATTTAGGCATAGTAAATCATGGTTTAAACCAGGTCTGGCACTGGTCTGGCAAAAGGGAATTAAGGAATCTGGGGTAATCTAGCAAACCTTGAGTAGGTACTCCCAGCGCGTTGGCGGGTCAACTGCTTGGTCCGTAGGAGGGTTTGATGTCAGGCCTGCCTGGCCGGCTGGCCGTAAAAATATTGCCTTATTTATTAGCAGTAGGTAGGCTCGCTGATGCTTACCGACTATGACGACCACAAACAATTTGAGGTTTTAGCGGACCCTGGCTCCCGAGAGAAATGCAGCCGGGGACATATCTTAGATGAGAAGAAGCTACAATAATATTTTGTTTTATGCTCAAAAGCTTTAGTCAATTAATAGCTTGAAAATAGTGCCAACTTATACTTAAATATCGTTTTGTTTCAGCTTTGATAAGACCCATCTGCATGCCGTTAGCACCACAGTTGAGATCGAATAACTTTGAAAACTATCGCCCTCTCGTGGCTGGATGGGGAGCTTTGAAATACAGTAAGTACCTAATATTATAATAGCAATAACATTATCAAAAACAACACAATAAAGTTGTTATCAAAATAAGCACACTATGGGCTGAGCCTGGAAGGAATGTTTATGTCCTCCTTTCACAGAGTCACCGGTAGTTCAAATATGTACATTGTACGTCTATTGAGGAGAAGCATTACTCCACTTCTGTGCCTGTCAACCGTGGCGTGCCCCAAGGTTCTATTTTGGGACTCCTGCTATTTATTATTTATACTGCCGACATAACAAAAGAAATAATGAATTGCAAATATCACTTTATGCAGATGACGTTCAAATATATTATTCATTTAAAAGAGCCGAAGGACAACATGGCTTAGATAAAATAAACGATGACCTAAACAGTATAGCTCTATGTCCCTTAAATCGACCCTCACGATGTACCAGTTTATTAAGGACTACGATTTTGAGATACTCAACGTGGTCCAAGGTATCCCCTATATCTCTACTCCACCAGTACTCAACTAATATTTAAATATCAGGTCCCTTTCACTAATTGGTTTGGTTTCTATTTCTTTAGATAACAGTTTACCAGATTTTTTGCAAGGTACAGTATTGGATTGGATTGCACAAGTTTGTCTGTTTTCTTTTTTATCATATTCGTTTAATTTCATTGTATTACAAATTATTGCTTGGAATACTAGGTATAGCAGTGCACCGCGGTTTCTATCACGGAAGTCCCGATACCGTGGGGATATCGGGATCAAATGTAGCATAAGTGGTATTCCAGGATTCTATCTGTCTACATACCGAGTTTCATCGCAATCGGTTCAGCGGTTTTAGCGTTAAGGAGCAACAAACATAAACACTCACAAACTGTTACCTTTATAATGCTAGGATAAATGCTTTATTAGTTGAATTTACACGCGTGTTATTATTTATTTTCTTACCTCGAAGTTTCAACCATGTTAGAATGGTATTGGTCGCGAGGGGACTCCAAAAAGTTTAAAAGCTTTATTGTACCAAAAACACAAATAACAACAAATTAATACAAAGAAAAATTCAAACTTAAGTGGGACAAGCAGAGCTAGTAGGATAGATTAGATTAGATTATATAAAGCTTTATTGTACCAAAATATAATTAAATTACAAAAGAATTAAAAACATAAAATAACCACAGAAACAAATTAAATTTAACTTAAAACTAGATTAAAATTACAATAATGGTACAATGGGCGGTCTTATCGCTTAAAGCCATCTCTTCCAGGATAGGATATTATGAAATCAATTGAACCTTGTGGTTTTAGTGTAGGTATAACAAGCGCGAGACACCAACTACAAGGTACAAACTGTGGTAGGTATAACCAACATCAACAACAACAAACATACCTAAGTTGTGTTATATAGAACAATACGGATGCATAGATTCGACGTATGAGTCACCGACGCAGGTAGACTAATTGATCAAGTCAGTGCTCCCGGATTGAGTAAAGATGCGTTGTTGGTTCGAATCCCGCTCTCCGTCAATCATGCGTTGTGTTTTTGCAGAAGTATTGTTCCTTTCAAATATTTCTAACCAACATCTATTTTCAATACTAAATATCCCTTCTTTGCGTCACACAGTCGGGTAAAAAAAACATGATTTGTTGTCAACCGACCTTACGTTAATTAACTCGACACGTTAAATTTAATAACTAACACTGCTCTTACAGTAAATAGGTATACGTAGTCATAGTACGAATAAATAGGTCTGTATAGGTAGGTAGGTATATTGATAATCAGATCAATCCTCTGGATTCCTCTTTTAGTTCTTTTGAAAACTTAATTAGTAGTATGTACCAACCATATTTTACCATTATTTTGATAAATTGTGTGTGTAATAATACCTACATTTGTGTTGGGATTACTATCAAAACCCTCGCCACCTTCTAAATTCCCAAATTCAACTTCTAGAGGGAGAAACCGCGACTCACCTCCAATTCGTTCAGCTGCCAGTCCTGAGCGTCCAAGAGTGTCACGATGCTTACGTCTCCAAGTACCCTGACCAGCAGATAGATCAGAGGACCATATGTGCTGGATACAAGCAGGGGAAGAAGGACGCCTGTTCCGGGGACAGTGGTGGACCACTGATGCAGCCTGAGGTGAGAATCTTGTGGTCGTATCTCGGTCAATAGACAGCCTGAGGATCATTTGTGATGGCTACAAGTAGGGGAGAACGACGCCTTTTCTGGGGTCATGTTCTGTTCTGGTAGTAGACCACTGATGCAGCTTGAGATGAGGATCTTGTCCCGGTCAAAAGACAGATCTGGTCGTCATATGCACATATGACGACCAGATCTGTCTATCCAGCACTGCTGGATACAAGCAGGGCAAGAAAGATGCCTGTTCCGGAGACAGTGGTGAACCGCTGATGCAGCCTGAGGTGAGGATCTTGTCGTAGTATCCCGGTCAAGGACAGATCTGATCATCAAATGTGTGATTTGAAGTAGGGGAGAAAGATGCCTATTCCGAGGACATATTGGACCGCTGATGCAGCTTTAGGCTTGACCATCCGATACAACAAGGGACCCTAAATACGTGTCTTAGTAAACGTAAGCGAGCTGCTTTGGATAGCCAATGCAGCTTAAGGTTATGATGTCGTAGCAATATCCTGGACAGTAGACAGAGCATATGTTCTGGCAATAACTACCAGGTTCGGCGGAGCGCTTGCTCCGAGTTCCTGGTGAATCCTAAAGCCTGTATCTTTTACCCTCATTGTATGACATTTACATTTTGTTTACAGAGAGACGCACAGACTGGCAAGACTTACGTGTACCAGACCGGTGTGGTCTCCTATGGCCGAGGCTGTGCTCTGCCAGGATTCCCTGGAGTCTACACCAGGGTCACAGAGTTCCTTCCGTGGATAATTGAGAAAGTAACCGGGAAAACGGCTTAAAAGTGACATTGTTAGCTTTCGATCTATACCTAGCTATATCTTAATGAATGAATGGGCGTATTTACGCTAATGTACCTAACCATACTGAAAACGAAAAGTCTAGTTCAAGATCATAGTTTACCATTATCTAGGGAAAATATGCAGTCAACTTTTGTGATATTAAAGTAGGTTGCAGGCCAATTGACATTTCTGGAGTTAAGTAGATAGTATTTTGTAGATTAGTCTCCAAAAAAACCGTCTAATGTTTTTCTTTGGTGTTTTTTTTTAAATATCAGCCGTTTCACATATTTTATTTTAAAATGGTTTAACAAAGGTTTAATTAGAAACTGAGATTGGAACTGTACTTAAAAAACGCGTCATGGTGTAGTTCTATAGGTAAACAATTACCGAACTCTACTTAACTTTCCAAAGTGTTTTCTTTTAATTACGATTTAAAACTAACGTGGTCGTTTTTACGACAAATATTATTTAAAAACGGGATATTTAATTTAACATATTAAAATATTATATTAGCTCGATATTTCGCCAGTTATTGTCTTGACTGTCTCTCGTAAACAAGCCCATTGCAATAATTGGCGAAATATTGAGCTCCGTAAAAAAAAAACAAATTAAAACATTGTAAATTAAATATTCCGTTTCTAAAAAATAATTGTGGTGTTTTCCTTATATTTTATTAGTAGGTAGATAAAAGTGTTATTGTATGTTTGTATTTAGCCATTTTATAAAATTAACGATATCTAGTATTTTCTACCAATTACAGTTGAAATCAGTGATTAAGGTATGTAGATAGATAGATTATTTTTATCGGTACGGAACTTAAGCGATAAGTAATATATTAGAAACTAGAAACTAGCTGCGCCCTGCTGTTTCACCCGCGTAAGTCTCGATCCCGCAGGAATATCCGGATAAAAAGTAGCCTAAGTGTTATTAACATAGATAAAAACTTTATTGTACCTACTAAAACTTTATAATTCAATTTAATCATTTATTTCGAGTAATTATTTACAAAACACATTATATAAACAAAAATTTACAGCGAATTATAAGAAAGGTACAATGGGTGGTCTTATTACTAAAAGCGATCTCTTCCAATTAATCAGAATGGGAGTTAATCCAGGTCTCCAGCTATCTGCATACTGCGTACCAAGCTTTGGTTCAGTAGTTTTTGTGTCGAAGAGTAACAAATATTAACTACTTATCTTACTATAGGTACATTGTACAATGTATTTACAAAAGAAAATTAAATATACTTAAGTATTTTATCCGTTGTCTAGTCACCATAACACAAGCTTAGTAGCTTACCATGGTGTTGGATAGTGCTGTGTGATATTTACAGGTTTTTTTTATTATTAATTAAATTAATTGTTACCTATGTATTTTTGAATATTTATTTAAATAAATAATGAACTAATACCTACTGTATTCGTTTTTATAAATGTAGGTACACTACAACCTGATTGAGTATACCTTTTTTCAAGGGTTACCTAAGCCGGATTTACACTAGCCTGACGTATCATGACGTGATTTGTCAGAAGGGTATCAGTATAAAGTAAAATCAAACAATTCACTTTTTAAACAAACAATCAAACAATTACTACTCACAAGATAAGTTTCTCATTTTGGACTGGCTATCCTGCGCAAGATTGGGAAGGAAAATGGCTTAATTATTTTATAGGAATGCTTATGTAATTTTGTTTATTTATTTTTATATCTTTAATTTTATTGTAGTTTAGTGTTAAAATAGTTCAGTGGTTTGGAATATATTGATAGGTATGAAGTAGGTATGTCATATTTTCATAATGACAGTTTTATATTGATGTTAATAAAAATAAAAAACTCACAAGATAACGAGTCCTCTAAAACCTACTTCCAAAAAGGGGGAGAGGTTCTCAATTCGACCCGTATATTGTGTGTATGTCTGTATGTGGATAAGTTCACGCCGTACAATATCCGGCATATGAAGTCCGATTTCAATAATTCTTTTTTTTTTAAGTTAAGTTCAAATCAAATAAGTAAACCACATATTGAACTAAGTTCATTAAGGTAAATTTTGTCAATAAGTTTTTCTATTCCATCTATTCTTTACTTTTCATTTGTTAGACAAAATTATCTTAGTACAGGTAAAAATTGACTGACTACAGCTATTTATTTGTAAAAATTTTAGGGGATTTTGTGTTTTTTTTATATCGAGATTTTTAGATTCTTAAAAGATTCTTGAGTAGTTTCCCAAACAGTTTCGACTTTGGAACTGGTGAAGCTCATCCGTCAGAGACGAGGTTGAAATGGACCACCATCAGGCGACCTTTCTTCTTCTAGTCTCTTTAGAGACCAGTCTTATTCTATGTATGGAGTCTTATATGGCAACCGATACCTACCTTTCTGACGCGTCACGTCATGACACGTTAGACTAGTGTGATTCCGGCTATAATTGGCGTATATTACCTGCTAATGAAGTAAGTACGGTTTTCATTTGAAGCAAACATGCTTCGATAATCTGTTTTGTTTTATTTTTTATATAATAATTAAGAAATAAACTTTAATTGCTCAGCGTGACCAATCAAGCATGATAAATCGTGCGTGGCGAATTTATTGTTTGTAAACTTTACTAAAATACCTACAAATATGTTATTATTTACATTAATGAAAGCAATTGGCTTAATATTATTTTAAAGTGTTTCCTACACTGAAAATTAGCTTTGTGAAAACTGCTTTTCGAAATTCTGCACCGGACAGACTTGAACATGCAACCCTCAGATACTCGCCCGTTCGAGATTAAATTAGGGACTCCATTCTTCCGTGTTTGCGACTGAGTTTGTGTCAGTCTGGGTATCTAGTATATCTATACTAACATCATAAAGAGGAGAGAAGAGGAATTTATTTGATTGTATATTTGTAATGAATAGGCTCCGAAACTACTGGACCGATTCTAAAAATTCTTTCACCAATACAAAGCTACAATCAAGGAGTAACATAGGCTACTTTTGATCCTGATATTCGCACAGGATCAAGACTTACGCGGGATGCAGCGAGTGTAAGTACAAAGAAGATTATTTTTGGTTTTCTAACTTTGTAATAAAAAAATATTTTTTTACAAAGTTAGAAATATTTGCGTTTCATTGGAAACTCTACAAATACCTCAGATTACAGGACAAATCCTGTGATTACAGTATTGAGATATGGTTACCCTACTAATCAATAGTAATTTAGTATTTTTTACGACCTCTGTGGCCCGTCGACTGCAATACAGAAGGTGCGGGGTTTGATTCCCACCGGTAACAAGTATTTATGCTTAAAAACAATCTGTTTCGGGCCAGGGATGTCTCTCTATATAAATAATATGTAGGTATTTACATAAGAAAACTAAATATTAGTATATATCCGTTGTCCAGTCACCGTAACACAAGCTCAGTAACTTATCATGGGGCTAGATGGTGCTGTGTGATGTACCTACATAGAGTTAATTTATTTATTTACAATAATTAGTAGACGAAAGATTAGCATTTGACTACTATCACATCTGATGGTAAGTGATGATATGATCTAAGAGGTAGCACGCTCATCTAGAAAAGGCCTCTTTCCCTAAGAAACCCCTTATGGCAAAGGATACCGTATCCATATCCCCAGGCTACAGGGAACCAATTTTCATAGAGATTCCTAACTTTCAAGGGTAAAACCGCGGGGCATAGCTAGTTTAAAACAATCTATATCTATAAAATGCTTTGTCCCGACTGACTGACTGATCAACGCTGACTGACTGATCATAGTTGAGACCTGAAAATTGCATTTATTTTCTATAAGTACCTATATGATGCAAGCATCCGATATGAAAAGATTTTTAGAAATTCATACGGGATCATAAATTATATATAGTAGCAGATTCTCAGACCTACTGAATACACATATAAAATTTGGTAAAAATCGGTAAAGCCGTTTCGGAGGAGTACGGTAACTAACATTGTGACATGGAAATTTTATATATTAGAAGATAATATGTAGGTACCTACCTAGGTATGTGTAATTATGGCGGAAAATCTAAATGTTTTACTTATCAACATTTTCAAGTAGAATTTACACGTTATACCTACATTATCGATTTGATCCGTTATCAATCAATAGATAAAACATTAATAGGAAGGTCGGTCTGTGTATTGAAGAGAAAAATTACCTATGGTCGTATCTATTCAAGAAGAAGGAAA
This sequence comes from Idaea biselata, assembly GCA_958496205.1. Lineage (NCBI taxonomy): Eukaryota > Metazoa > Arthropoda > Insecta > Lepidoptera > Geometridae > Idaea > Idaea biselata. The sequence goes on from OY292402.1 coordinate 14,667,581, forward strand.
GGAAAGAAAGGAGAAAGAGCGCAATACTTTCTGCACGGCTTGATACTAACAATGAAATTATTTGAAATTGACGCTTGTCAAGAATATAATATTGTTTCCTCAGTCGGCCAATGTTTTAACATCATGTTAAGACCTTATTAGCCTCTACCTCCTTCTCACGGGCGCTATCAAAGGTATTTATACCATTCCCACTCTTAAATTCTCAAATTCTTTTTAGGGTTCCGTACCCAAAGGATAAAAACGGAACACTTTTACTGAGACTTCGCTGTCTGTCTGTCCGTCTGTCACCAGGCTATATCTCATAAACTGTGATAGCTAGACAGTTGAAATTTTCACAGTAGATGTATTTCTTTAGCCGCTATAACAACAAATAGATAATAACATCATTTAAGGACCATTCAAAAAACGTGATTTTGACATTAAAACGCAACGATACCGCGATGTATTTTTACCACTATCACTTTTTACTTTTTCTAGTGATGAAGTGAGATGGGCGCCAGTGGTAAAATAAATTTTAATGTTTGCGTTGCGTTCACGGATTGGTTGCCGGTCCAGTGTTCATTTCAGGGTTCCGTACCCAATTGTGATAGTGGTACGGAAACCTTCGTACGAGATGGGAGTCCGACTCGCACTTGACCGGTTTTTTTTCTCGTAGTCATGGTATAAAGTATAGTATGCAACTCTTGAATAAAGTACGGATTTACATTGAGGGCCATGAACCACTGGCGGCGCTCTGGATTCTAACACTTGAATCCCTCGCTACGCTCGTGATTCAATCATCATGAATCACTCCCTACGGTCGTGATTCAGTCGTTAGAATCCTTCACTTGCTCGTGATTCATCTACGGCCCTCGCACTAAATCCGTCTTTTATTCACTAGTTGCATAATATACTATTATACCATTCACACTCTTAAAAGCTTATTTTATTCACGCAAAACAGTGAATAAAAAGGACTTTTACTCACGCTGTTTGGTGTTTGAATTTAGAACACAATTTACTCGTCGTCCATCTAAACTAAATGCATATACAACCTCCTTGCGTGAAAAAAAACTTGATACAATACAAACTCCTTGCGCTAAGAATACTCGACATAGAAATTCTTTTTAGGGTTCCGTACCCAAAAACGGAACACTTTTACTGATACTTTGCCGTCTGTCTGTCCGTCTGTCACCAGGCTTTATCTCATAAACTGTGGTAGCTAGACAGTTGAAATTTTCACAGTACCTAGATGTATTTCTTTAGCCGCTATAACAACAAATAGATAAAAAAAACATTTTGACATAAAAACGCAACGATACCGCGATGTATTTTTAACACTAGCACTTTTTACCATCTAGTGATGAATTGAGACTGGCGCCAGTGGTAAAATAATTTTTAACGTACTCGTTGCGTTCACGGATTGGTTGCCGGTCCAGTGTTCATTTCAGGGTTCTGTACCCGATGGTGATAGTAGTACGGAAACCTTCGTACGCGACGCGAGTCCGACTCGCACTTGACCGGTTTTTTTTTCGCGTAGTCATGGTATAAAGTATAGTATGCAACTCTTGAATAAAGTACGGATTTACATTGAGGGCCATGAACCACTGGCGTCGCTCAGGATTCTAACACTTGAATCACTCCCTACGGTCGTGATTCGGTCGTTAGAATCCTTCACTTGCTCGTGGTTCATCTATGGCCCTCGCACTAAATCCGTCTTTTATTCACTAGTTGCATAATATACTATTGGTACAACTTGCCAAATACCTTTTGTATGACTTTGAAAACTTTAATGAGCAATAAAAATACTTATTTTGAACACTTTTTATTCTTTCGAGCTTCTTTTTAATCTGGACTGGGGGCCGCGGATTTTTTTATGGTCGAAAGAGGGCGCGTCTCAAATAAGTTGGGGAACCCCTATTCTAAAAGCAATACTATAGGTTCCTGCAAACAACTTGAAAAATTTTGACGTGGAAGGGATCGCGCATAACATTTTACATGCGACTTCTATGAAAAAACGACTTATTACTTATTACGACTTATTATTACTTATCCGTCATTTTATTTCTAGATGTGGGACCTATACTCACAATAAATGTTGAAACTGCCAAGCAGAATCTGCAAGTCAACCCATAGCGGTGGGTAGTTGAAAATTCCTAACAAATAGATAGTAAAGATAACTTATCAGATATCTGGCTTTGTTGTTTTCTGGTCACGAAGTATATCTACCTAGTTGCCAACTTTGATGATTGCAAATCAGTTGCGTGTAAAGTTTCATTTTTTTCGAAGTGTAGTTCTTACGAAACTAGTGTGTTTGTGAAAATGTTTTCAAACCGGACGATATGACGTACCTTTTTTAAAATTGCACATTTTGTAGAAGAAATATAGAGTTTTTTATATGTAGTGATATCTTCTAAGTTTATGTATTTTAAAGACATCTACTTGAACAAAAGATATTATGTCAAGAGACAATGGGATTTTGTAACGAGTGTTAATTTTTTAATTAATAATTTCGATTAGAATGGTATAGGATACATTTTATTTTATAGTTAGGGTAACGCGCCGAGGCGCACATCTACTAGGTAAACTGTGGATACAGTGAAAAAAGGAATTTAAAATGTTTTTAAGAGGTAAGTCAAGTGCTATGCATCCCATTTTCTCTTACCTACTGCTACGAAGTGGAGCTCACTTTGCCCGCGTCGATCCCTTAAGAGGAAAGGATACCTCCTTTTCCTCCCTGGATAAAGACATAGAGCAAATATATTTATGCTCTAAAACCTATATCTGCCATAACCAGACCCTGCCCCAACGTTCAGTTTTTTTTTTTTCGTTTTCTAATTGGTACAGAAATACAATTTAGAAAAATCAGAATATTAAATAACTTAGGGGCATGATCATAGCAGATATAAAATTTTACGGCATAGCAGATATACATTTTACAGCATAAACATATTTTCTCTAATAGGTATCTTTAACCAGGGAGGAAACAGTCAACTACGTTTGTAAAGTTTGTATGGGTAAAAGAATAGGTATCCTTTCCTCTTAACTACAACCTTGGAGACTTCAGGTCTTCAGTGCATCGGTTTCTTTAAGGCAGGTATATTACAGAGCCGACCTTATCGTCGCGTCCTCAGGTTGAGAGGCCAAATGGGCACCTATCTCTAAAAAAACCTTGGTGACCAAAGGGCTGGCTACTACTTTGGCCAACGAATAGGTATTGCCATACAAATAGGCAACGCAGCCAGTTTTTTGGGTACCTACCTGTACGGTTTACCATACATCGAACGCTAAGTGTTGCAATTGCTATATTTGCTGTATTGCAGTACTTAGACGTCAGCGCGGCCTAGTTAACTTCAGTTCGCAAAATACCATCAATTCATTGACTCGCGTTCTCATTTAATTAATAATAGTCTGCTTAAGTTAATTTATTAATATATTATTTTTACACTCATACAAACTCCTTTTATTCAGTCTCCACCAAGAGTGTACTAAAAACTCGTACATCTTTTTTTGGTCCTTCGACGCTACGTAGCGGGGACTGTATTATCGCGCGAAAGGTAGTGACAGAGACGTGTTTCGTGTACCTACGTGTTAGCGTGGCAGTTTCTCGTTCGGCGACCTTTGGAACCTATAAGTTCCGAAGAAACTAATCTCGAGATCACTGAGGATCTCACTCCGAGTCATCAAGGACTCATCCCGTGCCACCAAGCTACCACGAGCCCCAAAGGACGCACTCCGGGTCACCAAGGACCCAATCCTGCGGCACCGAGGCTCAAGTAGAAGCATCTGCAAGTAAGATTGTTCTTGTTTTACCTAATTCTTTACTGTCTGTGGTGAAAAATGGAGGACCTTCTTGCAAGACAGAGGCAAATTATCGACGCGCTTGAGCAGGTTTACACCAATTTCAAAAAAGATGGACCTGCTAGAAAGACGGCAGAGAACATCAAGCGTCGGCTGGATGGCCTAACTCAATTATGGCAAGAATTCCAGACTAATAATGTGATTTTGGGTGGTTCAGGGGAAAAGTTTGGCGAATATTTCACCAAAAATATTTACGAGCAGACCAGGGAGAGGTATGAGCGTATTAGAACCGTTATTAGTAATTATAAGGTTCAAACTTCCGATCAAGAAGGAGCTTCGGGTGCGGAGACCCCGCAGCGCCCCGATCAGGAAGGAAAGCTAACACCAAGCCATGTACAAGGTACGTCCAAAGGTAGTTTCAATTTCGCAAAGGACAATGACCAAAAAAAACCCAGCGTCGATTAGAAAAACACATATACTGGTTGATAGCCCTTTAATTACCAAGCAATAATATGAAATCAATGTCACGACATCTAATTACCACAAATGTCTACAGGTGTCTAAGTTAACTTGAGACTTTTTTTGAAAGAAAAAGTTCGTGCTCAGGTCTCAAGTTAAGTTAGGTTTATAAAAAATGAAAATATATAAATATGAAATATTTTACCAATTTAAAACCTAATCACATTTTTACCGTTACCTGCGACTTGGGAGGAAGCCGCAGGTAAATAATAGGATGTGATAAATAAAGCCATACATACATAGTAACATACACATGTGTATACATACACACACACCAACCCATCAAGACCAAACAAACATCATTATTTCAACCAAAAACCATTTTTCAATATCGAAACATGACCTTGTCAAAACAAGTCATGGTAATAACTTTTCGAAAAAGTAACTTCACTCACAGGTAGTCCATTTAATGCCCTTCACTGTAAAATAGTTTTTTTTTTTAATCGACGCTGGGTTTTTCCGCCATACATTTTTGGTCATGTCAGTTTTGCACTATATGTCCCTCTTTTACTCATACTATTGACAACGAACGATTACCTGCGGCTTCCTCCCAAGTCGCAGGTAACGGTAAAAATGTGATTAGGTTTTAAATTGGTAAAATATTTCATATTTATATATTTTCATTTTTTATAAACCTAACTTAACTTGAGACCTGAGCACGAACTTTTTCTTTCAAAAAAAGTCTCAAGTTAACTTAGGCACCTGTAGACATTTGTGGTAACTATATGTCGTGACATTGATTTCATATTATTGCTTGGTAATTAAAGGGCTATCAACCAGTATATGTGTTTTTCTAATCGACGCTGGGTTTTTCCGCCATACATTTTTGGTCATTGTCCTTTAGGTGAAAACAACGGCAAGGACTGCAAGGACTATGACTCCGAACGCAGGCCCAGCCCGGCACCCGCGATGAGAGACGAGGTCCAGTTCGGGTTCAAATCTCGAGGACTACCAAGTAAGACAGAGGATATGTTGCGGAAACAAGCCAGTCAATTCAGGGCACTCGAAAGAACGATCATCAATATGAATCTGGAGGAGCTCAAAGACACATGGGATTTTCAAGACGCACAGGAATCTCTGAGGTCACGGTGGGTAGCGATTGACTCTTTACACCTTGAGATCGATAGCGAACTCGAGGGTAAAAATGAAGAGTACGAGATAGCTTTCAGCCATTATGAAAAACAATACAACTTGGCGAAAAGAGCTATCAACAGGAAAAGAGGAGAAGTGTCTTTCAGGGAGAAGAGGACACCCCAAATGGAGATACCCTATTTTCACGGTAACTATAATAGCTGGCCATCATTTAAGGCGCTCTTCATTGGAACGATCCATAAAAATGCCTCCCTGTCAAAGGAAGAGAAGATGCAGTTCCTCAGGAGTAAGGTGAGGGGAGAAGCAGAGAAGCTTATTCATCACCTGGATATAAGCTCCGAGAACTACGATGCATGTTGGGATATTTTAACAAAAAGGTACGAAAATAAGAAACTTATATTCGACTCGCACCTTAGAAATTTTACTAGTATTCCAGGCGCTAATTTTCCGACGGTAGCGCACCTCAAAAGAATACATGATACCGCAATGGAGACGGTGAACGGGATTAAAGGTCTAGGCGAAGACATTTCATCGTGGGGATCTCTTTTGGTATATCTGATGTGTCAAAAGCTCGACGCCGACACACACAACAAGTTTAACGCTACGTTGAAGCAACCGAAAGAAATACCACGTCTAGAAGAGTTTTTAGCGTTCCTGCAGAACGAGTTTAATAGTCTGGAATCTTCACGTAAGAAGCCCGAAGCTTCAACCAGTAAGTTCACGTCGTTTATTTCGAGTAATAGACCGAAACCTGTTACTAAGGAAGGCAAGCTTAATTATTTCAAATCTGCAAATAATCTAATTACATCGAGTAGAATGTCGCAATCGAAAAGTGACAACTCGGGCAGTAGGTCAACGAACAAGCCTTGCCTACTCTGCAAAAGTGAGGAACATAAACTTAAATTCTGTCCGCAATTCGTAGAAATGATTCCACACACAAAATATGACACATTGCAAAAATTAAAAGCATGTGATCGATGCTTTAATAGCCACGGTAACTTCAAATGTAAATATGTAATAAAATGCAAAGAATGCCAAGGCTCGCACCGCACGGATATGCACGAGGTGTACGCACAGGATAGCAATTTAGTCCAAACCAACGTGTCCCTTCAGAATGGAAGGCCGGAGATACTGTTAGCCACGGCAATTGTCAAAATAGAGGACAAAAACGGAGTAGCTCACAAATATAGGGCGCTAATCGACCAAGGATCTCAGGCATCGCTCATCACGGAAAAAGCCGCCCAGACTTTGGGATTACCACGCAGACAATGTCACGGAGGGGTATCAGGCATCGGAGAAAAAGAATCCAACTGCAAGGGGGTCATCACTATCCAATGCTCGTCGGTGCGAAAGGACTATACGTTCGAAACAGATGTAATTATTATGAACACCTTGATAAAACATCTACCAGGACAGACGTTCCCTAAACCTATATGGCCTAGTCTAGAAAATATTCAGCTAGCGGACACGGAATTTTACATTAGTCGCCCGGTCGATTTGCTATTCGGAGCCGATATCTACAGCGAAATAATACTAGACGGAATTCGCAGAGCAGGGACAAATCTACCTATCGCACAACAAACACGCTTAGGTTGGATATTAAGTGGAAACGCAACGAGGTCAATGCAGTGTAATGTAGTCATGAACAACATCCAAGAAATACAGAGATTTTGGCAAATCGAGGACATAAGCGTCGATGACGTCATGACTACACAAGATCAAAAAGTAATGGATTATTACACAGAGACCACCGTGCGTCGCCCCGATGGGAAATACGAGGTGCGACTACCACTAAAACCGACGACGGAAGAAAGCATGGGAGAAACCAAAGGCAAGGCGATCGCTCAATTTAAACAACTAGAGAGGAAATTCCAGAGGCAAAAGCATATAGAAAATGAATATAAACTATTCATTCACGAATACCTATCGTTAGGTCATATGAAAAAGGCCGCCGGTAACATGACGACCGCGCCGGAGTTCTACCTACCACATCATTGCGTAATTCGAGCGGAGTCATTAACGACGAAGTTACGCGTCGTTTTTAATGCGTCCGCAAAATCATCGTCTGGCTATAGTCTGAACGATTTAATGGAAAGAGGTCCGAACCTACAATTGGACCTACAAAATTTAATTATTAAATGGCGACAATATAAATATGCCTTCACAGCGGACATTGAGAAGATGTTTAGGCAAGTATGGGTTCACCAAGATGACCAAAAATATCAAAAAATAATATGGAGAGATGAACCGTCGGCGAAATTGGATACGTACCAGCTTACAACTGTTACCTATGGCACCAAGGCCGCGCCGTTTCTCGCCATGATGACTCTTCGTCAGTTAGCAAAGGACGAGAGGAAGAATTTCAAAGACAGTCTAGCACCTGAAGTCGTCGGATCTTCGTTCTACATGGACGACCTAGTTCACGGGAGCCACTCCTTCGAGGAAGCCGAACAACTCCTCCTAGACATCACTGAATTGATGAAATCGGGAGGCCTCAACTTAAGAAAATGGAAGTCGAACGATCCTAACTTGCTGAACGTCATAAATCAAAGGCCCGGAGAGGACAATTATGACTTCAAGATGGTTGAGTCCTCCAAAACCCTAGGTTTGAGCTGGAATACAAGGCAAGACACCTTTGAGTTCAGTGAAAAAATAGATTGGTCAAGCAAACCTCTCACAAAAAGAATCCTGCTATCCGATATCTCCAAGATATTTGATCCCCTTGGTTGGCTCTCTCCCATCACAACAAAATTAAAGATTCTGTTCCAACAAGTATGGCTGAAAAATACTCAGTGGGATGAGTCACTACCCGAAGACATAATTAATAAATGGAACAATATAAAAACTGACTTGCGAGAAATCAACTTGTTTAAAGTACCGCGCTGGCTGGGAATCAAGAAAGGAAACACCATAGATCTGCATGGTTTCTCAGATGCCTCGATAAAATGCTATGGTTGCGTCATTTATTGCACCACAACTATAAATAACCAACCAGAAACAGTCATAATAGCAGGAAAAACTAGATTGGTACCTCTAAACAAAACGGTAACACTACCGAAACTAGAGCTATGTGGAGCGGCGTTACTAGCGAGTCTGATGGAAAAAGTTGTAAAATGTTTTAAAGACTACGAAATTAGCATCAATGGATGGGTCGATTCCATGGTGGTATTAGGATGGTTGAATGGGGAGCCAGAAAGATGGAAACCCTTCGTTGCCAATAGAGTTAAACAAATAACTCAAATCATACCACCGAAAAACTGGAGGTATGTCAAGTCGGAGGAAAACCCGGCGGATTGTGCTAGTCGAGGTTTAAAAGCGGCGCAACTAAAAGAGTACGAATTATGGTGGAAAGGCCCACGCTGGCTACCTACCTACAAACAAGACAACGTACAACCGACATCAGTATTTGAGACAGACGAAGAGCGTAGGAAAGTAAAGATAACTATTGCTACAGTTCAAAAACTAGAGGACAGCATCATCAAAGAACTTATAATGTACCACAGCTCCCTCGCCCAAGTCACAAAAATTGTAGCGTGGTTATATCGCTTTATAGAAAATAGCCGCAAGGTCAATCAAGAAAAGAGAGCCTACCTAACACTACATGAGTTAAACCGCGCAAAGAAAAAAATCATCGGAGAGACGCAGCAAGAAGAGTTTGCTCAAGAAATTACCGATCTTCGTAAGATGAACCAAGTATCGCTAAAGGGAAAACTAGCTTCGTTAAATCCTTTTCTAGACAAGGACGGATTATTGCGGGTAGGAGGTCGACTGAAAAATGCCAATATAAACCCTGATATGATACACCCTATAATAATACCCAACAACACCCGGTTATCAGAGTTAATAATCGATCAGTGCCACGAGTTAACTTACCATGGCGGAGCTCGTCTCACTCTATCTACTATGAGACAAAGGTATTGGTTAATAGGAGGCATCAGAGCAACCAAAAAACGAGTGAGTCGATGCATCAAATGCAGGAGGCAAAACCCAATTCAGCAACACCAACTAATGGGAGATCTACCGCCGGCGAGAGTAAACCCTAGTCGGCCCTTCGACCACACAGGCGTGGACTATACCGGGCACGTCTATGTTAAATTGAATAAAGGGCGAGGGGTTAAAACGACAAAAGGATACGTAGCGGTATTCATCTGCATGACAACCAAGGCCGTGCACCTCGAGCTAGTCTCCGATTTAACGACCTCGTCATTCCTAGCGGCACTCAAACGGATGTCAGCAAGACGAGGCGTCCCGACAGATATGTATAGTGACCAAGGAACTACGTTCATAGGAGCTAACAAGATTCTTCAACAGGAATACGAAGAAACAAGGAAAACCTTCGATGACCCATTTATTAAAGAGCTCACCGATATGGGGATACGCTGGCACTTCAATGCACCCTCCTGGCCTTCGGGGGGTGGAATCTGGGAAGCAGCAGTCAAAAGCCTCAAATTACACCTAAAACGGGTGATCGGAGAGCAACGACTAACCTATGAAGAATATAGTACGTTACTCGCGCAGCTAGAGTCGTGCCTCAACCAAAGACCGCTCTGTCCACTAACCGAAGATATAGATAACTTAGACTGCCTTACACCCGCTCATTTCTTGACAAATGGCCCAAATCTATCACTTTATCAAACGGAAAAGGACCTTAGAACAAGGTGGCATCTAACACAAAGGCTGTTTGAAGATATCTGGAAACGGTGGCGCGCAGAATATCTCACCCAATTATCGGTGCGAAGTAAGTGGAGACAGAGCAAAAACAACCTAAACCTCAACGACATCGTAGTTATTCGCGACGCTAATCTGCCAGCAGGAAAATGGGCTCTCGGCCGCGTGATCGAACTGCACCCAGGCAGTGATGGATTCGTTAGAGTTGTATCACTCAAAACTAAAAACGGTATCATGAAACGACCAATAGTTAAACTTTCAATTTTGCCAGTGCACGAAGAGAATAATAAAGAGATCCATATAGGTAAACCTCAAACGAATTTCACTATAAAGAAAGAAAAGAAAGTACCTAAATATAGCTTCTCCAAAATGACCTTCGCAGTACTAATGTTTCTATTAACTATCACAACAACGGCTCAAGGTGCCTACAACGTGACCAAGTTTAATCCCAACCAAAGTCTCTACTTCGATAAAATTAATAATATGTTTATGATTCGAGGCGAATGGCGCCTAGTCGTCTACTACAACATGACACCGTACTGGGAAGGAACTCGAGCGATAAACAAGTACATCCACTATTTAAAAACGACCTGTACACGAATACAAGACCTGACACCATGCGACGCGATCATATTACAACTACAACACGAATACGAGGAGCTACAATACTACGACTACGTATTGATGAACAAACAGAATGAGCGCACGAGCCGTCGCCGGCGTCGCGGCCTCATCAATGGAGTAGGGTACGTCGCAAATAGTTTATTCGGAGTCCTGGATAACTCATTCGCTGAAAAATATGAAAAGGACATCTCTCTAATTAAAAGGAATCAACAACATTTGGCTTTACTATGGAAAAATCAAACTTCTGTAGTGGAAGCAGAGTTCAACCTTTTAAAAAGAACAGAGAGCCTCATGACCAGCCAACACAAACAAATTAACGATAGACTGCGGGAGCTAGAAATAGCGATAAAAAACGTTAAAACTGGCGCAACGATGAACATTTCGATAATTTCAGATTTTACCATGTCGGCTATAATCGCAAATAATATCATGTCACAACTTAAAAAAATGCAAGATATTTTACTGGACACTCTTACAAATATTTACAACGGGCAACTGAGTCTCCATCTATTGACACCTGATCAATTACGTCACGAGATTGGCGTCATAGCCAGTCAGATTTCTAAAGATCTCGCTATACCCATCGACACCGTAGACCTACCAAAAATCTACCACTTGTTGAAAATCCGTGCTAGAATGTCAGCCAACAACTTGATCTTCGAGACCAGGATACCACTCACTGACAGAGATGCCTATGAAGTGCATCACGTGATACCCATCCCTCGATTAGTAACGATTATCCGGCTCGAAGGACCAGCGACCGCTGCGGGCCGGGGCCCGCAGCCCGCCTCCCACGCCAGGGCTTCGACCGGTCAGTGTAGTGGTAGTGTTAGTGAAAGTGAGTGTCAAAAGCGCAGTGATGACCACAAGTGCAGTGCTACACAAGATAAAGAGACATCTCCTCAAAAACGAACAGTTCAGTTCTATAAAAATGAGGCTTTTAGTAACTCTTTAGATGAAATAAATAATGTAATATCATCCCACTAACCATTGATTAAGCTACATATATATGGTCTCACTTATAGCACCTCCATCACCGCGCGGACTAACTAAAGTCATCACATCAGACACCCCTTTCATCTCATCTCGGGCCCCGCAGCATGTACGGTTTACCATACATCGAACGCTAAGTGTTGCAATTGCTATATTTGCTGTATTGCAGTACTTAGACGTCAGCGCGGCCTAGTTAACTTCAGTTCGCAAAATACCATCAATTCATTGACTCGCGTTCTCATTTAATTAATAATAGTCTGCTTAAGTTAATTTATTAATATATTATTTTTACACTCATACAAACTCCTTTTATTCAGTCTCCACCAAGAGTGTACTAAAAACTCGTACACTACCATACCTAGTCTTTAGTGTGTATAGATTTATCTATGATACCTAAGGACTCATTTTTGGACTTTTAATTTCAATTAGGTAAGTATATACTATTTCTTTTAGCTTAACAATTCACTGTTGGTCTTTGTATTTTGATTTTTACCTTAGTTACTAGCAAAACCAATAGAAAGAGCTTAGCAAGGTGTACCATTTGCGTACAACTTAGTAAATCGATAGAAAGAAGTTAGGTAGTACAAGATACCAACAACAAAACTGTGTCCTCTTCACTATTTCTTTAGTGACTGTCTGATTGGAATCCGTGTGAGACGCGCCTTGGCTGCGACTTATCAATGCTCATTTAGCCTTAGCCAGTGGGTTAGATAGGCTATACGCGCACTGGATCAGCAAACCACACCTAATCCAACCACCGGTTTCATAGTGCAAACAGGTTAGCAATAAAAACAACTGGGCTTTTCTCATGAGCTTTTCTAATACTCGTAGTTATACTTACTTTTAACTTAAAACTATTTTTTCCGGGATCAATCGCATTGCTTTTATAATATTAAGCATTTTACCAATGCCCTACGTTAGCAGTTAATCAGGCAAGCAAATACTAAAACAAAACAGAATAATCAAAGGTAGGTACAGTAGATAGTAGATACCTACTAAATAAGGTTCTATATTAATTTTTTAAGTTATCGTTAACGTAAGTAACGCGATTTATAACCGGAAAAATGAGTTTCATTTCAATCCAACATCGCGAAAATTGAAAAATAATCTAAGTTGTACTTTAGACGAAAAATCATAATTAACGTAAATATACCTACACGCAAAAGCATGTTACCACCTTGGGACCAATTAGTTATCTAACAAGATAATGGCCGCTTACGTAGATACTGGTTAGGTATATGAATTAGCAAGTTTATTATCATTTCGACGACTTACCATAATCCGCGATTATAATTAGCTCACGTTTTACAATGTGATTAATGATTACCTACAAAAACATTCCATTGCTCACCTACATTATCGAATAAGTTTTATTTATGGCTTTGGAAACCTGTATCGAATTGGGAATAAACCAGAAGAATACAATAATAAAACCTTATTATTGTATTCTTCTGGTTGATGGTGGATTATAAAGCTTTGCAAGTAGGTTTACTTGCAAAGCTCTATATAATCCGAGGACTATCTGTACAGTTAGCTAGCACGGGACTAGATGGGTATATAGTTAACCCTCCGACTAGCAAGCTCTGCATGTGAGCCTCATAGTCGTAAAAAACTACACGAGTGGTAAGCGAGCACAGTTAGATATCCTAATAAGGACCTAAATGCTTTTAAAAACTATCCTATTTATTAATTCCATGAACAATTTCAAAGGCTTGATCATGAACTGCTCGATTCAGGTGGTATTCTACATGTCGATAGTAAAGATGAAGATCAGTTCTTTATCAGCTAGAGATATGAAACAAATATCCTCGACCTAATAATTATAAATGTGAAAGTTTATGTCTAAGTATCTACATAATATAATGAATGACTTAAGAACGCGGCGACTGTTAGTTACCATTTCCATACAAACTAAATACCAAAATAAATTATGAAAAATTTAGTTTTGTATCTTAATATCGATATTATTCGGATTAAGATTTTACTTTTATAGGGTCCCCACCATAAGGTTTTCCAAAATATTCATTCGAAATGAAATAAAACGGAGTAACATTTTTTTTTCATTTTTCAGCGTAAATTACTTTTTATTGGGAATAATATAAAACAAATGAGATGTAAATGAGATATAAACTAGTAATTTACGCTGGAAAAATGAAAAAAATGTTTCTCCGTTTTATTTCATTTCGAATGAATATTTTGGAAAACCTTGTGGTGGGGGTATACAGTCGCCACGTTCTTAATATTTGGTTAGCGATGCAAATGCCTAGAACCTATATTATTTTGGTCCTAGGAGGTTGTTAAGTTATCCTACCGAGGCGCCAAAGAGGTAGGTAGTCACTTCACGAATGCTTTCGATTCGGCTAGAGCACCCAGGCGCGCCAACTACTAGGTAAACTGTGATTTAACCTACGTACATATTAATTTAAATGAAACACGTCAAATTGCAGTACTAGATAAAGGATGGACCTTCCTCCGGGAACGGATCTTGACGCTGAAGATCTTCGACCTCTTCCTCCAAGGCACTTTCCTGATCGTCATTCTGCTGGAGAGCAACACATACCTGTTATTGAGGAGAGATGACGGAGACAGCTATATACCGGCTGCTGTAGAAGGTAAGAGAGAGAGAAGGACAGCAGGATTTATAAGGGGTCGCATTAAATGGTAGCCGGCAGGTGTCCATTTTTTAGTTAAATACAACTGGACAGACTGATTTCTACCGAGGAATTGTTTACCCAGCCAACACAGATTAGCTGAATAAATTTTGCGTAAAAGCAATTTTTTTGACTTTAAGCTGGATAAGTATTTGCATAACTTCTGTGTAAGCGCTTATACAGATGATATTCAAGCAATTTGGGCACAAAATATCTTGCTTCAATTTGGATAACATTTGATTAACAGCCACATAGCAGCTGAATAAATGTACAACACACTGAATATCTTCTGCATAAATTCAGATTTTTCTTTAGTCCAGAAATTATACATATTTTATGCAGGTGTTAATTTGTGAGTTCAGATATTCAAATGATATTCAAAATTCCGATCTCAGGAGTAGTCTTACACAGAAATTATGTAAGTAAAAAAAGTATTAATGTATTTTTCATTGTGACGAAATTATTTTGTGTTACTTATACTTCAAAAAATTGTACGTCTTCAAAAGTTTGGTAAGTAAATTGTTTCATACATTTTAAGTAAGTTTGAGGTGAATTATATAAACGCATGGCACTTTACTGTGAATTATCAATATGATTATTGTACATTTTTTGAGCGCCTTATGATAAAGCTACAATTTAAAAGGTAAACAAATGTAAAATATAACTTAATTAAATTATCTTTACTTTTTATCAAATTTCAGTCCCAGTAAATAATGAGAATCAAATTTTGTATATCTGCTAATGTATCCTACTCACTAAACAAAGTGTTTCATAAGATAAATGTTGACGATTTTTATAAAAAGAGGTTATGTCGAACGGTAGTTAATGGCGGACGGCCAATTTGAATAAAAGTGTCTATTTCAGTGATTATTTTGCTTATTTCTGCATAATAGTTCACATACGACTACATATCCAGAAATTATTTGGTTTAAAGTACAATAATTATACATTTCTCAGAGAAAGGTGAAATATCTGGATATAAACATACGATATCTTCAACTAATCAGTTATTTGCTGCTTAAGATACCCACATTTGTAACTGATATTGTTTTAAGCTGAACATAAAGACAATTGTACGCTTATAGCGCTATAAGTTAGGTAAAACAAGGAGTTTATTTTCAATTATGCAGAAGTCAGCTGTGTAAAGAAGAAAAAATCTAAAATATTCAGCATCTGAATAAATTAGTACCATTTCGTACACTATGCAGCTTAAAGAAAATATTTCATCTAATATTCAGCGTTTTGCTGTTTAACTGCTTTGCTTAAATATGTTATACAGGACAATGCAAAAACTTCAGCTACTGTGCAGATAATAGCTGTTTCAATTACTTTTATTGGAATATATCTTGTTTAGCAGATTCTACTCTTGATTACTATTCAGCTTAAAAAAATACCGCGAACTTTATACAGAATTTAGTAAGCTTACAACATTATTTTAATTTAAGAACTCTCTTATTCAAAATAAAGCCATAACATCAGCTGTAATACAAAAGTAATAAAGCTTGACACTGCTTATTGTGGTATATTTTCGCTACTATCTGGCTTATGTGTTGGCTGGGTATGTATGGAGCTCTTAAGATGTTTCCGACTTTGTTGTTTTACTTTAACATATTTCTTCTTGTTAGGCTTAAGTATCATTTTGCTCTGCAAATTCCTCTCTTCTTAACATCGTATTAAGGGTAAGCCACGCAGTCCAGTTTTATCCTTGGTTTGTTTGGCCACTTTCCATTATTACCTAATGCATCAGGAACATTACGCAAATCTGTCTCGATTCTGACGTCTGCCAGTTACAAGTGCGTAACGGTGCTGACGTCTTTTACCACTATCACCATAAAACTGTAGGTAGGTACCCATAACATTTCATACCACGTCATCAAGGAGAAATTCCAAATGATTTATCGTCATAGTTATTTTCCTAACATGTAATTACCGGCATTCCTTGCGCATAATAATAACTAAATAGATAGGTAGTTACCTACTTACACTTCTTTACAATAATTGGATTCTGGAACCTACTACCTACGAGCTACCTATTTATCCACCCATGTCAAGTGCAGGTCACCACCAAAAAGAACTGATGATGAGTAACTTTAGTGGCAAATTTTCAACCTTCCATTTTTAGATGAGCAAACCAGCACTAGATATTTTTTTTACACCCAGATTCCCTTTTTCTTTCAGATTACGTTATGATAGGCATGGCCGGCGTGGAATTCTTGCTAGGCGCACTGCTTGCGTGGCTCGGAGCGACGAAAAGAAACTTCACGCTGTCAGGGTGTCTGGCTGCCACTGCTGCCTCTGGATTGTTGGTGTTAGCCTTCCCTTTCTCAAGGACTAGCCCTGGTGATGTTGGTAAGTTGATTTGTAATGGCACGTAATGGTAATGTTTTTTATAAGTAACAAGCAGACGTCGTCCTGCCCGTTGAATATAAAAAAGTAGCGGTGACATACGGAGAGATGGACAGATATACAGACAGACAGACGGACATGAAGAATCCATAAGTGTTCCGTTTTTTGCCATTTGGCTATGGAACCCCAAAAATCTACAACCCTACACTACTTCTACTACTACCTTAAACTATGTATGATATTGATATCATAGTTTACGATTCTATAAAGGACATACAGATAAGTAACAAATTGATACCTACTACTCGCTTACATGACAGTTGAAATATTATCATTGATGACTGTACCGGAGCAGAATATAAAACCTGCCCATTCATAACTTGCGTATGATAATAGATTGTTATCTATATTATCTGACACTCCAAAAACTTTCACATTCCAGAACTGTGCGGCGGAGAATTCGTCTCTTCAGTAATGTCGCGGTCGACAGCTGTCGATCCGAACCTCACAGCGCGAACGATATTCCTCATCATAACCGCTGTCTTTTGCACCATATCGAAGGTCAGCGTCTGGGCACACGGGTTGACTTACCTCGACGATCATGATCCGCAGAATGGACCGTATTTTTATGGTAAGAGAAACAGTTAAAAGGTACCTAGGAAAAGTAAAGTCAGGTTTTCGAGATGGTAAGATGATATGGGGTATCGTTTTTCATCATCTGTTGCTAACATCTAAGTGGACGTTTCAGCTTGGTAATACCACTTAGGCGATCAAGATAGTGGTGATGATCTTAGATGTGACCAAAGGCGATTGCAACTTACAAGATCCCATGAAATGTGGTAGTTTTATCTTCAGCACCATCACTGGGTTGCGTGTAGGATTACTAAAGCTCAATTCTAAGTCACTGAATGGGTATGTTAAAATGGTTAATTTCCCCAGGTATCCTAATCTCGATCCGGATGTCCCTGGGCTTGAGCGGTCAGAACTGGCTGATAGCTTCCTCTCGCGTCGAAGATTGGTGGAAGTCACAGCTGTCCATCTCCATGTTGGTACTCATGTTTGCGGTGTTGTTCACGCTGTTCCCTAAGAGGATGAAGAACTTTGATGATTATTCCGGACTTTCTAGCGGTTGGTACCAATAGGATATTACAGCTCAAGTGCAAAACAGATCTACTGGGAAACGAAGGTTTGCAAAACCCGAAAACGGGAACACCGTCAAGGGCGGTCAATATGACATGGTGCAAAAGTTGATGTTACTGAACAAGTCATCATGGTGCATAGAAACTTAAAAATTACAAAAAATATGATTTCGGAACGCTCTCCGTTCTAGTATTCTAGTTGTTCGGAAAAGCCCGGCGAAACTAAACTAAACTAGTGTGTGTTGACAACGCTTGCCCTTTCAGCATTAGAAAATGATTATTTTTTTGGCGACCTCTCTGGCACTTCTGGTGAACACTCAACTGTTAGCTCAAAGCTGCGTATTTTATGAGGGGTAGTGTGACACATGATGATAATAGTATTATAATTAAATTGGTATTTTTTTGCAGATTTCTTCCCAACTCTTGACCGTATAATCAAGAACAAGGTGGTAAGGCTCCAGACTGTGTCTCTCTCCCTGCTGTCGTTTGCCGTCTTCGGTTTCATACATTATGACCGAGCTTATGTTCAAGTAAGTAGAAATGGCAGCTTAGTGTACCCCTGTTAATTTACTTTTAACGTTTAGTCGATGTTATTTATGCGTCTATTGATACCTTTACTTATAAAACTGTGTTTTATTTCAGGCTAGTTTCAATGTGGAATCATACAGACAAGATCCTCAGACTTCGCGGACTTTATCCGATATATTTCGATCACTAGTCATCATTTTCTTCGTTATGGTAAGTCAATTTTCCTTGTTGGAGTCTTGAGTCCGATCTTCTACCACCGGCTAAATACGGTCAACTAGCAGCTTAGCATAGTCGAGCCAGTTTTTAAACATTTGGGTCCACCACAAACTATGCCAGCTTTTTTTACTTGGTTGAAAAACTGGCGAGCTTAGCTAAACTAACTTATTAAACTAACTTAACTTATTTTAGTTGACCTCGCATACGAGTCAGCTCAGCTCTTTTAATGACCTCGTTCAATGCAGTTGGACAAGCCAAATGGCCCTGATTAAAGATATAGATGTGGTAAAATAACATCATGTTTTGTTTATAAGATGATGTTATTTCACCACATCCTTAGGATGAACCAATATGTATCCCAGATATTCCGCATCCGCTTCTCGCTCTGCCGATCTGATGGTGTGAAGGCAACTACTGCGTCCCGCGTGGGCGGCGTGGCAGCCTTTGTAGCCGCCATCTTGCTGGCTGTACTGGCCGCTCTGTCGTGTGAGGGAGGCGTGTTACCCGGCGGTGAGAGGGAATACACGCAGCCGGCTTGCAGTCTACCGTGCGGGTGAGATATTCACTCTTTTAAGCTTCTAGTTCTTCGTGTCTATGGCTCAGGACATTAAATGAATAGGGTTAGACCAGCCCTTTCTATTAAATTGCAAGGTAAGTTTGCTTCTGGTCGAACGTGCTGGGCCAAACATTCGTTCCAACTGGACAAATACCGAAAGGGTAAAAGACCAAAAACGAGTTTGCCCAAGAGGCACTAATAAATACACCGAGTTCCTGAAACTGGAATATAATAAAAATTGCTAATAACCAGATTTTAAGTTTCATCTGTGTAGGTACATACATTGATTGCAAAGTTATGGCTATTTCAAATATTTGGATTATAAAAGTAAGCCCCTGATAATTTTTAATAGCATCCATCCATTCAACAATACAAGTTTCGTAAAAAAAACAGGTATCGATAGTCTGAAGGCAGATGTGTTAAGGACACCATATCCCTTGAAAACAAAAAGTTTAAGGAAATAAATTCGTTACTTACGTTCTTGCAGCTGACGAAAACAAGGGTATAGGCTCTTCAAGTAGTATTTACTTGTTGGTTTCAGTTGCGACTCGATGCGGTACGGCATGAGTCCGGTTTGCGAGGTGGACTCCATGACGACGTACTTCTCTCCGTGCCACGCGGGTTGTCTGGATGTCGAGAACCTAAACGGATTTCTGTATGTATTCTACATGTTCTTATTATAGCTACATTTACTTACATTGGCTTTTCTTTTACACACGATAGATGAAGGTATGACCACACTCATCTATCGTGTGTAGATCTGTCTTCCTTTATGGCTGCACTTGTCTACGTCAGCCTACAACCACGTTAAATCATCAATTAAGAACAGCCTACAAGGGCTCTTCCCTCTTCTTCCCTCTTGACGGTGGACCACGTCTGGACTACGTCCAGAGATGGGAACTTGGGAAACCTGCCCAAGGTTGCAATTACGATATTTTAGCGATAGGGCCGCCAATTGTACCTCTGTTTTAATAACTTAAATATAGGTTTAATTTCTGTGTCTTTTTAATTTTTCTGTTCTGTTCTTTTTGGAACGACAAATCATTGATCATTGGCCATATAGCACGAAGAGCATATGTTGTTTGGGGCCGAAAGGTTCTCGAATGGAGGCCGCGGATCGGAAAGCGCAGCGTTGGACGTCCACCAACGAGATGGACGGACGACTTGGTTAAGGCCGCGGGTTCACGGTGGATGCAGGCCGCTTATAACCGAAACATCTGGAAATCTATGAGGGAGGCTTACGGCTGAAATGATGAAGCATTGACCCATCCATCTTAAGATGCATGTATGTATGTTCCAGCATCTTCAGCAACTGCACGTGCGGCGGAGAGGATCGGCGCGTGGTGCGCGGCGCGTGCTCCGTGGACGAGTGCCGCACGCCCTTCGGCGCGTACCAAGTTGTCTACACGGTCATGTTGGCTGTTGCAGGTCTGTATTTGTTCCTTCTGTTGGTCCTGCGACCTGAGCTGAGTCCCGATCTCGCGGGAATATCGGGATAAAAGTAGCCTATGTGTTATTCCAGGTCTCCAGCTATCTACATACCGAGCTTCATGGTAATCGGTTCAGCGGTTTATACACATACATACATTCTCACAAACTTTCAGCTTTATAATATAAGTAGGATAAGAATGCTGCCCAAACCCAGGCACAGAGTGGCCAAGGCATTTGAAATTGCCCGCCGATCTATTCATTATTGTTGAACATTTCGAAGATTTTAAATCGCTCAAAAAGATATTCAACTTAAAATGATTTGAACTGAACAACTTAATGTGAATTGAACATTTCATCATGAGGCAAATCATTTCAAAAAACCTTGTACCTACATTTCATGAAATTAACAGGAAAGTCTACCTACTCTTTTCTCCGTACAAACTTTACAAACGTAGTCGGCTGTTTCCTCCCTGGATAAAGACTAGATGCCATAAAACCTATTCAGCCATGACCATGCCTATGTTAATCTTCTAGGGTAATCTCTGAAACTACTAGACTGATTTCAATAATTCTTTCACCAATAGAAAGCCATATTATCCAGGAGTAACATAGGATACTTTTGATCCCGATATTCGTACGGGATCGGGACTTACGCGAGTGAAACCGTGGGACCCTGCTAGTGTAAAGTAAAATAGCCGCCTGTATGTACGTACTATCAACAACAAAAGTGGGTAGCCAGTTAGCCGAAAGATTCGTTTGAATCAAGCGCCGAACCTGAAATACAATACAATACAATATTTATTTATTATTATGAAAGTTATTAAACATTTCCCAAATTACATTGTAAAACAGTTCCACACTAAGCACAGCTTGTATCGCAGTAATAACCGAGATACCAATATAAAAATGAAGATGACATTTAATAATTATTCTTATAAATATATACCTTATAGTAATAGTAGTAATACCTTATATAATATATACCTTATAGACTAACATACATAAAGATAATATAAAATTAAAATTAGGGTTAATTAGGGAATAAGCATATTATGTAGGTATATTATATAGGCATTGATATATGTATTGTAGGTATGTCTATAAATGTCAAATGTGTGACAATAATTGTGTACCTATCTAAATTTGATTTGAACTCTATATGTAAGTGTCTGGCTAACACAGTGGTCTTATTGCATTGATTTTAATATAACACGCAATGCGTACCTAAATTTACCTTGGAAGCGAAATTAGTCTTTACGGTGTATGCTCACTTTCGATGTTGATAGTACATGCTTTGTATTGCCTCTGGTTCCAGCGTCATCGTTCATGATGCAAGGCATGGCGATACTGCGCGCAGTACGTCGCGCCGACAAGCCGACTGCAGTAGGATTCTCCTTCGCTGTCGTCGCCTTGCTGTCCTTCGGCGCTGGACACGCTGTCTACTTTTGTGTTAGCTGTGAGTTACTTTGATTAAAATAATAATACATACTGGTACGGTCACATTTTACAAAAACAGGCTAGTGACGTGGGGAACAAATGTCTTGCTATGGCGCCTCCGCCCGGCCGCGCCAGATTGGAAAGACCCAAGAAGTGCTGGCTTGACGTTGTAAGATCGGATATGCGTGCTAATGGCCTCACTACACGGGATGCCGAAGATCGTGCGAAGTGGAGACGTAAAAGTAGGAAAGCGGACCCCGGGCTCTCGAGAGGGATGCAACTGGGAAACTCGCTCGGATGATAATGATGACTTTGATTAAGATAATAAAGTATAATTTCGACCTCTGTGGCGCGTCGTGCGAATGCCCGACTCCAATGCACAAGGTTGCGGATCCGATTTCCGCCGGGGACAAGTACCTATGTATGCTTAAAAATAAATATGTGTGTCTGATCTGAGTGTCTCTCATTTTATAATATTAATTTATTTATGTATTTAAAAAAAAAAATATAATATCCGTTGTCTAGCAGCTCCCCGCGGTTTCACCCGCATAAGTCCCGATCCCGTGGGAATATCGGGATCAAAAGTAGCCTATAGCCTTCCTCAATAAATGGACTATCCAACACCGAAAGA
Source organism: Idaea biselata (assembly GCA_958496205.1). NCBI lineage: Eukaryota > Metazoa > Arthropoda > Insecta > Lepidoptera > Geometridae > Idaea > Idaea biselata. The sequence goes on from OY292402.1 coordinate 14,690,191, forward strand.
ATTTTTCAAATCGGACCAGTGGTTCCTGAGATTAGCGCGTTCAAACAAACAAACAAACAAACTCTTCCGCTTTATAATAGTAATAGATTTATTTATGTATTTACAAAAAAATATATAATATCCGTTGTCTAGTTATTAATAATAAATAAATTCTGGGAACATCACACAGCGGCATCTAGCCCCGTGGTAAGCTACTAAGCTTGTGTTACGGTGACTAGACAACAGATATTATACCTATATAGGTACCTACTTAAAATTCTTTTTCTTATGTAAATAAATACATATACATTGTACATAGAGGTGCATTAGCATTAACATTAGCATGTATGCATTAGCAGCATTAGCATGTATTTGACAAATCGGCATGTAACTATTGTTTGTTCCCCAGACTTCACCTGTGCGTACCTGAACGGCGCAGTTTGCGTGCTACACAACAGCCTGCTATGGACGATCGTAGCCACCAGCTCAGTGCTGGCAGCTCTATCCGCTGGTCTCAGCATCTACACCAGCACAGCCAGGACTAATATCGAACCCACTACTGAACTTTAAGTAAAAGGTGCCGGCAAACATCTTGAAAAATATGGCAGATGCGCAGAAGTCGATTTTTCATAGACATCGCACGTAAATGTACTGCGCGAACTTGCCAATTCCACGTCAGATTTTTTAAGATGTTGCCGGCACCTGTAGTGGTGTGTCTCATCTAGTGTTAGAGTTGTCAGGTTGCCTTAGAACCTCTAACTTGACCTAGTTTTGGCGGGAACGTGTTAAAGAAATGTGTGACTGAATTTTCATTTTCGTGAAACTTATTTTTAATTAAGTATTTCTGAAACTTAGATCAAAAATGTAAGGAAAGAACTGTCAATAATCATTTTATGTAAACAAAGAACTGTGAATTTTAAAGGAAAAAATAAATAAAGAGCAGAGCTGTCACTTTCAAATAAATGTAAGTATGGGATTTTTCTTTACATTTTTGATTTAAGTTTCTAAAATAGGGTATAGTTAAAATGCGTGTAAAATGTTTAATTTCGGTGGCGTAATACTCAATTTAGTTTTATGAAAGTGTGCAAGTTTAGTGAAAATAAAAACCAGTGCCAAATATGGACTTTTCCGTTGTTTCTAAGCCTCCTAGAAAGCTATTGTACACAGCTGACATTTCCGAATCGGATATAGGTATATAGTTGTAAAAAGACTACGACCTTACGCCACGTTTATTAATAAGGGTCTAGTTGTATTCAAATTAATTAAATAAATTATTTATTTTGTATAAATAAGGATAAATAAATTTATATTTTTTGTAAATAAAATATAATATTTTTTTACTTTGGGTTTTTTTGTTGTTTTCAGAAAAATAAAACAAATATGTTACCCATAAATAGTTTATTAAAGGTATTTATTATGTTTAAAACAAATCATACCTAATATTTACTAACAATAAATAACTACAGACTATTTAAAAAAAACAGTCTTCATATCAAATAGAAAACACGAAGATTCACAAAATATTGTTTATATTAATATTTTATTCTTTATTTAAATAACTTTGCGTATCCGGCACGCAAAAAAACAAGATTTTCAAGTTTTTTTGAAAAATAAACTTATTGAAATTAAAGACATTTTTCGGTTTGAATCGCGTGGTTTTAATTACTTTTAGCATTGTTACAACGCTCAACGTTTCGAGACCTTTCCAGGTTAATTTCAATACAACATCGCGAAAACAGAAGAAGAATCTAAATAAACTTATATAAAAAAAAATCGATGTTTTTTCCTTAAGGGATTCTACTAGAAATATTTTACAAGGATAAAAGCATCATCAAATTTACAACAATTGTTAACGCACTCGCCCAGCAAGCGAGGGAGGGGCACAGGTTCGAATCCTGTCCGGGAAGGATTTTTGACGATGCATTTCTCCTTGTAAAATATTTAAAAAAATCGAATTACAAAGTTGGATGTACCTAAGTAATGTCACATACTACAGGAAATTTCCGGTTCGGAATCAACACCCACAGCACATTACGAGAAAAATAATATGTCGGATGTGTTTTTGATTTTTTGCTGATATGTGCTGTAAGTACCTACATCAAAACGTAACGTTCCAAATCGAAAATTTCCAGTAGTGTGTGGCATTACTAAATATTTCTTATTTTTAGAAAAAAAAAGTTTTTCTTGTAATATTTTGTAAACGAGCCCTTACGGTACATCATACGTATAAAATACATTTACCTACATTTTCTACAATAATAAAAAAGTAACAAATTCCTAACGAAGCTAACACACAGACATTCTACCCAACTTCTATCACAATTTATTACAAACATGCTACATAAGTACATTCTAAATAGTGACAGACCGAAACACGATTGTCGGTCTAAACTGTTTCGGCATCGGTCGCAGTTTCGACCGAAACCGAAATTTATTTACAGAGCAGATGTTTCTTTGTTTTTCGCGATGGTGTAATAGAAATAAAACATTTTGATTCGGTTTAAATAGCGTCAATTTAAATAAATTAATTTAGACGACCTCTGTGGCGCGTCGTGCGAAAGCGCGATTGCAATGCAGGAGGTTGCGGGTTCGATTCCCGCCGGGTGCAAGTATTTATGCTTATAGAATAAATATTTGTGTCTGGTCTGGGTGTCCCTCTATGTATAATATGTATGTATTTACAAAAGAAAATTAAATATACGTATTATATCCGTTGTCTAGTCACCGTAACACAAGCTTAGTCGCTTACCACGGGGCTAGATGGCGCTGTGTGTTGTTCACAGAATTTATTTATTTATTTAAATTAGGCTTTTAAAAAAGCTCCGTTCGAGTGATTATTATATTGACAAACTCAAGAACGAAGCGCAAGAATAATATAATAAATTGATTTCCAAATTTTTAACCACGATATCACGAACACTAAACACGGCCGAAGATTCAGCCGAAACCGAAACTTCGGCCGAATCAAGATTGTTGGCCGAAACCGAACCTTCGGTCAGTCACTAATTCTAAGTGTATATTAAACTATTTATATCACCCACTTATGTTTTTAATAAAACAAAAGTTAAATCTAACATTTTCACTTGACAACTTTACTTATAATTAAAATTAACTTTATATTATTGTACTTTTTTCTATTAGAAAACTGATTTTGATTTGTGCTATAAGGCGGAGCGCACTTTGGATATGTTTCGTCCGAATTTACGTACGGACAAACCCATCCTTCCACGTACTGTGGAAGTACGCAGACTGCATACGAATCAATATACGTACGTCGTACGACTAATTTGTATGCAGTCTACGCACTTACATAGTATTTGGAGGGATGGCATTGTTAGCACGTCGTCGAACGTTAGCGCACGAATGAAATTCGGACGAAAACATATCCGGTACTTCCGGTATCCATATCCGGAAAAAAGGTGCGGCCGGTCTTAAATATCACGGATATTCAAATGTACAAAATCCTAGTATTTAATGGGGCTAGTATTTTATTTGACACGATGGTGATTCTCTACGCAAAAAGAAATAACTTATTTTCCATCCCTTAACATTATCCTATTTCGGGATCATTTTTCCGAGTTTTTAAATGAAAAAAAAAAAATTATACAAATAACTTAATGGAATAAATAATCAGATTATTTTTGTATTTATTTTAATTAGAAATTCATATTGATTAATTCATTTATCACTTTGGACAGTTTTAATGTAATTTTACAATAAAAATTAAAATGTTGAATAAACTTGATGTAGGTCTGTAAGTCTTTTTTTTAACATTAAAAAAAGTTTAGGCCTAAAAAACCCCCACAATTGTATAATGTTAAGGGGTGGATAGGAGCTTTTTCTTTTTACGTCAAATCGTCCCCTTAATGATCCAAAATACGCAAGTTACCGGATACGATTTTGTTCTCTAATACAGCGCCCGATGGGATGTCAATCCTGTCTCCGTGGTTTGCTATTATAATCACTGTTCCCTGGAACGAAAGGTTCAATTTAGTGTGCATTTGGTTTTCAGGGTTCCGTTCCCAAAGGGTAAAAAATGGGAAATTGCATGGTTGTTTTCACTACAAATAGTATTATACAACGGGGTATTTACCATGTTTAAAATACGATATATCGAGCTCCGAGTAAAAACAATTTTAAACATGGTAAATACCCCGTTGTATAATATTTGTAATGGGAAATTGGTTGTTAAAAACCACATAAACTGATGGAATCGGAACTATCTGAAGCCCGATGGGTTTCTGGATCCCATCTTGTGGTTAAATAAATTGTAACGTTCGGGTTGCGTTTACAAATTCATTTTAGGGTTCCGTACCGAATTGTGATAGTGATATGGAACCCTTCGTGCGCGAGTCTCGCACTTGGCCGTGTTTTTTTTTATTTGTGGTCTCCGCAGTAGGTAAGTCATCATTGACCGTACCTACTGCAAAAAGATTTGGCAATATTGTAACGGCTGACCGCCTGCCTGACACTAACCCCCTTTCTAGGGACCAAGCATTTTATCCGCCACCGGGCGGGGAAAACTTAGTTTCCTGGTATAACCTCAGAATCCTTAGTCACCTTTTACGATACCCACGGGACGAGATGGGGTAAAATATGGGGTAGGCATCCTTATTAAATACTAGCAATGCCCACGGCTTCCTACGCCTATTTTTTTTTTAAATATAATATAGCCTATAAGCCTTCCTCAATAAATGGACTAACCAACATTAAAAGAAGTTTTCAAATCGGACCAGCGGTTCCTCAGATAAGCGCGTTCAAACAAACAAACAAACTCTTCAGCTTTATAATATCGACACTAATCTATACTAATATTATAAAGCGGTCCATTTATTGAGGAAGGCTATAGGCTATGAAATTCGGACGAAAACGTATCCGGTAATTCCGGTATCCGTATCCGGAAAATAGTACTTTTAATCCCGGTATTCCCAGGGGTACGGAGACTTACGCGGGTGAAACCGCGGGACGCAGTTAGTGATATATAACAGGCGAACGAAGTCGCGGGCACTGCTAGCCTCAGATAAAAGAATTAATGAGTACTGACCTTTAAAGAAACTCCTCTTCCAAACGTGACATCTCCGGAAACTGTCAAATGGTCCAATTCTATCAAATCTGGTATAGTCGCGAACCTGTACAAAATAACATAAAATATGTATTAGTAAACTAAGTTAGTTTAGCTAAGCAGTTTGCAAATAAGTAAACATAGCTGGTTTAGTTTGCGGTAGCCGCACGTGTATGAAAAACTGATTCGGCTTAGGGTATAAAAATGGTTATAGTCAAACAATAACAGTAGGGGTTTAAAATGGTAATAACTAAATATTAGGGGTATAAAAATGGTAATAAACAAACATTAACAGTGGGGGTTTAAAAACGGTAATAACCAATCATTAACTATTAGGGTAATAAAAATGGTAATAACATCACTAGCAGCAGGTCTGACAAATACTGACCTGTTCAGATAATCCTTGACCTTAGCGAAGTGGTTGTCCCCCAACTTGACGAGCGGCGTGGAGGGGAACATGCGTTGTGGGGACATCACTAGCGAGCCGTGCGCCAGCGAGTACAGGTTGGACATCACTAGTAGCAGGTCGGATGTCTTCTTGACGGGAAGGAAGCGGCTGCGGGGGACTGACACGCCGATACCGCCCTCGAAGCATTTCATGGCCGCGCCTACCGCTGTTGGAAGAAATTAAATATTTAATTAAAGATGAATAATAATAAATAATAATAAATAAATAAAAAAAATATTGCACGACGTTACACACAGCGCAATCAAGCCCCAAACTAAGCACTAGGCTTGTACTATGGGTACTAGACAACGGATATACTACATATTATACTCTTTGTTTGTAAATACATACATATGATACATAGAAAACACTGAATATCCCATGTCTTCGGACCGTGGTGAGTCCTAGGACATGTTGGTTTCCTCACGATGTTTTTCCTTCACCGTAAGAGCGATGTTATTAGCGCACATACCTTTTTCTTAAAGAAAAAGACATTGGTGCGCGGTCGGTCTGGATTCGAACCCACGACTCTCAGAATGAAAGCCGGGGTATCTACCACTAGACCAACACCGCTCCGCTCGAATAATGATGCCTTGACTGATTTCCCTCAATAGTAGGAGTCTACTATTGAGGTCTTTAAGACTTAAACCAGTTAAGATCAGAAACAAATCGGTGTTCTCATTAGTTTCTCAAAACAGCCATAACAGCATTGCACATGTATGCTGTTATGCGAACAGCTAACTTGGAGGTACAAGAAATCCCTATCTTGCGCCTTGTTTAGGCTTTGCAAAGACTTAAACATCGGTACCATTCAGTTATAAGTATGTAACTGACATTAATAGGACATTAAAATCTTGCGCAATTTGATGACCCAGGTGATTTTCCAGCAGGTGATTTGTGGATACAAAAATGTGGATTTTATGATCCAGTTGATCATAGGAGAATAAACCTGTCTCTAAATTACATACCTGTCTCTAACTGTATGACATTGAGACCATCCGACAAGGACTTATTATTGACAATAATCTCCATATTCAAGGACCCCTGGTCCACAACCCTCTGAATGGCATCTAACTTGGCCCACAGGTAGTAACAAACACATACTTCAAACACTAGTGGAACATTAAAATACATACCTGTCTCTAACTGTATGACATTGAGACCATCCGACAAGGACTTATTATTGACAATAATCTCCATATTCAAGGACCCCTGGTCCACAACCCTCTGAATGGCATCTAACTTGGCCCACAGGTAGTAACAAACACATACTTCAAACACTAGTGGAACATTAAAATACATACCTGTCTCTAACTGTATGACATTGAGACCATCCGACAAGGACTTATTATTGACAATAATCTCCATATTCAAGGACCCCTGGTCCACAACCCTCTGAATGGCATCTAACTTGGCCCACAGGTAGTAACAAACACATACTTCAAACACTAGTGGAACATTAAAATACATACCTGTCTCTAACTGTATGACATTGAGACCATCCGACAAGGACTTATTATTGACAATAATCTCCATATTCAAGGACCCCTGGTCCACAACCCTCTGAATGGCATCTAACTTGGCCCACAGGTAGTAACAAACACATACTTCAAACACTAGTGGAACATTAAAATACATACCTGTCTCTAACTGTATGACATTGAGACCATCCGACAAGGACTTATTATTGACAATAATCTCCATATTCAAGGACCCCTGGTCCACAACTCTCTGAATGGCATCTAACTTGGCCCACAGATTGTTGGTATTGAAGAACTTGAACTGGGAGACAGATTTGAAGTCGTCCACATGTTCCTTGGGCACTTGAGCTATTTCCAAGAGACGGAGTTTGTCTTCGTATTGTATGAGGGTTCCTCCTTTGACGTCTGCTCGGGTTTTGTCGGTTACTTCCATTACGAATTCTGATACCTGAGTGAAAGAATATAGGTTTAGTATATGAATACATAATACAATAGGTAGAATATTCCGTCAGGTTTGCCATTCCAGTGTCAACAGATGACGTCATCCATCAACGGTTTAATGGATAACGTCATCTTGACATCGGAATGGCAGACCTAGGGGCGTATTTTACTGTCTCGTATTTTAAGGTGATTATTGTTTAGAATAGCACTTGAAAACAGATAAAAGGTTATTGACCTCGTAACTCCAAAAACAGCTGATTTTAGAGTGAACATAATCTCAAAATTTTCGTAAAAAGAGTTCGATTTACCAATAGTCGTAGAACTAAAGTTGTACGCCTAGGCTTGTAGAACAACCCTTAAATGGATGTCAAATAATTTCCAAAATCCTGTAGCTGGTAGCAAAATATCTGTACTATTATTTGTATTCAGCGATGTTAGTAAACAATCTTTATGACGTTATAGAAGTTTGTCTATGAAAACTACATCAGATTCCACCACATCTTGTCACCACCACCTGAAAGCTAGAGTAACCTGGAGGGTCTACTTACCGTCTTCTGAGGGTCAGGGTGGAGGAGCAGGTTCAGGATGTTTAGGTCAACGGTGGCGCCGAGGTTGTCGATGTTGCTGATGAAGCAGTAGGTTCGACCCTCGGCTATGAACTTCTGGAGAAGGCCAGAGTTGGCGAACGACTCGTAGAAGTCGCCGTGACCTGGTGGATACCACCTGGAAACATACCAAGTTTTGTGTTAGGAAAAGACTTCAAAATCAATACTATTATGAAGAGGTAACTTTGGTAACTTGTATGTTAGGGGTATTCTTCGAAACGACTGAACCGATTTTGATGAAACTTAATGGGAAGATACATTGCATCTTTCAATGGGCCATGTTGATGATTAAATTGAATGATAATGAAAATAAGAGTTATGATACAGTAAAGTAGTCTTAAATGGTAAGATCAGAAAGTTTGTAATTTGGTTTAAAAGCTGCCTTAATGGTTCAAAATGAACATTAAATATTTCTTATGCCGGCGCCTCACATGGGCTATGTTGGCTCCAAGTTATACTGTTGGATCCAACCCACCAATGTGAGGATCGATCTTGGAACGTTATTGGATAAAAACAGAACATTGCGTCCAATAGCCAATGACTTGTGTCGGTTTTTTGTACAAGTTCAAAGGCGAGGGGAGTGAAGTGTGTAGGCGGGGGGGGGGGGGGGGGAGGGGGCAACTTGGGTCCAACGTCGCTTCTCGATCCACACATTGGTTGCATCAGTACTATTCAGTACGCGCTCTGCCGATGTGAGTGCTTTATATCATATTTTGTTTATTTATACGAGATGTTTATCACACAGAATCGCCGTTTTCTTGGCTTCTTTTTTCTTTGACTAATTAAATAATAATAATATGTGCTCAATGCGTGGGCATAAGTAGCCAGAGTGAAAAGTGTGCCGTCCGACATGACTTGCTAGCAATAAATTTGATGAATAAATGATATCTGCTCGAACGTCCAGCCTTCCAATGCTCTTGGCATGAGTGTTTGCCCAATTATATTGGAGCCCATATGAGGCCGCAACCTTGGTTGCAATTATTGGCCATTCTATTCGTAGCCAACGTTGGAACCAAGTCATAAGCCCATGTGAGGCGCCGGCATTAGATAGGTTTCTTAAAGCTGGAAGATGAAGTCGGCACGGCGGACTAGTGTGTGAGAAACTCCCATTTCCATTTACCATCATATAGCTGGTACTGACGCCTCAATGTCTTCGTGTACATTAGCACCCTTGGCCACCGGAAGTAAGGTCTCCCTGTTGATCCTGGGATGACAGGACTGATTAAACGTTCCCAGAGAACCCTACAATCTTCATATTCCTACACCATCATATGGCTAATACTCACGCCTCAATGCCGTCGTGTACATTAGCACCCTTAGACACCGGAAGCAAAGACTCCCTGTTGATCCTGGGATGGCAGGACTGGTTAAACGTTCCCAGAGAACCCTAACATCTTCATATAGCTGGTACTTACGCCTCAATATCGTCGTGCACATTAGCACCCTTGGCCACCGGAAGCAAAGACTCCCTGTTGATCCTGGGATGACAGGACTGGTTGAACGTATGGATGTCCAGCTTAAGACCGCGGTACTTTCGGATCACTTTCTGTGTGTCCTCGTCCGTGTTGAAAGAGTTCATCAGGACTAACGGGACGTTGCATTTGTAGGTCTTGTTCAGATGCTAGAACGAAAGAGTTTTAAAATGTTAGGCATACAGTCTCTTAACTTGACTTAACGACTGCTATCAGAGATAACCGAAACCGACTGCTTAACGTGTTTTTAGAAGGACGCATGACCTCGAGATTATGATTTTGGCGCACCCATTATCCGTCACCCATCCAAGGAATGACCGAGATAGGCTTTGATAACGCGCACGACTATACAAGATCGGTGAGCTTGGTTAGGGCAAAAAGTTCCTTATTTACGTAGAAGAGCTGTAGTCTGAGCTGATGACCTTACCTCGATCTGTTGCACGGTGAGATCCAAGAATGTGAGCTCGTTCCTGACTTGTATAACCGACTTGGGTCCCTTACACCCCATGGAGGTGCCAAGACCACCGTTCAGCTTGACCACCACAAGCTTATCCAGCATGTGGTGGACGTTGTCTGTGGTCGGGGTCACGAGGGTGGTGTAGTCTATGACCGCACCTTCGGGGAGCTTCTCGATTTTCTCCCATGTTACTGATGGGCCCTCTGGAAAAGATAACAAAGACATCTAGATTCTGTTTCCATTTTTCGTGTTCACCTGAAATTAATAATCGATTTTCCTCCTGTTTTAAGCTAGATATAGATCTAACAAGTGAAGACAAGCGAAGGAAAACGAATGACCGGTCATTGACGTAAGTTCGAACGGTTTACGATTGCGTTTCGCTGTGACGTCCACAATTGTTCGTTATCTTTACGCACATTTGAATACATGTTGCTTTACAGATTGATATCTAGAGAGACAAATACCCAGCAATGGGCAACAAGGGTTTGTCTTGAAATTACAGCCTAACTAGACACCCATTTATATACTAGTCAGTCAGGATTTTGAATGTTATTGTGTAAAAGACTTACGCAGCAGAGGCAGAGGGCGCCCGCCAGGACTCGAACCATTTCCAAGGATTTGACGACCCTGGGCCTAGCGATTTAGTATCTGGAGGGCCGACCCCACATAGGAAATGCGCCATTAGAATGATGATGATGTGTAGAAGACTTACGTTCAGCCAAAAACCTGCTAAACAAGTTCTTGAATCCTCGATACTCCTTCTCGATCAGGGGTCGCCTGTTGTCCGGCGCTGAAGCCAGCAGCTTCTCAAGTTCCACCTCCAGGCGAGCGAGGGCATCGCGCTTTGTGGCCTCTTTGAAGTCCCGGGAACCTGAGGGGGTGCGCTGGTGACTGCGGATCTAGAGGGCAGATTTGAGGGACTTGTTTAAGCACTTTGAAGAGTGTTTTTAATATTTATGTTGTTCAATGCATACTAGAAATATTTTACAACGAGAAATTTGATGATCGAGAATTTTTGATAATGCATTTCTCATGGTGTTCCTATATTTCAGAAACTTAGATAAAAACTGTAAACAAAATATATAAAATACAATATACTTAGATTGTATTTTATATGCTTCCATGTAATTGTTATGGCATGATTAATGATTATTTCGTGTGGTGTCGTTTCTTATACAATGTGTTTCAAATGTCTGAGTTGTTCAAATCATCTTTTGTCCTACGGGTTTTGAAAATTCGAGCTGTTTAGTTGCCTTTACTTCGAAAAAAAGTAGTTCAGTAAATTTAATCTCAAAATTGTCAAATAAGGATTTTTTTAAAGTTGTAGAATCAAAGCTCACCTAGACGTAAGCAACCCACGGCTTTTAAGGTATTAATATGTATTACCCCCGCGGAAACATGTTGTATTAAAATAGCATAAAGGAATGCAAGACAAAGTGTTTTAGATTGTTTGTACTTATAAGTTAATTTAAAATCTTATTGCGTGTCAAATACAATTTCCAATTCGATGCTTATAACATCTCATTGATTTTATTTCTTTTTAGGGTTCCGTACCTCAAAAGGTAAAAAAAGAACTGAATTACTGATGTCTATGGTCCCTTCAAGATTCTGAGTTTACGTGATAAAATCGCCAATTTTAGATTGGCACGAAAACTACTAAGTAACCAAATTGTATCTTAATTTTTAAATTCTTTTTTTAATGTCTGTTTGTTATCTATTTACTTGTATACCTAACCTGCTGTAACCGTTATTTATGTTTATTTACTAAAAAAAAAGTAAAACAGGTAAGACAACAAGATTATTATGTGTTCAATAAGTGATAAATTGATAATATCAAAGTCTAATCTAATCTTAAACTTAGTCTAGTGTAAGAATTAATCTGAGTCGAGTTTTATGATGAAATATTGATAAATATCCGTGCAAGAAGCCTACGTACAAGATACTCATGATGAGTCTACACATTGAGTCAGCTAAATATGAAATAATGACAAGAACTAATAGAAGCCAGGTAAAAAAACATGCCAGCTAAAGATGACTGCGGAAAATACTCGTGCCTTCAAGGTGACATTAATTAATTAAATTAAGATTTAGAATATAGGATTTTTTATAATTAATTTATAGTCACGCACGCATCACGTAATCTGGTGTTTTAATATTGCTAGCGTCATATAATTCTCTGTGGGATCCTATTCGAGCAGGACTAGCATGATTAGCATGAAAGCCATATTAAAAATGCGTATACCTTAAGAAAAATTACGTAAATCGTCGAATTGTTGATTTCAGTAACGTGTAAGTTAAGGTTAGGGTTTCTACATTTTCGCACACGTTTACTCGTATTCCAGTTTATTATATAGAGTGCTAACCGTTCGACCAAATGAGCTTTTAAGAGGATAGTCTCCGTTCTCTTTCTCCATACAAACGTAGTTTAAATTTTCCTCCCTGGATAAAGACATTAGAGCAAATATGTTTACCTATGCCATAAAACCTATATCTGTCATGACAATGCATCTAACTTTTTATTTTATTTTCTAATTAAAATAATAATAAAAAATAATAAAATGAAAATAATAAAAAGGTAGATGCATAGTCAAGACAGATATAAGCTTTATGGCATAAACATAATATTTGCTCTAATGTCTTTATCCAGGGAGGAAAATTTAAACTACGTTTGTATGGAGACAGAGAATGGAGACTATCCTCTAAAGGGCCGCTATCCCTCCAGCGCTGTGAGGCACCTTCGGGGATCAGCCCTGCGACTGACTGCGGTATGCTAGTTAAGAACATAATTGTGAGATTCTTGTTTCTAATGCGACATGAACCTCAAGGTTGAAGAGTGACCAATAATAAGTAAATAGGTTATAAGTATAGTGCGTTTCATCTTTGAATTCTTAAGCCGCCATGTTGGTAGCAAAACAAGTAAGTGTTATCTTAACACTTTGAGCGTGCTATACCTTATACCTACCTTAAATTCAGGGAGATTCAGTTATTCATCTACACTATATTTTAAAGAGGAAAGATTTATGTTTTTGTGTATGTATGTTTGTAATGAATAAATTCAAAAACTACTGGACTGATTTCAAAAATTCTTTAACCATTAGATAGCTACATTCACCCTAAATAACATAGGCTGCTTTTGATCCCGATATTCCCACGAAATCGGGACCTACGCGGGTAAAACCACGGGATGCAGCTAGTCTAAAAATCGCCTTGAACTCAAGGTATTAAAGGCAACAGTTATTTGTTTTGCTACCAATATAACGGCATAGGAATTTAAAGATGAAACGCACTATAATGTTATAGAACGGCGAATGACTTTTAATTCAATTTTAATTATGGTGAAGTAATATCCTGAACAGTTTGACGTTTGGAACTGGCTCGTCTCGTCCGTCAGAGACGAGTTTGAAATGGATCACTATCAGGCGACCTTTCTCCTTCTAGTCTCTAATAGAGACCAGTTCAGTTCAATGTTTTCGCGGTTAACTTTTCCCAGCCGACTTTGCAGTAGATTTTGTTTGATTTCATCTGAATTTATACAAGGTACCCCATTTAAAAAAAACTGATTATCATAATTTTTATAGGTACCCTAATAATTTAATAAATCGCAGAGCGTAATCTAGCCCCAAACTACGCGACTAAGCTTGTAGTATGGCGACCAGATAACGAATAATTCGCATGCATATTGTATTAATGTTTATACACTTAATACTGATAGGTATGTGGGTTAGGTAAACTAATAAAAAATATGTAGTACTAGCTGCGCCGGGCGGTTTCACCCGCATAAATCCCGATTCCGAGGGTATTGTGGGATAAAAACTAGCCAATGTGTTATTCCAGGTCTCCAGTTATCTACATACCGAGTTTCATCGCAATCGGTTCAGTGGTTTTTGCGTGAAGGAGAAACAAACACACGTATATACTGACAAACTTTTAACCTTTATAATGTTAATTAGGTATTAACTAGTCTATTTATAATGAAACCAGATAGTTTTGCGTCTCACCTATCATCCGACTAGGTATCCTATCTAGGTATATCATTTAATTAAGTATACAAAATTCAAAGTACAAACCATAGATTTTGTAGGTCATTTTTTTTTAATATTAGTTAGTATTTATATAATTTAACAGTCATTTTGTCCTACAAATTGCGTGGTACGTTATCCCGGTCCTACGCTCAAAAGAAGTAGTACAGATCCTACCTCTGTTATCTACCACAATCGAGAGTTTCGTATAGGAAATTGTTGGGCGTCTCATCAAAATGAAGCTACTTACGGAAAACTAGCTTGATAGTAATCAATTTGCAAAAATGTACTAGGGATCCTGGACTTTCCTCTTAAACATTGCTTACTTTTAATTCCCGATGATCCCGCAGGATCCGGGTACGCGTATGCGGGTGAAACCGCGAAACGCAGGTAGTATTTAAATAACATCCACATACCCAAGACCGCATAACATCACTACCGACCGTCATCTACTATATAAAAATAAGTCGGGTTTTCCTTCCTGACGCTATAACTCCAGAACGCACGAACCGATTTCCACGGTTTTGCATTCGTTGGAAAGGTCTCGGGCTCCGTGAGGTTTATAGCAAAGAAAATTCAGGAAAAAATTAATTATCTATAATTTATAAGGCAAAACAACGTTTGCCGGGTCAGCTATTATTAATAATTCACACTTGAAATAGTTCCACACACGAGGAAAACGTAAAAATATGCGCACACACGTCCTTATTTATCTAAGGACTTTGTAATACTGATTATTGTGAGCTCCGTTGTTAGATAGCAGAATTTTATTGATGGTAGTTTTTATCGGTCTAACTGGGTACGAATTCTATAACTACATTGTTTCAACATGGCGATGTTTTCAGCATTAAAGTAAATAATATACTTCATATGTAGTATACCCGTTGTCTAGTACCTAGTACAAGGCTAGTGCATAGTTTGCGCTGTGTTCACACAGCGTCGTGTTTTATATTAAATATATTAATTTAATTTATATTTAATAATATAATTTATACAACCGATATACGACATATGTATTATTCTTTTTTTTTGTTGAAACATACAATGACAATTACTACATTTTTATTGGAATAATCCCACATTCCACCAACTAGGACTAACATAACAATGATAGTGGGAAAAACGCCAATCTGTTTTTGAAAATTCACATATTCCCATCTTTAAGCGGGGATAATGACAAAAAAAACATACGATACGCAGAAAACACTCAGACCAGAAACAAATAATTATTTTTAACCAAAAATACATAAAAACCCGACGGGAATCAAACCCGCAACATTCTGCATTGCAATCGAGCCTTGCGCCGACGCGCCACAGAGGCCGTCATTATTATGCATTTTCTTACCTCGACATTTCAATCATGTTACAATTGTCTTGGTCGCTAGGACAAATGGTGACAATTTAAAAAATTGATCCCTTTCTCAAAAATGCTCAAAAATATAGCGAAACTCTGCAAAATTTCCAAAAATTGTTGATCCATTTACGAGAAAAATCTGTCGATGCTGATGCGTTGTTGAGACGATTTAGTTAAAGAATACGTGCCCATTTCGCTTGTTATGTGAAATGTGACTGATAATGAGGTTGAGGTACCCACATTTTCTTATTAATTGTAGTACATAATATGTAGAAATCATTGACCTAGAATTAATGCCAATATCTACTTCTTATACTTATTTTATTTTCTTTTCGTTTTTTTTTATACTTAACTAGCTGCGTCCCGCGGTTTCACCCGCGTAAGTCCCGATCCCGTGGGAATTTCGGGATCAAACGTAGCCTATGTTACTTCACGTTAATGTAGCTTTCTTTTGGGAAAATAATATTTGAAATCGGTCCATAAGTTTTTGAGATTATTCATTACAAACTAAATTCACGGACCTAAATTGATTAAAATGCCAAAATTAAACGATTAACACGCATTTTATCATTTTTATCTAGGTTTTGCTGACTAGTAACTAAGTAGCACCATATTAGTAGTGCGGCCAGTGTAAAGTTTTTTTTGGATGGCGATACGAATGGCGCCGAGTCAAGCTATTTTAATATCTTTACTAATATTATAAAGAGGAAAGACTTTATTGTTTGTTTCTAACGATTAGGCTCCGAAACTAATGGACCGATTCCAAAAATTCTTTCACCGATAGAAAGCTACATTATCGAAGAGTAACATAGGCTACTTTTAATGCCCATATTTCTACGGGATCGGAACTTACGCGGGTAAAACTACGGGACGCAGCTAATTATAAATAAACCACCCATTTAATAAACTAACTACTATTGTGTACTTATATTCACGCACTTAAGTACCTATACTAGTTGATAATACAAATATTGAATGAGCTCTCGGTCCAGACAGACGGATAGACAATCAGTTAAACAAGGTTACGAACAACCAATAAATTGCGCAGTCTGTCTGTATGGACTTGTATGGTTGTTTATCTAATATTTATTAGTTCTGACAGCCTCTGTGGCGCGTCGTGCGAAAGCGCGACTGCAATGCAGGTTCGTTGCGGGTTCGATTCCCGCCGGGTGCAAGTATTTATGCCTAAAAAATAAATAATTGTGTCTGGTCTGGGTGTCACTCTATGTACAATATGTATGTATTTACAAAAGAAAAATAAATATAAGTATTACATCCGTTGTCTAGTCACAAGTTTAGGCGCTTACCACGGGGCTAGATGGCGCTGTGTATTGTTCACAGAATTTATTTATTTTATTTATGGACAGTTAAAAAAGATTTTTCTTATGTTTTTGCGATGTCGGATATTTTGTTTGGCACGATGCGGAAATGAAGTAATACGAAAATATTTTCACATTTAAAATACTACCTAATTTTGTTTTGACCCGATTGGAACTCAATGCATGGAAGCAAAACAATGGATTTTATATTTTTGTGGCCCGTTTGGGCATAAGCTATAGAAATTAAACTCATTTTTCTCACAAACATCATCTGTCTAGCTATCACGGTTTATGAGATACAGCCTGGTGACAGACAGACGGACAGTGGAGTCTTAGTAAAAGAGTCCAGGAGGATTACTTCGGTTCGTTTCGATACGACAACGATACTGTCATAACGATGGTTCTACTGTCACCCTACTATCAGAATGTGACAGTAGAATCATCGTATGACAGTACCGATGTCGTATCGAAACGAACCGCAGTAACCCTCCAGATTTTACCCTTTCGGTACTTGCCTACATTTGATTTTTATTTTTTCAACAGAGCGTTTTTTATTATTTCTTTACAGACCTCCAATCCAAACGTCATCGGGCGTTGAAAAATGCTTATTAAAACCGAATAAAAATGCGTTCTATTTTAACTAGTACCTAATTATTATCATCAAGAGACGCGCCGAGGCGCACAACTACGAGGTAAACTGTGTATTACTGACACTAGTAAAGATAACCTTTGTAATCAATCTACGACGAATGCCTAACTACCACAACTTTATAATAATATGCAGTAGGTACATTTAATATAGGTAACTATTATTATTTATTGTGGCTTTACTAATTCTAGGTAATACTCATTTTATGAATGTCCAAGTTTGTGTGTAGGTAATCGTGCCGTGTCCGGTCCGGAGTGGGGACGGGCTAACAAAACCTATCTTCATACAATTTTTTTTTTAATATCCCGACGAATTGAGAACCTCCTCCTTTTTTGGAAGTCGGTTAAAAAGGGCACGGCCCGGTCTAATGGGAATCATCCCAAAGTAGGAGAAATAAAAGCTATGAATATCTTTCTCTTGCTTTTTCAGGACTCAATATTATTTATTTAATTAGGTATCTGTAACTATTTATATTTCCTACCTAATTACCTAGCTACCTGATATAAGCCTATATTTTTCTTGTACATAATATAAATTGTAATTTATAATATTATTGTGCGAGTAAAGTATTTTATATTGTAACTAGCTGACCCGGCAAACGTTGTTTTGCCTTATAAATTATAGATGGTAGCCGATTCTCAGACCTACTGAATACGCATATAAAATTTGGTAAAAATCGGTAAAGCCGTTTCGGAGAAGTACGGTAACTAACATTGTGACATGGAAATTTTATATATTAGAAAGAAGAAAATAGATAGTAGCCGATTCTCAGACCTACTGAATACGCATATAAAATTTGGTAAAAATCGGTAAAGCCGTTTCGGAGGAGTACGGTAACTAACATTGTGACATGGAAATTTTATATATTAGAAGAAGAAGATAGATAGTAGCCGATTCTCAGACCTACTGAATGCGCATGTGGAGTTTGGTGGAGATCGGTTCGTCCGTTTCGGAGGAGTATACGGTAACTAACATTGTGACATGGAAATTTTATATATAAGATTAGAAGATAATCAACAGGGCGGAATCCGAACCTATGACCCCTTATGACGCGATGAGTTACGCAACAGAATCATGATTTTAATCAAACATTTTTGAGCAAGTGATCTCCGGCAGGCGTCATGATTTTCGTAGGAACTTTGAAAATGTTCAGAAATCGTAACCCGCCTTTTGGTGTAGTCGGAAAATGAAGTAGGACTATCTACGAAAATTATGAAAGGACATAAACAAAATTTACTACGTAAAAAGTAAAATATTCTGACATAAACATTTACGCACACATTTTATTTGTAAAATCGTGGGAAACCAGCTATAAATACATTAAAAAATAATAAAAAACAAAGTGCACATAGAAAAAAACCTTCTTACCTTATTCAACAAATCCATGTTAAAAGAAAAGAAAAACCTTTAACTTTTTACGGCGGCACTAGCATTCGAAATTTGAAAGAAACCCGTGCGACAAATGGCCGACCACTTGCTACTAGCTAACGATCAGCACTAAACAGGCGTATTATTTACTTATTACTGTACTTATATGTACCTACTTATATACAAGACAATAATGATAAAGCATCTTAAGCTGTGATTATTCTAATATATTTATTCTATAAATATTGACTGTGGGCTCGTACCACAGCTCTGGTGACTATTAGAAACGATATCTCAATCAATATTGCTTGGTAATTGGCCTAGTGCTTAGTTTGGGGCTAGATTGCGCTGTGTGTAACGTCGTGCAATATTTATTTATTTTATTTTATTAGGAATAGGAATCATTGTGGCACCATACAGTCACATTTACTCCAGTCTTTCTTGAACTCAAACAGACTTCAGATTAAACTTTAATAGCCTTATTAATAAACGTGGAATAGTGTCGGAGTAATTTTACCATGTTTTGTTTTTGTCTGTCAACTTTGAAAGTTCTTGTTACAGAAAAAGACAAAACATGTTGTCACTACTCCGACCTTACTCCACGTTTATTAATAAGGCTATAAGATTTTGTTTCTACGTCACTAAGCCAGCAACGATTAAAACAATTTTATTGTCCGTTCATAAGAAGTATTTTACTGGCTTGTCTGATTTGTGTAGGTTAGGTACAGCATTGGCTTACTAGGTTGGCTTAGTGGAAATGCTAGGAAATTTCACTAAGTATGTAATTGTCGACAGCACCTAGTTCGTCTTACTCTTCTTTTTGTATACCGGTGTGACAGTGTCAGAATTTCCAGCTACATAGATCCGATGTAGAAACCTGTGAAGTTAACTCGCTATTCTGCAAGCCAATGACGTCACACAAATATAACCAAGTTTTGTGGTAAAAACAGCGGTCAAAGAAAAACGAAAAAAAATACGAATAACCCACGAACCGTGTAGAAGCCAGCCGGCGTCTACACGGTTTTCTCTTAGAGAATAGCCCGACAGGTCGCTCGCCCTAATGTCTCAAACTTGACCTAACGACTACTATTAAAAATAGGGAAAATGGAATACTTATCGCTTTAATTTCACAGCAATTAATTTTCAATTGACTGTGCAATGTTGCACCGAGGTACTAAAGCCTAAGTGGCGTCATATTGAATCTAAAGCGTAACGAAGGACTCCAGAGTTACCTCTCGAGCGCAGCGAGGGTGTTAACTCTGGAGCCTTGCCATTGCAACTTAACATTGACAGTGGTCAAACGCTAACATGTAGGTTTATAAAAACAAGTCTACACATCTATAGCTCTAGAAAGTCACTTAATATAAAAAAGCCTTGAATCCCACGCTTAACTCAGGACTAGGTACAAAACTCCCTCGCTTAGCTCAGAAGTTAATCTTATAACGGCCTCGCTACGCTCACTAATTAACTCAAGAGTAGTAAAGAGTCCTACATTACGCTCTGGATTCAATAATCCGCCCTCTACATATAACATAGGGCTTTAATACCTCGGTGCTTAAACTACTACTGTACTATATCCATTGTCTAGTACCCATAGTACAAGCCCAGTGCAGAGTTTGAGGCTAGATTGCGCTGTGAATCGTGCAACATTTTTATTTTTACTATTAAAATGCGGAAACCTAGGAAAATACTAAATAATTATTTCCTACATTAAAATGCATGCATGCGCTAGTTAAGTCCATAAGTAGGTATTCAAAACAGATCTAAGACTAGGAATATCTAAGTAAGTGGTGACCTAGAATCGTGTAGTCTCGATTTCAATTGAGCTTATTGTCATCAACTCATCAATGTTCCTTATAACGAACATCTAGTTTACATACATCTATCTATAGTTGAACCATTTCATAAGATATGTCTGTCAGTAGGAACCTACTTGCTAACTGTATACTGTGACTTCACCCGAGTACCCATATTGTAGGATCTTCGGGACAACGGTTAAAAAGATATATTCACGGGCGTCGGCAGCAGGGTGCAAGAGGGTGCATTTGCACACCCCTGTCAGAAAAGAAGACATAAGTATAGCTGTTTTTATTAATTGATGAATTATTTTTTATTAGTAAAATAATATTTAGATTAAGTATATGCTTCAATGAGCGAAATACCTTCAATGAAATATTTTCCGCGCAATTGGAATTTGACATAATTAATTATATTAATTAATCTGCATCTACACGTCATTATATTTTTATCACCATAATATAATGACGTGTAGATGCAGATACATCCCCCTGAAATTAACACTAATGTATTAAAAAAAAAGAAAAAGTAGGTACTACCATGTACTACTCTCGATAAAAACACATGCATCATCCCATAATCTACCAAAAATTATCATAAAAAGTGCAGTAATTAGTGAAGAACCATCATTATTGTTAGAACTATGGTCTAGATCGCGTTACCTCGACATTTCGGCAAACGGATTACACCGGCCGTGGTCACTGGAAGGCACTTCCACGGCCACGGGCCGGTGTAACGCGTTTGCCGAGACGTTGAGGTAACTAAAATCCATAGCTAGCTACAACGCGATCCGTTGTTCTAATTTCAGTGATGGGCGGAAATCGTGTAAGTTTAACAAGTGTATTAGTAAACAAATGATGAAATGTTAGTAGTAAAAGCATAAGCTCCCTTACCGCCGGTTTAAGCCTCGTGTTGTCTGCCTGAAAGTTATTAAAGTAGCATCATACATAGTTACTAGTGGCTTGCATCAAGTCAGTGGTGTGCATCTTGATCATGATTCGAGTATTAAGTGTTAGGGCCCTAAATTAGGGCGTTATTGCGGCGCACAATCAGACTAAATACGGTTGAGTAAGCTTCGCCCTTAATGAGATACTAGATGACCCAGCGAACTTTGTTCCGCCTTAGAGGCAAAAAATGAATATCCTATGTCCGTCTCCTGGTTCTAAGCACCAATATTCAGGCAAATCGGTTCAGCTGTTCCTGAGTTATAAATAACTACGTATTAAAGTTAAGTTAAGTTTCACTGTGCCTTTTTCCGCACTTAGCCTCACAATTGGGCCATTATACGTGATTTCTTAGGAACCTATTCGTTACTAACAAACTGACAAATCTTTTCTCTATAGAATATTATAAGTATAAACTAGCAAGCAACGCTTCGCGGTTACTCCCGCGTAAGTCCCGCTCCGATAAAAGTAGCCTATATGTTATTCTAGGACTGCAGCTACCTACATCCCGAGTTTTATCACAACCGGTTCAGCAGTTTATGCGTAAGGGAGCAACAGACACCTCATGGTAGGCTAGGATGTATTGTCGCGTAGCTTTTTTGTGCGCCAATACATCCTACTAAAATTATAAATGAGAAAAGTAAGTAATAAATATAATAAGTAAACGAGTATGCTTGTAACTCCTTCACGCAAAAACTACTTAACCGATTGCTATGAAACTTGGTATGCAGGTAGCTGAAGACCTGGATTAATACATAGGCTATATTTAGTCCCGATATTTCGGGACTTAAGCGTGTAAAACCGCAGGGCGCAGATAGTAGCGAAGATAATTCAACGTGCGTGTATTCCATGACCTACACGGCAATAGAGTAGCGCCTTAATGAATAGAGAATGTATAACCTTTTTATGGAATTAATTTTATTTGTTTTAGTAATAAGGCCACCTATTTGTAAAGCGTTTTACTTTTGATGTAAAATATCAACTGTAATAATTGCTCATTGTGCAAATAAGGCTATTTATCTATCTCTCTATCTGTATATTTATAGGTTACAAGCTATGTCCCGCGGTTTCACTTGCGTAAGTTAACATCTATCTATACTATCTTCTATGGGTACTTTAATCTAACTTTAATATTATAAATGCGAAAGTTACTCTGTCTCTCTCTTTTGACGTTTTCACGCCTGTACCTGTACGCCTGATTTTGGTATAGAGATTGATGGGACCTTCGAGAATGACATAGGCTACTTTTGATCCCGATATTCCCGCAGGATCGGGACAAACGAACGTGAAACCGTGGGGGCGCAGCTAGTAGTACCTATCTATCTTAAATATTCAAGAATTAGCATTAAAGTATTATATGAATGAATAATTATAAAAATAATAATAAATAAATAAATAAATAATTTCTCCGAACAACACACAGCGCCATCCTGCCCCGTGGTAAGCGACTAAGCTTAAAAATAAATATTTATTATTAATAATAGCCTGCCATTGTGATAGCCCATTATGTGTCTACAATAATTAATTAAGTATGTTTAATTTTTATTTATTAAACTGTTTATCCAGGTGTCTACATTGTTTACTCTCATTATTTATATTTATTAGGTATCTGCGTAATGTACCTACATAACCTTATTACTAAAAAAAACACCACAATGGAATACAATACTCTATCTATTTAAAACACTATAAGCTATATACTTATTATTATAAATGCGAAAGTAATGTCTGTAACGCTCTCACTCCTAAACCTCTGAACCGATTTTGATGAATTTTGATATAGAGATAGATAGGACTTTGGAGCAGGATATAGGCTACTTTTTATTTCGTTATTCCCGTGGAATCAGGACGGAGGTGAAACCGCGTAATTGGCCCATCACTAATAATTACAATACAAGTAGTGTTCCTTTGCTTCATTTATAATCCTTGTAATACTCTTCTTGATTATAAATATAAATATGTTTTACAAAAAGGTAGCTTTTGATTGTAATTTTGGCATAATAATATGAAAAACGAATATTTACAGCAACTCATTGTTAGACAAATAATATCCATCAAGTGAAATTTTTACTATTCTAATAAGATTTCCTGCCTAACAATGCATTCTAGTTTATTAGAAAACGAATTTAAGCATAATCAAGATGCACACACCATAAGTACGTAATAAGTGCGATAGTATTGATAAGATAGCAGTCGTTTGCTAGCAGTGACATGGGTAGAGCCAAGTAGAGCAAACTTAAACACCCAGCAAACACAGTTCCTACATTCATCTGCAATGGCTTCTTACATCATTACACGGAAGAATAGTTTGGCAAACGACCAAGTTAAACAAATGCGTGATATTCCTCACATTCATTGATGATATTTAGGTGAATGTCTGACATCTTTGCACAGTTTTATCAGCCGCTAGCAACCTCGTATAAGTTAAAATATTGACATGTTATAGTACTAATAAGAAACGGAGATCATTAATTAAGGTTTATATTAAGTAAATACGTTATTATCTCGCCGATATCGACCTCTAAGCCGTCGCAAGGTCACAAATAAATACACACGGCGAGCGCAATGACTACCTACTCGTACGACAATAAGTAGACGCGGAGCACACTCATTATGTAGATAAAACTGTTTATTACCTTGTTATCGCCGGCCCTGGCGTCAGACATGGTCGGTTTATGTAATAATTCCGTAACGAATCGAAGTAATAAAAATCACAACGCACAAACACTCCGGAGTTTTGACAGCTGGTTGACAGGCTGACTGACAGAAAACAGATGATTGTCAAAATAATTTCGTTCAAAAATTGTTTTTCTCCGAAGAGTTTTTTTCCGGAAACTTGAATTCCGTTTTCGTTTTTCTACTCGACATTAGATGTCAGCACTTCCGGAAAGAATACTTAACTTCCGGTTTTAAACTCCTTTCAGATGTGCCGCCACCTAGTATCAATGACGAAAACTAAGTCATTTTCCTATTTCCGGTTCCGATTGGAAACTCTTTTCAGAGGTGCTGCCACCTGTACGTTCGTCGCGGTTACTTCCGACTTAGATTTAAAAACGAAAGTTTTTTTGAGTTTATAGCAATATTGTTATTACTAGCAGCGCCCCGAGGTTTCACCCGCGTAAGTCCCGATCCCGCGGGAATTACGGGATAAAAAGTAGCCACTGTGTTATTCTAGGTGTCCAGCTATCTATATTCCAAGTTTCATCGCAATCGGTTCAGTAGTTTTTGCGTGAAAGAGTAACAAACATCCTCACAAACTTTCACATTTATCTGGGGGCACGGTAGTGCCCCCGCCAAGACGAGCCAGCGAAGCGTACGGGCACTACCCACCTTTTCTCGAAACGTTTCGTCGGTTTTTTGAACCCTCATAACTTTGGTTTGGAATATACCAGAGAAAGGTAATTCACGGGGTATAATGTATATAGGGTACTTAATAAAAATACAATGTTTCAATTACATAGCTCCTATAGTTTAGATTTTATTGATATCTAAAAACCTCCGATTTCGTCACTGACTCACTCACTCACTCACTCACTGATAGTAATCAAAATTGGTACTTCCCGAAGTCCTAGAAAGCTGAAATTTGGTATGTAAGCTGGTATTAGTACACAAACAACAAAAAAACCCTAAAAGTTAAAAACTTTCATCCCCAACCCCTAAAATTATGGGATGGCAATTTGTATAAAACTTTCTCAAATTTTGATGCTAAGCATAGGAATGCTTTGTATAGGCACGCCTTGTTATAAATAATAAAATACATAATTCCAGATTTTTTAATAATTCACCCCTTCCTTACCCTTAAATTAAGGGATGGAATTAAGCGCACGCAAAACACTTAATTTGTTATTTGAGGTACTAGAAGTCTAAGTTTGATTAATAATTAGAAAGATGTACCGTTGTCTCCAGTGGTGGACAACGAGGATGCTTTTTTTTTTTTTTTTTAAAAGATAAATAATAAATAATAATAAATAAATTCTGTGAACAACACACAGCGCCATCTAGTCCCGTGGTAAGCGACTAAGCTTGTGTTACGGTGACTAGACAACGGATATAATACTTATATTTATTTTTCTTTTGTAAATACATACATATTATACATAGAAGGACACCCAGACCAGACACAAATATTTATTTTTAAGCATAAATACTTGCACCCGGCGGGAATCGAACCCGCAACCTCCTGCATTGCAGTCGCGCTCTCGCACGACGCGCCACAGAGGTCGTCAAGATGTTTCGTTATCCACCAGTGGTGGCCAAACGTGTGGTGGACATTAGAAATACTCGACTTGAACGAACGGCGGCGGCGCGTAAGTTGTTAATTCACGAACTATTAGAAATGAATTAAAAATAAATTTACTAATAATTTTAGCAAGCTAAAAGTTTGTGTTATTGGAAAAAATAATAATAATAAAATAAATAAGCAACCTACAAAAAGAGGTGAAATCCCCCACAAAAACATTTTCATGTAAAATGTAGCCAAGACACAGAATAAATAATAGTACTACGTACAGAAGCTGCACGGCTTTGATCTTGAAGAAAGCCGCCATTTTAATAGCCTACAAAATTTCCGACGCACCTGGTGCATTCGAAATCGCGCCTTACTACTGTGTTACTACTAAGCTCATAAGAGCGCAATTCCTTCGTGTTCAGAATTTACCTACGCCTCAGTTCAAGCGTCAGGGTTGTACCATAGAGTGTAGGTATCTTTTTTTTAATTTATAAAATTTCCATGTCACAATGTTAGTTACCGTACTCCTCCGAAACGGCTTGACGGATTTTTACCAAATTTTATATGCGTATTCAGTAGGTCTGAGAATCGGCTACCATCTATAATTTATAAGGCAAAACGACGTTTGCCGGGTCAGCTATAATTATATAATAGTTGAGTTGTACATAAGCAAAGTAATAGTACATTGTGATATAAGTGCGGTAAGTTGAAAATTACAGCCGAGGCGATATTGCTAGCCCGAGCCGTAGGCGAGGGCTACAAGAAAGCAGAGGCTGTAATTATCAAAGCGCACGTATGTCATACGACGTTTTATAACACATTTGCGAGGAAATCAAATAAAAACAATACAGCGAAAAGAAAAAGTGCGCGGAATAATTTTTATTTGTTCACAAATTAGCGATGCGCGGGCATCAGTGCTTTTTTTTTTTTAAGGCAACGGTACAAAAACAGCCAGTATTACTAATAAAGTAAATTAATATTTTTTTGTTTCTGTTACAGATGTAATTTACTGTCAAAATGAATTAAATTAAAGAATTAAATGGATTCTTCGTGACGTAAAGTGGCGTGTTGGTAGAAACGGCGGGAACTTTCGGAGCGAGTAGGCGGGATTTTTTATTACGTAAAATTTAAAATTTTATTTATTTATTATTTCGGGGTCAGGGGAGTTATTTGTATATTTATTTAGTAGTATTTAGTGTGTGTAAATATTCTAATATTAGGTAAGTTTTAAGTATAAGTATTTAAGTAAGTTGGAACAATGATGAGGCCGCCGGACCCCGGTGGCGGTACTTGGGCAGATGCGGAGGACCTTGGCGATAGCCAGGGCACTCCTGTAGTAGGATATCACATCACAGTATCCTCTACCAACGAGTCGGGTATGGAATCCGATGGTCAACATTGCAATAAACAAGGGACATCGACTGCTCAGAAACGCAAAAAACACTGTAAAGACTGCCATAGGCGGAAAAGAAAATTTGTTAAAGCCAAAGACATTGAGGCTAACCGACATACTATCTGTAACTGTAATTCAGACAGTGACAATAATGTAGGGAGAGAGATAGGTAGCGTTCGTGATAGATCACCGTTGGCGCGCTCCGCGCCTCCAGCAGCCATTGTCTCAGCAACCAAATCCACACCGGCTCCAGCAGTTGCACAGTCTGGTGCGATGGAGGTAAACTCACGTAGCTTTATTGGCCGAACTGAGTACGAAATAACAGATAGCAGCCCCTATATTGTACACGTATTAAAAGACTCGTCTCATGATGGTCCTACTCTACATCCAATAACCTTTGGCAAATTTTTACAGCACAACCACTTTAGAAATATAATACTTGGGAGTGTAAAAAGAATAGGTCGCAACAGGATGACTCTCTCCTTTTCGTCACACACTGATGCAAATAATTTTTTAAAACATGGTAGTTTAGCCGATCAGAAACTTAAAGCATTTATACCTACATTCAACATCACAAGGATAGGCTCAGTTAAGGGTATACCATCTGATTGGTCAGAGGAAGACATTTATACAAATGTTACTTTGCCAGTCGGATGTGGCAAGATTTTAAAAATGAGAAGGCTTAATTATAAAGTGATCGTTGATAACAGCCCTACTTGGAAACCATCGCAATCAGTTGTCTTCACATTTGATGGTCAAGTTTTGCCAAAAAGAATATTCATATGCTATAACTCTTTACCAGTAGAACTCTATACTTACCCCACAATCCAATGCTACAGCTGCTGTCGATTTGGCCATACTAAAACACAATGTAGGTCTAAACCTCGCTGTTATAGATGTGGCCAAGATCATGATGGAGCGAACTGCAACATCGAGGAGAATAGTGCATCTTGTTGCCTATGCTCTGGTTTACACTTCGCAACAAGTAAATCTTGTCCAGAATTATCTAGGCAAAGAGCAATCAAAAAAACAATGGCAGAGAGTAGTATTTCGTATGCAGAGGCAAGTAAATGCCATCCAGTCATAGGTAAATCATATGCTGATATTCTTAGTGGCAAAACAGCTACTCAGTCTGAAAACAATAATAAAAATAGTCACTATGTAACTTCAAGTCCTTCCACATCATACAGGAAAACTATAACTTTAAAACCTCGATCACTTTATAAGCCATCTAACACACATCAATATGACCGCGCTTTACATCAATCCCTTATAAGGGAGTATGACATGCCTGCCCCGACTAACGGTTGTGCTTTGAAGTCACCAAACAATAATGGATCTCTTGATGTTATTCAAATTATTACTAACCTTATAAATTCACTGTGTCAATCAAATTTAATAGAACCGAACCACGCTGCCTCGATAATTGAATCAATCAATAAAACCTTAACTAACAATGGACCAAAGTCCAATTAAACTTCTACTACAGTGGAATTGTCACAGCGTTCGCTGTAGAAGAAGTGAACTAACTTACTTGCTTAATAAATATGAACCATCTATAATAGCTCTCTGTGAGACCTGGCTTGCGCCAGGTTCCACATTCTAAGTGAATGGGTACTCTTGTCTCCGCATTGACAGAGAAGATAAGTATGCTGGAAACGCCCTACTCATTCACAATTCTATCTCTTTTACTCCCCTTCCCCTTCCTTCTCATAGTGATACATTTTCTATGATAGCTGTAACTATAAATAATATATGTATAATATCTATTTATATACCTCATCCTTCTGTATCTATCTTTCAAGAACTTTATAATATTTTACTATTTATTCCAAAACCTTTCCTTATTGTTGGTGACTTCAATGCACAACATGTTTCATGGGGAAGTTCCACTACAAAGTCCTATGGTAATGCACTCATGAACATCTTAGATGAGCAAAATCTTTGTATTCTCAACTCGGGTGTAGCTACTCGGCGCACAAACCCTACTGAGGGCAGGAGTGCAGTTGATTTAGCAATATCAACTCCTAACTTAGCATCCACATTGTCATGGTACAGGCTTTCTTCTACACATGGTAGCGACCACTTTCCAATAATAATTAGATTTCCTTCTTCTAGTAGGAACAATAATTTACCAGTTACATACAGAAGTACTAGAAAATATAAATATTGTGATAAAAGTAACTGGAAAATGTTTAGGGAACACATTGAGAGCAACATAGACAACTTACCATCTTTGCATAATACAAGTGAGAATGTATGTTCTGATGCTTTTACTCAGTTACTTACAGACTCGGCTGATAGAGTGTTTCCAGTAAGAAGGAAGTCAACCAAAATTCCTTCTCCTCCTTGGTGGGATAATGAGTGCACTCAGGCAGTTAGGGTTAGAAAACAGGCAGAGCTGACTTATAATGCAGATATGACCACTGATAACTTTAATAACCTAATAGAGATACAGAAAAATACAAAGAAACTATTTAAAGAAAAACGTTTTAACGGTTGGAGAAGTTTCTGCACTAGCATTTCCCCTGACACTCCACCCAGCGTAGTGTGGCAGAACATGAAGCGGTTCAAATGTGCCATGTCCGACACTGGTTTTACCACTCTTCCAGCTTCACGTAGCTCCGAGTTTTTAGACCATCTTGCTCCGCCTTTTGTACCAGAGGAAGTTCTCTCCATTCCTCAATCTTTACCAACCCACATTCCACAATGTGATCTCAATGGTCCCTTTTCCCTTGAAGAATTAGAGGGTGTGCTTTCTGATCTTCGTGACTCTGCTCCGGGAGAAGATGGTATTCCTTATATTTTTATTTCTAACTTGGGTACTAAAAGTTTACATTTTTATTTACAAATCATTAACGCTGTCATTTTGACAGGTAACGTCCCAACGTCATGGAAATCACAGATAATATTACCCATTCTAAAGCACAATTATAACCCAGCAGATGTCACTTCCTACCGTCCTATTGCCATGTCTTCCGTAATAGCAAAAATAGCTGAACATTTAGTAAAAAATAGATTAGAATGGTATATAGAACACAATAACTTGTTGTCTGATTCCCAGTATGGATTCCGCAAGGGTAAAGGTACCATTGACAGTATTAGCATTCTCGTAACCGATATCCGTTTAGCATTTTCCAAAGAGAAGTCTCTTGTCGCTTCTTTTCTCGATATTAAATCTGCATATGACAATGTCCTTTTAACGATTTTAAAAACCAAACTACAAAATTTAAATGTGCCTCCTTTACTTAGTAATTTTATCATCAACATAATGTCAGGTAGGTTAATAAAACTTGGTTCTGAATCTCGAGTATTATGGAGGGGTTTACCACAGGGCTCCGTATTAAGTCCGCTGCTTTATAGCATTTATACCCACGACTTGGAAAGATCCCTAGGGGGAAACTATAATTTACTTCAGTATGCTGATGATCTAGCCCTCTATTGCTCGGATAATCTTGTAAATGGGGCCTGTTTTGATTTGACGGACGCATTAACACGGTTAGGTCAATGGATGCACAACAATGGGCTACAGCTGTCAGTAACCAAATGTTCTGTAGTGCTCTTTACTAGAAAGAGATTACCACCTCCTTTTACTGTAAAATACAATAATAAACCGCTACCTGTTAGCAACCAGGCTAAATTTTTAGGCGTCATACTCGACGCAAAACTCACAGGTTTGCCTCATGTCGAATATATTAGTGGTAAGTGTGAACGCAGTATTAACCTGCTCCGATGCCTTGCCGGGGTTTGGTGGGGTGCCCACCCATATTCCCTGAAGCTGGTCTACAACGCTCTAATTCGAAGTCTTCTAGATTATGGAACCTTCTTATTGGAGCCATGTAGTCAGGCAGCTTTGGGGAAGTTGGATGGTATCCAGTCAAAAGCCTTGAGGGTAGTCACTGGAGCGATGAAATCTAGCCCTACAAATGCCTTACAGGTAGAGTGCGCTGACCCACCATTAAAATTGAGACGCCAATATCTATGTGATAGGTTTTTATATCGCGCTTTACGATTTTCCAACCATAAGGTTATTATGAAAATCAATAACGTATTACAAAATATTCATGTCAGTTATTGGACTCATAAACAATTACCATGTTTAGTTAAGAGTATGCAAAAGTTTTTAAGTATAGATGCACCTGCATATCGCTCTTCTGGCCTTCCGTTATTTAGTAGTCCTTATAAAGCTCTAATATCATCTCCGAATGTACACGATAATGTGGATGTTGACAAAAATAGTGGATGTGCTAATGAAGAATTTAAAATATCTGCTAATTCTCGATGGACGAATTGGCATTTTATATTTTGTGATGCGTCTAAATTTTCTCCAGATGGATGTGTCGGTGTGGGAGTTTATCACCAACAATATAAAATTTACCAAAAAACTAAATTACCTCCTCAATCATCAGTGTTTACTGGAGAGTGTGTTGGTGTACTGAAATCAATCGAATATGTATTGCTTTTTAAACTCCGTAAAACAGTGATATTCACTGATTCGAAGAGCTGTCTATCAGCCCTTCAACGGTTTCCATTTAAAACCAGAAATCACTTCCCGATTATTTTTGAAATCAGAAATAAGTTGCATGAGTGTGTGACGAAAGGATATTCTGTTGAGCTGGCTTGGGTTCCTGGTCACACAGGTATTCTAGGAAACCATAAAGCTGACGAGTTAGCTAAAGACGCTGTAGCCACAGGAGATATGGACCGTTATATTAACTATCCTCATGACTTAATGAATCTGTCTAGACTTTCTCTCCAGGAATCTTGGAATAAGGTTTGGATAGACAGTGCTAAAATCAAAGGTAAATACTATTTTAAAATTAATCCGACAACCAGTAGAAAACCTTGGTTCTATCGCATTAGACTTTGCAAAACAGCCACGTCTATCTTGATAAGGGCACGTCTTGGTCATGTTTGCAGTCCTGCTCACTTGGCCAGGATCGGTGTTGCACAGGATGCCTCATGTGATTGTGGTTGCGAAGAGGCAGATATTAATCACGTAATTCTTGGCTGCTCTCTCAACAATGGTGTTACACTGTATGAAAGCCTTTTAAACTTACATGTCGAACTTCCAACTAATGTCCCTTGTTTGTTGTCATCGAATGATCCATATATATATGAGGCTCTATCTATATATATAAATGATAATAATATTAAACTGTAATGTACATTTATATAATTATTTTATTTTGTTTTATTATATTTTTATATAATCTTTAATTCAACTTTCCTGATTTCTTTTTTCCAAATTTCGTTTTTATTTTTGTACCTAATTCGTTGACTGTAAATATGTATAAAGTTCCCTATGTTTAATAAAAAATAAAAAAAAAATAAAAAACTATACAAAACAAAACAAAAAAAAAAAAAAAAAAGTATCCGAAAACAAAAAGAAACGCACAAGAAAGAAACAAACTTTGACACTGGCAGATGGAAGACGGGCCAGTTATTCGATCACTGTGCTGATCGACAAAGAAAAAAAAAAAAAAGAATTAAATGTTTATTTTTTATATTTTATCTCCCAAAGTTAATTTTATTCATAAAATATTGACCACTTTTCTGACATAAAAACTTTTTGATTTGCTTTCTTTGCTTTTTTTTTCTTAAGATTTAAAAAAGTACCGTTGCTTTTAGACGGAGCATGATAAACCGTACGTGTTACCTTATTAGAAAGAAACTCGTGCGTTTTACTTTACGATTACGCACAAGTACGTAATGACATACATTACGATATTGAAATTGGTGAAATAAGAGGCCCTTTACGAGCAAATGTGTTATATATAATAGTACATTATGATATAAGTGCGGTAAGTTGAAAATTACAGCCGAGGCGATATTGCTAGCCCGAGCCGTAGGCGAGGGCTACAAGAAAGCAGAGGCTGTAATTATCAAAGCGCACGTATGTCATACGACGTTTTATAACACATTTGCGAGGAAATAAATAAAACTCGGACTTTCTTAAACGAATAAATCTTTAATCACTTGTTAAAGCAGTTAGAAAAATTTGAACAATTTGTGAAATTGATTATTACGTTGCCAGTTGGCATTTTTAATGTTGTCAAGTTATTATTGTATTACTAATAAAGTAAATTAATATTTTTTTGTTTCTGTTACAGATGTAATTTACTGTCAAAATGAATTAAATTAAAGAATTAAATGTTTATTTTTTATATTTTATCTCCCAAAGTTAATTTTATTCATAAAATATTGACCACTTTTCTGACATAAAAACTTTTTGATTTGCTTTCTTTGCTTTTTTTTTCTTAAGATTTAAAAAAGTACCGTTGGTTTTAGACGGAGCATGATAAACCGTACGTGTTACCTTATTAGAAAGAAACTCGTGCGTTTT
The DNA here is from genome assembly GCA_958496205.1 of Idaea biselata. Taxonomy (NCBI): domain Eukaryota; kingdom Metazoa; phylum Arthropoda; class Insecta; order Lepidoptera; family Geometridae; genus Idaea; species Idaea biselata. Next base: position 14,723,553 of record OY292402.1, read on the forward strand.
ACTTTACGATTACGCACAAGTACGTAATGACATACATTACGATATTGAAATTGGTGAAATAAGAGGCCCTTTACGAGCAAATGTGTTATAAAATAAATAACAACACAATTTTAAGAAAATCATTTATTGTATTTACAATTGTTTAACTTTAATATAGTGTTGTATGTATTTCTTACCATCTCTAAAGTACCTATTTTAAACTTTAATGTTTGTAGGTAGGTACGTATTACGTACGTATTGTATTGTAGGTACGCGTACGAACGAATGGAATTAAAATTTTAGGTATTCTTTAATGAGAAATTTAACAACGTACGCGCGCTTCGCTTGCGACAACCGCACTGAACTTGGATCGCCGGCGGTCCGAGACCGATCGGCCGGGCGGTAGGTAATTATAGCGCACAAGTACATAGAGTGACGGAGGCCTGGCCAAGACGAGAGCGAGACCATAAGATGTGCACTATCAAAAAGTTATCAGATGTCCTAAAGAGCCAAGCTTATAATTCCACACGCCCTGAGTCCACAAGCACCTTAGTTCACTATCACAAACTCAACATCTTAGCCAAAATATGTTGCTTGGCCGTTTTATCACCGCAAGAACTTAGGTATTGTGTAATAGAAAACCTAGGCAAGGCATTTTACATGAAAATGTTTTTGTGGGGGATAATATTATTAGGATTTATTGGATATTCTTTAGAAAAAAGCATTTTAATCACTTTACTAGCTACCACCACCCAATTAAAAACCCCCTTTTTTTTCAAGTCGGTTAGAAACGTAGCTAGACGTGAAAAAACAGTGGTTTAAGTAGGCGGCAGATTAGTTGAAACAAAATGGCGGATGCGCAAAAGTCGATTTTTCATGGAAAGCGCATGTAAAATGTACTGCGCGAACTTTCCCCTTCCACGCCTAAACTTTTCAACTTTCGTGCCGGTCACTATAGGTGTTGTTAATAAAGTACCCTACACACGTTTAGATTTATCTTACAGATAAATCGCATGCGAGATGCGCATGAGAGAAATCGAACTCTGGTGGTGGGTCCCGGGGCGGTTTGGGCGGTGTTGGGCGGGTTGTGTGTTTGTGGATGAGATAGTGTTTTAAGTAAATTATTTTTTTTATGTTTATTATTTTGTATATTGTAACTTATTTGAACAGATAGACAGACAGACAGAGTTACTTTCGCTCTTGTAATGCTAGTAAGGATTATTATAGTAAGTATAAATTATTGCTCCAGTTCCACTTTTCTTCAATAATATTATATATGCGACAATGTAAATCACATGATTACTGCAAAAAAAAATATACAAAAAAAAACCCCATGAGTTTCTTGTGTCTTAAATAAAAAAAAATGACATGTCAAAGAGATATCTTGCTAATATCCGAATGAATAAACGTACTTTGATTTTGATTTTAAGAAATCTTTACGATAAATCGTACGTGTGTAGGCAAATCTGAGAACTGTACAGTTTAACTGACGATCAAATCGAAATCGCATAGATTTCGCACAGTTTACCTAGTAGTTGATCTTCTGGGATTGTTTTACGCCGTACTCCGGCATTTGAAGTCCGATTTCGATAATTCTTTTTTTATTTGAAAGCTGAGAGTCCCGAGTAAAATCTCTGTGAAGATCTTAGGAGAAAATTCGAAATGATGAGCAGAAATGATGAGAAATGATGAGTTTTGTCCATTCACTGGTTGCCTGGAAGAGATCGCCCTTAGGCGATAAGGCCGCCCATTGTGCCACCTTATTTTAAAATATTCTCTGTATAAAATGTTATTTTGTTTCTTTATGGTACAATAAAGCGTTAATCAATCAATCAATCAATCAGAATAGCATCCCAGAATGTAGATAGTAAATTACTTATTTTTGGGCTTTTAACAATAGAATCGGCTCATAAGAACAGCTTGTGGAAAAATATTATCAATATTAATATTAAAATTATTCATTCGATCAAGTCATAATACGTGTTACTTCAAGCGAAAAGAAATCGCAACTGATAAAACTGAACGTGTGTAGGCACTATGGGCGTTAGATTTCTCGCATGCGATTTATCTGTACGATAATCGCACAGAGAAATCTAAACGTGTGTAGCGTACTTAACGTAACGTTATTATTTTCTTTCTACTAAAGAAAAGGCGGTGACTGATGATGAGTTGATGACAAACTGAAACCGTACTTTCCGTACAGTCGTGCGTGCTATACTTAATTGGTAATCTACCAATTAAGTATACAGCACGCATAATAATTTTGCGTAATTGGTAATCTGACTGTACTGTGTTATCAATTTTTGCTCCTTACCTGCCCAACCTGCGGCGCTACGACGACGCAGCGACGCGACGTACTATAAAAGATAACTTTGACTATGATAAAGTTGAATGACTTGAGGAGATAGATAGATAGATAGATAGATAAAAACTTTATTGCACCAAAAATTTACAAAACACATTACAAAAACAAAAACTTACAGCTAATTTTAAAATAGGTACAATGGGCGGCCTTATCGCTAAAAGCGATCTCTTCCAGGCAACCTTTGGATGGACAAGAATTGTAGGAGGGGATGGGTGGGTATAAACGCGTGAAAATAAATTAAATGGTGAGAAATATAAATAACAATTCAAGTAGGTACATAATAGATACAAATGTGTTACAAATTAATAATATACAATATATTTATAATAGTACATTATGATATAAGTGCGGTAAGTTGAAAATTACAGCCGAGGCGATATTGCTAGCCCGAGCCGTAGGCGAGGGCTACAAGAAAGCAGAGGCTGTAATTATCAAAGCGCACGTATGTCATACGACGTTTTATAACACATTTGCGAGGAAATAAATAAAACTCGGACTTTCTTAAACGAATAAATCTTTAATCACTTGTTTCACAAATTAGCGATGCGCGGGCATCAGTGCTTTTTTTTTTTAAGGCAACGGTACAAAAACAGCCAGTATTACTAATAAAGTAAATTAATATTTTTTTGTTTCTGTTACAGATGTAATTTACTGTCAAAATGAATTAAATTAAAGAATTAAATGTTTATTTTTTATATTTTATCTCCCAAAGTTAATTTTATTCATAAAATATTGACCACTTTTCTGACATAAAAACTTTTTGATTTGCTTTCTTTGCTTTTTTTTTCTTAAGATTTAAAAAAGTACCGTTGGTTTTAGACGGAGCATGATAAACCGTACGTGTTACCTTATTAGAAAGAAACTCGTGCGTTTTACTTTACGATTACGCACAAGTACGTAATGACATACATTACGATATTGAAATTGGTGAAATAAGAGGCCCTTTACGAGCAAATGTGTTATAAATATAAATAGGTACTATGCTAATAGTATACATACATATAAATATAATACACATATAATACAATATATAAACAATAAAATACACATAAAAATACAATTATTTACAAAAAATACATAAAAGTGTAGGTAATAAATAGACACTTATTTATTTGATCTACCAGATTTGACAAGATCAAGGTAATGTTTGTAGACGTTTGCTTTAAAAATTGCCAACGACTTACATTGGCGGATAGACGCAGGCAGCGCATTCCACAATTCCACACCGCGAGCGGTGAAGGAATTTTGATAGAAGGTGGAGGAACGATCAGGGATTGTTAGAAGAAGAGCCTTGGAAGAACGGACGAATTGAGTTGGGGGGTGACTAAATTTGAAGCGGGATTTTAAATAAGAGGGTGATGTGGGGAGAAAGAGAATTCTATAAAGAAGAGAGAGAATATGAGAGTCCCTACGCAGACGAATGGGCAACCATTTAAGCTTTCCGCGGTATTCCGAGACATGGTCAAATTTACGGAGACCGTAAATAAAACGGATGGCGAGATTTTGCAGTCGCTCAAGCTTGTCTAGTTGTGCTTCACTCAAGTCGAGGAAGCATTCATCGGCGTAGTCAAGGACAGGGAGCAGCAGAGTTTGTGCTAACATAATTTTGGTGGCTGTGGGTAGGAAATTCCGCAACCTTCTAAGCGAAGCATTAGACGCGAACATCCTCTGCCTCAACCTAGCGAGCTGCGGGTCCCAAGTCAGATTGCTATCTATAGTGATGCCAAGGTTCCTGACTTCAGTGCTGAAGGGTACAGATGTACCGTTGAGAACAATCAGAGGTAAGTGTGAGTAATTCATTTTATCAGTCTGTCTTTTGCTACCTATGATAATTGTTTGAGTCTTTGCAGGGTTTACCGTAATGCCATATGACTTGCTCCAATCACAAATTTTTATAAGATCGTCATTTATTAAATCTATTGCCGATTCCAAATTAGCAAGAGGTGCCTGGGCATAAATTTGCAGATCATCCGCGTATAGGTGGTAGGAAGAAGAAAGATTTGAAGATATTGAGTTTATATATATAGCGAAAAGGAGGGCCGGTAATAAAACGTAAATACCAAGTATTTTATATTTTATTTGTAAAAATAGCACATCGATAATACTTAATTATTGGATAATAAATAATTAGACAACAGACGTAGCGCGTGGAGTAAGCATATACGCTAACAGTGGCAAATAATCAACATTCTAAGCATTAAAATATGTAGGTGTATCTCACAATGTTCACTATTACAACATCTAGATTATTATTTCAAATTCAAGGTTCTGAGACTGACTAACTGTACTATAATATCAACGACCAGCCTAAACAGCTGGTTTTAGAGACATGAAATGTTTTACAAATTTCAAATTACGCGTAAAACCGCGGGATGCTGCTAGGTCATTATAAACAGAATTACATACTACTCTATACATTCAAAGCAATGGTGTGTTGCAAAACTAGTTGAAAAAGTAAATAACAATATTAAATCTTTTTCGTACATAATACAATAACAGTAGATACATTTACATGCAAAGTACAAGTATTAAACATAAGTATTACTTTAAAAGTTCTTATTTTATAAACAATTAGATAATGTAAATTCTGTGACATTTGGTCCAGCTAAACATCTATACATTTAACTCTTACTTTATTAACATTTATAATATAATTATATTCTTAACAACAAGTATAAATACCAAGTAGTACAATATAGTGCGAAGTAAATAGTAAATACACTCATTGCTATAAAAAGAACTACACAGTCTTTGGGGCAAGATAAACATTTATTAAAGAATTACTATATTTAGTTTTTTAATTGTAGACTATGATTTAACACATCTTCCTGAAGAAAAAATGTCAAAAACAAAGAACCGAAACGTCAGATATTAGTCTGAAATAAAAAAACAAAGTATACATATTCTTCGGGTACGTTAGTAGATTTTTCACGGAACATAACCTCCCTAATTTGAAAACAAATAACAAGACCCCTACAGTATGTGAAAGTGAAGTAATATAGGCCATTTAGACATGATAGTGTATTAGTTCTTGTATTTGTATCTCTCGTTGGGGTCAGGAGGCTTGCTGCTTCCGGGCTGTGGTTCCAGCTTCGCCTCGTCTCAATCGGCTGTCCACTGAAATTCATTAATTAAGGATTAGGCACAGGTTGATTGCCCAGTTTTAAGTTTTTCTCTGGATAATAAGTAATAAATTGTTAATCAATCTATCTAATCTACAGGTATTGGAACTTGTTAAGTGGCAATTTTTTTATATTGAGTAAAATAGAGTAAGATAAGCTTTAGAAAGTATTTTGTTCAAATTGGATGTCATTGTTCAATGTGTTGTTTTAAAGCATCTCTTTTTTATTTCTTTCTTAATTTACAATACACTTAAATAGGTATTAGGTGTTTATGTATCACTTAAGTAGGTACCTTCAATGCTGGCCCCCCAGAATTGGCAAGTTCTTGTTCCCGCTTCTCCATCTCCTCGGTTTTCTGCTGCATGCGCTTCAAGCGCTCCGGGTCTTTGATACCTCGAGACGACTGCTCGGCCGCGCGACGCTCTGCAGCCTCGATTTGTTGACGACGACGAGTTTCCTGGGGATAGCGGTATATTACTTCAGAACTCACTCAACAGTAATGATGATCAAAAAGGAATATCATTTCTGCCTCTTTTTTTTGTTTTCATCTAAACTCAACAGTAAGAAATTAATCTTGAAATAAAGTTTACTAGAAAATCTACATGTTCCAATTAAAACAGCTTTTTCAAATAGAATAAGAAAGATTATTAAAACTTGCGTAAAAGCACAAATCCTCTTTGTTTGCGTGGAATGATAACGAATAAAGTTATTTTTCTCGGACTTACGGCATCGGGAGTAATCACATCTGCTGCTGAGGGCCTACAGCATGAAGTAAATATACCCATTTTGGTACAATTACGTTAATAGCGAAGTTCTATGTGAATTAATTTGCATTATTTTCAATGAAAACACATTCCACGACAAAAACGAATCATCAATCGATTTTCTGTCAAAAATGACATTGACGTGACCTTGAGACCCAGTGTTGTGAATCTTACATTCTTCGTTCGTTTCCGTCTAATCGATTCTACGAATCGAAAATGTGAATTGGTATATTATGTTATGTATGTATCTAAGACTATGAATATGACTGCAAATACCGACCGCTATAGACCGATGCCGTGCAAATGAATTTAAAGTATTAAATAAATCTATGCGTAAAGATCATCATCTCATAGACTGTCCGTACCTAAATAACAAACAAATCAAACAACTGCGACAACAACAAACTATTTCAAAAATCTTGTTAATAAAGTTAAGACAAACCATTCGCCTGTAGATTGAATTAATGTTAGCCATCCTGCTAGTTCCTGTAAAGAATACTTAGGCAAATGAATTAAGAAATTTCACAACACAGCACGTTGAACCTCCTCAGGAAACAATGAAAGGCGTAAACGATCAATAAATATCCCATTTACTGAAACTACGTCTGGTGCGGTGTGCCTATTAAATTATGACCAGTTGAAAAAATATTAGTGATAAAAGTGATATTTTATTTAATTTTATTACATAATATACCTATCATGAAAATAATAATAATAATAAAACAATAAAAATAAAATCGAAGGAAGAAGAGGAGTGCATGCAACTCCGCCCGTATTGGAAATTATCGATCGATTATTTATTTTTATCTGTGGTTGTTGGAAATAGTGACAACCCTAGCGCAAAGTAGTTTTTCAGAGGGATTGGGATTTTTATAAAAATTATTGAAAAATAAGTTAAATAAAATGCTTTCACGCGTTGCTTTGCGTTCAGGTATGTATTTTTTATAGTTCTACAATACATAATAGCCGCCAATGGCGAAGAAAACTGTGTTTTAACCTCAACCTTGTTGTTACAAGGTTTATGTAATCACTATTTGACGGGTGTTTTTTGCGCCTGTTCCGAAATCAAATAGAATTTTAAATCTACATTTCACCACCCCTCATGATAGAGGAACAAAAAGCAGTCTCAGTTGTTAACTTTACCCCTTTTGATGGATAGTAGACTCAATCTAGAAAACCTTAACCTATAAAATTATTACAGCTGATAAAACTTAACTTAGGTACTTAAAAGAAAAGAAAATAATCTTTCATAAAAAGGTACATAAAAAATATTACAGGACGTTGCATACAGTGCCATCTAATCCCAAACTAAAAAACTAGGCTTGTATATATTCGGATCGTATTATCATCCATTTCTGATAACCTAGTACCAGACAACGGATATACTACACAATAATCCTTTTTTTATTGCAACTACATACATGTGATTCGTAATAAATACACCCATAACCAGAAATCATTGTAGGTATCCAGTGTTAAGCTAAATGTTCACCTAACACCAAAGTGTTCATCATTTTTACATCATATTTCTCATTCTATATCTAATAGAATGAGACTTATTCAGTCTCTCTCTATAAGACTTTAGTCCTGACTCATGTCATGACCACACCAGTTTTATCCTACATTTATTCAATGCTCTTCTTTAATTTCAAACATAGATTGGATCTGAGTACATAAATGCCTGATACAAAAATTGACTTGATATTTCAGCCTTAGCCCATAAGCCGGCGACGGCGTTGGTGGCTCGAGGCTCCGCCACCGACACCGGCGTGCGAGATGAGAAGAACTTCCCACGCTCTGTGAGGGCTTCGGAGCCCGGCAAGGTTCGCCTCGGATTCTTGCCTGAGGAATGGTTAGTAACACCTAAATGAACTTCTTAGTGGTAGGGCCAGTTAACATCCCACTTTCGATTGTTTTTTTTTTATTACAAACTAAAGTTTTGCCTGCGTAAGTCCCGATCCTTTGCGGGCGATCGAGAGCGGTGTTGGTCTAGTGGTAGATACCGCGATTTTTATTCCGAAGGTCGTGGTTTCGAATCCAGGCCGACCGCGCACCAATGTCTTTTTCTTTAAGAAAAATTTAAGTGCGCTATTAACATCGCACTTACTTACTTCCAGCAGGGGACGCCGCGAGCCGGGCGGGTGATCTGCCCTTCCATGAGGGCCATTTCACCCAATTCCCCTATCCCTCCCTTGGGGAGGCCGAGGGACGCCCGGCAATCACGGCTTTCTGTCGAACCTACCTGTCTCTTTACAGAACCTTACGATCTGCTCCACCTTCAGATTTTCGATGTCCTGTGCTTCTAGTAGATCTGTTCCCATGTTTTCCTATCGTATTAGTGAGTACATGGGACATTCGGCGAGCAAGTGGAAGCTGGTTTCCTCTGTCTCCATGCATTCTGGGCAAGTGGGATCTGTTTTCACGCCTATGAGTGTCAAATGTCTGTTCAGTCGGCAGTGTCCTGTTATTATTTCTATAACAAGTCTCATGTTATCTCTTGTGAGTTTTAACAGTCGACTGGTTTTCTTTGAGTCTAGCCCTTTGATGAATATCTTCGACTGTCTCATGACATGTGAGGATGTCCATCTCCTATTTGTTTCCGCTGTTATGCTTCGGCTGATTGCACCCTTCGTAATTTTGAGGGCAATTGGCAGCCCAGTAAGTAAGTAAGTAACATCGCACTTACGGTGAAGGAAAACATCGTGAGGAAACCGACATGTCCTAGGATAAACCACGGTCCGAAGGCATGGGATATTCGCCAATGCGGGGTAGGCTCCCGTGGCGTCTTAAGCCCTCTAAGAAATCACGTACAATGGCCCAATTGTGAGGCTAAGTGCGGAAAAGGCTCAGCGAAACTAACTAAGTCCCGATCCTGCGGGAATATCGGGATAGTAATAATAGTAGCCTATGTGTTAATATAGATCTCCAACTATCTGCATACCAACTCTCATTGAAATCGGTTCAGTAGTTTTTGCACAAAAAAACAAACATACTTACACAGAAACTTCATAATATTTGGATGATACCTATTATTTTTGGTGTGCAAAATAATGTGTACTGATGATTCAAAACGATCATGTGAATATCTTATTGGAATTTGAGTTTGTCTATCTTTCTAAGCTAAGCAAAACCTCACTAAACCCTGCAGGTTCCAGTTCTTCCACTCTAAGACTGGTGTGACCGGCCCATACACCTTCGGAGTAGGTCTAGCCACATACCTCTGCAGCAAGGAGATCTACATCATGGAGCACGAGTACTACACCGGCTTGTCTCTGCTGGTCATGGTCTGGTATGCCACCAGGACCTTCGGCCCGAAGGTTGCTGCCTGGCTCGATAAGGAAGTTGATGTAAGTTTTAGAAGTTGCTAAGACTAGGAACAACTGCTTAGCGTGCCGCGCCGAAGCAGGGACAGAGTTTAAGAAAATGAGTTTTTGCCATATTATCGGTATTAAAGTAACCATGTCAAGCGTTGAGCTCTCTCTGCTTCGGCATGGCACATTAAATAGCAGTATCCCGTTGTTATCTCTGATAGCAGTTGTTATGTCGTGTTAGAGGTCTATTGTGGCATCACGCCGTCCATTGCTAAGGGTGAGATTGACACTAGCGTTTAGGGACATGATCTGTCTATAACTGATTCCAGACAGTTGCTCCTGGAAGTGGCCTAATGCTACAGCGGACCCCTCCATTTATGCCTAATGTGGATATAGCAGGGGACACTATTACATATACACATATGTAGATCAGTTGTTACAGGTGTTGTTAAGGTTGAAATCAATGTAAAAAAACTAAACTACTTTTAATCGCGTGTGAACCCTGATTCTGAATCTTGGTCAATCCTGAAGAAGGGACATGTAAAGGTATCGAAACGTTGAGCATTGAAACAATGCTAAAACTAATAAACACCACGCGATTCAAACTGAAAAATGTCTTTCATTTCAATACAACTTCACCAAAACAGAAGAAAAATCTTAACTACTTGTTACAATATTCCAGAATGTAGAGTCCACATTCAATGAAGGCAGAGTGAATGAGATCAAAGAGCTCGAAACAGCTATATCTGAAGAAAAGAAGAGCCAATGGAGAGCGGAGGGCCAAGAACTCCTCATCGAGGCCAAGAAGGAGAATGTACTGCTGCAGCTTGAGGCCGCGTATAGGGAACGGGTCATGAATGTTTACTCAGAGGTAAGTAGTGGGTAGTAATTAGTAAGTAGGTAGTAATAATTAGTAAGTAGCCAACAGTAATTAGTAAGTATTCAGTAGTAATTCGTAAGTAACCAGTAGGAAGTGGTTGTTCTAGAGGTCTAGGCGAACGACTTTTGTTCCACGACTTTTGGAAATTCGAAGTAGTTATCGAAAATTTTGAGTTTAAAGTTTACTTTAAAATCAGCCGTTTCTTAGAGTTAGAGGTCATTGGCCTTAAGTTGTCCTTTAATTTAGTTTATCTGGCAAAGAATGACGTGATTTTTAATAAAATCCTGAAGGTAACCTAAAAATCACGCTTTTTCTATTGAAGAATTTAGATCAGTATTCTGCACTCCTTTAGTACCATTTATCTGCCAAAACCACTACAAGCCAAAATTCATAATAGTCCAGCGTTCTTACCTGTGCGGTGTATTGGAGCAAACTTTCAGCTTTTATAACGAAGATCGGGCATCCACAGGCCCTAGGCTATTTAGTATACATCAAAAGTAGGACAAGGACAGCTTAAAAGTAAAAACGTTGTACAAATGGGCGACCTTATCGCTAAAAGCGATTTCTTCCTGGCAACGGATCGAAAGGGTCGGTAAAGTAAAAAGAAGAACCAATGGCTTCTTTGTTTGACAGGTAAAACGTCGTCTGGACTACCAACTAGAGAAGACGCTGCTGGAGCGTCGCCTGGAACAGAAACACATGGTCGACTGGATCGTGGCCAATGTCACCAAGTCCATCACACCAGATCAGGTCGGTTTACTTGACTCGTTCCGCGTTCCGGCGCGAAGGACCATTTTAAACTGAACTAGCATTCTGCGGTTTTAAGAATATTAATTAGTCAGTTTAAGTTAAACTAAGTAAACTAAATGGCTAATTAAACTAGCCTAACATATACAGTATTCACATATTTATTGCGTAATGTTTAAAAAAAAAAAGGAACAGCGTCGTAAGACGCTATAGAACGTTAATCTACAGGTCCTAGGTTCGAATCCTGTTCTGGACAAAACTTTTTCTACATTTTTTTTTTCAAAAACTAATGATTGTAAAAGTTAAAATTAAATTCAATCCTGCGTTTTTAAAAAAATGCTTTCAAAGACTAGTCCCGCGAGTACTAAAGTTTTTGGAAGTATTTTTTCAAATAGCAGAATTTCCTAAGTGTGGTAATAAACACTAAGAAATAATGTTCAGATGTTGAAAATGTAATTTTTATAATATTAAATTCTATTTTTATGATTCCAGGAGAAACAAACACTAGACCGATGCATCGCCGACCTAGCAGGCATGGCCAGCCGCAAGTGAGCTGCAATCCCGTAGATTATTGTATTTAAACCTATGTAATTAATAAATCAGATCAGAGATGTTAAACGATTATATTGAAGGCTTTTATTTTACAACATTATTGACCTAAGTGTCTGCTTCAAGTGTGGCGAAAAGGCGTGTAGAGCATATTATCACATCTACTTTGAAGATTGCTACATCGAAAAGTTTTCATCATCAGGTTACTGTAGCAAAGTACTCCATATTGATGATGTAGCACATCTTAGAGATAGATAGATAGATGGTATGCTACATCGAAAGGAGATATCGATGGTACTATTGCATCAGTTGGTAACCAAGACAGCACTATGAGCTAACTTATTTAAGTTATGGCACTGCCCCCATGAATTTCTTGTGGTTTCTTCTCATCAGAGGGTGCTTTCCAAAACCACACTAAAATCATAGTCATAAGTCGACATTTCAAAAGATCATGTAATTGTATACATCACTAACTGAATTTGAATTGCGTTCGTTCAAAGCGTTCTTATCTTTGAGATTAGTATGGTATATCTTAGACCATATCATCACTTACCATCAGGTGAAATAGAGGGAACACACTCATCTATAGTGTATTGTGTGTAAAAAGTACTTATGTGTTTATAAAAAAAACCCTGCTAAGGTCTAGGTGACTGTGTTGTAATAAAAAACAGGAATATGCTGATTACAAACATAATCTTTATTTATATTTAATATAAGATTTTAATTAATGTTAAATATAGTCATTTATGTCAAGTATATAGTCAAATTTTAAGATGCAGAGGGGGAGAGCACTTGGGTGACTCCACTGGTATCTAGAGACATTCGTCCACCACCAGGGGGCATGTCATCCTCATCTAAAGCCTCCCTCATCCTCCGCTTGTATATCTCACTGTCAGGATTGTTCTCTTGGTTCCGACATCTATCTAACTTCTTCTCGATAGCTCTGACTCGCTCCCGAGGCGGCCCTTCCACCATTTTCACCATTGAGCGAATCTTTCTTACTGCCTCGATCAATATGGCAAGTTTATCTGGACCTGCATCTCGGAATAGCATGTCTGTAACGTAACTGTCTAGGTTTTCCTGTTCCTTGCTTGCTGCATGTAAGACTGCAGCTAGGGCTATCTGTGAAGGAGCATATAATAGACATGCATCGGTCCAGAATACCTTGTCTAAGAATTCGTCAATACCTGACCGTAGTCTCTCTGGGTTGGCGAGAGAACAACGGGTCTTTATGTCTATTAGGAAGCCTTCAACTGGCCTGAAAGGATTATGTATTGTCAAATGGTAATTTAACTGCTGCATTAGCAACAATTCATTGTTTAGTATAATATCTGAAGCTTTATCTCTATCGCCTTTTATATTAGCTACGAACTGGCCAATGGATACATTAAATTCTTCTACTTTACAAGCTAGATACACACACGTGGCTAATATCTCCTTCGGATGGTAGTCCATGGTGGAATTATGGAGATAGAACCGTTTGAAATAATGAAATGCGGTTCCGACTACGCCTTTCGGCATTGGTGGGCTAAATCTCTTACAAAACTCTTTTAGATGTAGCTCGTATTGTTTCAACAACAGTCTTTCTTCGTCCGGGGACAGGAAAAAGTTGTATCGTTGGTATTCGTCGATGTGTGATCCATGTCGTGTGATGAACCCTAAGTTGTGCTTTTCTCGGAGTCGGGCAAGTTCATTTTCGTCACTAAACGTCCAAAACTTTCTCTGCGAGCTTGTAGAAAACATTTTCCGCGATTCCTTTGTCGGTTACACTGCGTTTTGCAGTGTTTTTTCTGCTCAAAAAGCAAGAATTATATCAAATCTTCAACAAACAACCGGCCACAATTTTCAAACACTTGACGAGGGTGTGACATTTGGTGCAATTTTTGGGCCGTCAATGTCAATCTTTGTCTGACATTGACAGAAAAAAGTGAAATGTGAAGTGAAGCAAACGTACCTAAATTCACTATCTATTTTACTCAAGGCAATGTGCGTATATATCTGTCCTATTCTACAGAATTCTACGTTTGACTCATCGCAAGAGTGACAGAAGGAGAGGAAGTGCTGCTAGCTATTTTGTCGCAAACTATTTTTCAAGTGATTTACACAGTTTTTATGAAGAATAAATAGAAAATAAGTGAAAAAGTTAAAATGTCGAGACCGAGCGATAGACCAAACCAAGCACAAACGTATAAACTAGTCGTAGTCGGCGGTGGAGGAGTCGGTAAAAGTGCTATCACAATACAGTTCATACAGGTACAAAAATTGAATAATACGTCTCCAATTAGCTAAATAAAACATCGTAGACACGCCTTACGCATTCCTCAAAAACAATACTTAGTATTATCAACCAAATAAACATTTTTTTCGGAATGTGTTCACGCTCAAAAATAGTTTCCAAGTGTCAAGGCCTTTCTAAGGTTGGACGCCCACTGTTTATCGCATATGTTGCTGAAACTGTATCATTTCTCTGTGCAGAGCTACTTCGTGACAGACTACGACCCTACGATAGAGGATAGTTACACAAAACAGTGTGTTATTGACGATGTTCCTGCCAAATTGGACAGTAAGTATACAACATGGTGTAAACAAGGTTGTTTTTAGTAGTGTGTTGGTTGGAATTTGAGTGGGATTAGTCAATGCTGTTGTTAGCATCCTTAAATTCTTTAACTTTAAATGGACTAACAGCTAAGCCCTGCAGTTTCCTTCATTTATGTCCGGTAATACCTGGATTAAAAATAGCCCAATCATTGAAATTAACCAATTGAAAACTAAAATTTAATTACAATTAATTTAAAAAAGTTTAAATATTCTAAAAAAATTTAACATATAAAATGATTAGTAGGAAACATTGTAAATCTTTGATCTCATCAAATTCATATTTGCATATAAATTTCTTGAAACTTGATTTCTGTGTTGGCATATATGTGAATTTTATTGAAATTGATTGACCCTAGTACACTCAATAATAATCTAAATTTAATTCTCTTCATGTGTACTTTAATTACCAAAAAAAGAGACCAAGGGCCACAGCTTGTATGATGGGTGGTCATTATTATGATCAGTACCCGTAACAACTAGGGCATGAATCCCGAAATCCCGGGATATCGTAATCCCGGGATCTCGGACGCAAAAGTTCGATATTATAATCCCGGGATTGAGTGATCCGATATCGAGATTTGAGCAATTTACTATTTGGGTATAAATTAAGGTTTTTAGCTTTATTTTTCCTCATGGAATGATTGAATAGAACTATTAAAATTAAACCCAAATTAGTCTACCCCTGAGGAAGAGATCTGTAAAGATTTAGAAGCGTAGGGAATTGGTAAAATGTTTAAAACAATAAAAATAACGAGATGTATTGCAATTTTTAAGAAAAGTCTTTTTTATACAAGCTCGCATGCAAATTTTTTCTGCTAACCTCATTTTAGTGGTGCGCCTAGAATTTGGTGCAAAGGTTTAGATACTTTCGGGTTTAGGCTATTTGTCCTCCATATTTCCAAAATGATGGGGTGGACGGCCCTCGGGGTAACTTATTTACGTAATGAAACCACTAGAGTCTTAAATATATTAATTTTTTTAGATTTAACACATTTTTATTGTATTAAATTCGCCTTTTTAACGATATCTAAAATCCCAGTATCAATCCCGGGATCCCGGGATTGAGCTCTTAATATCGATATCGTCCCGGGATTGAAAACCTTCCGATATTGCATGCCCTAGTAACAACAAGGTCTAATTGACTTCTTAGACTATCCTGGTGAGAGGAAGACATGAAAGCTAGAGAAGAATGGACCAAACTTTGAAAGAGCCTATGGCAAAGTTTGATGAGACAAACCTGGAAATAAAACACTGTTATTTATCATGTTCATGCAATAACTACTTCCAATTAGATAAAACTCGTCATTCAAAGGACATAGGCCACTTTTGATCCCAATATACCCATGGGATCGGGACTTAGGTGAGTGAAACTGCGGAATGGAGCTAGTGTGTTATAAATTATATAGTTACATAACTTTGCCCATAAATACATATTTATTTATCATTATCATATTTTATCATGATAATAAAAGTAAATAAACTGTAGGTAACTTGTTTTTGAATAGTTGTTGAATATCTCTTATCTTATTAAATAACTAGCTGCATTCCGCGGTTTCACCCACGTAGGTCCTGATCCCGCGGCAATACCGGGACCAAAAGTCCTATGTCCTCTAAAGTCCCATCTATCTCTATACCAAAATTCCTCAAAATCGTTTCAGTGGTTTAGGTGTGAAAGTAGAAAGCAGCTTGAAGGTTGTTATTCTACAATTATTGTGTCTCAAACTATGCCCTGCTCTGTTCGACTTTTTTTCAACACTTCAATGGTATCAATGGTTCAATTATTGTTGGTGTCTTCTAAGAAATCACTAATAGGTCATCATCATCTTTACGATGTTTCCGGTTGCATCACTCTCTGGAGCCTGGGGTTTGCTTTCTTACTATTACACCTCCACTTCGCACGATCATCGGTATACCTTATAGTGAGGCCATTTGCACGCACATCAACCCTTACGACGTCAAGCCAGCATTTCTCGGGTCTTCCCAATCTGCCGTGGCCGGGTGGAGGCGCCAAAGCAAGACATGAGTTCCCCGCGTAACTAGCCAATTCTCATAAAACGTACCACCTTAAGCGGCATTCTTGCAACTGAAATCAGTATTAATATAGTATGTACATATTTAAGACCAATGTACCTACAAAAGCGAAGCGAAGTGAAAAGAAAAGCGGTGTTGGTCTAGTGGTAGATACCCCGACTTTCATTCCGAGGGTCGTGGTTTCGAATCCAGGCCGACCGCGCACCAATGTCTTTTTCTTTAAGAAAAAGTTATGTGCGCTAATAACATCGCTTTTACGGTGAAGGAAAACATCAGGAAACCTACATGTCCTAGGACTCACCATAGTCCGAAGGCATGGGACATTCGCCAATCCGGAGTAGGCTCCCGTGGCGTCTTACTGCCTAACCCCTCTAAGAGGAGGTCCTTGCCCTGCAGTGGGACAAATTAACGGGCTAATTATTTATTTATTTATTAATGTACCTACACAGTTAGAACAATAAATGATTCTTATTCTGGTACTAGAAGCTATGGCTAAATTTTCAGTCCAATATAATTCTCTTTCCAGTCCTGGACACGGCAGGGCAAGAGGAGTTCAGTGCGATGCGAGAACAGTACATGCGATCCGGGGAAGGTTTCCTGTTGGTGTTCTCGGTAGCAGACCATGCCAGCTTCGATGAGTTGTACAAGTTCCACAAGCAGATCCTGAGGGTCAAGGATCGGGATGAGTTCCCCATGCTTATTGTGGGGAATAAGGCGGATTTGGAGCATCAGAGAGTGGTATGTGCAGTTTATTTAGGCTTCTTCTCATCTGAGTACAAGCTATGGGACTAGATGTCGTTGTGTGTAACGTCCTGCAATATATTTTACTAGCAGCTCCCCGCGGTTTCACCCGCATAAGTTCAGATCCCGTGGGAATATCGGGATTAAAAGTAGCCTATAGCCTTCCTCAATAAATGGACTATCCAACCCCGAAAGAATTTTTCAAATCGGACCAGTGGTTCCTGAGATTAGCGCGTTCAAACAAACAAACAAACAAAAAACCAACAAACTCTTCCGCTTTATAATAGTAATAGATTTATTATTGAAACTAAGTTTAAACTATAATAACTTAACATACATTATTAAATAATGGGGTATTTAGTATTTACCGTGTTTAAATTTGTTTTTAACGGAGCTCGATATTTCGCCAGTAATTTCAACTGGTTTGTTCACGAGACAAGTCTCGTAAATACACCGTTATTTAATAATATTTGTAGTGAAAACAACCATGTAAGTTTAAAATCGTGTAATAACTTTTATTAACTTATAAAACTTAATCAATAAAAACTAGGTAGATACTTGTCAAAATGAAACCTCGATGATCTCTGTGATGCTTCTGAACAAGTTTCTATGCTTAAAAATAAATATTTGTTTCTGGTCTGCGTGTCTGTCTATGAATAATATGTTTGTATTTACAAAAGGTATAAGTTTTATATCTGTTGTCTAGAAACCATAAAACAAGCTTAGTAGGTCACCATCCATAGTCAAGTCACCATGGCTAGAAGGCGATGTGTGATGTCACCGAATTTATTTATCGAACCTGCAGCCTTCTGCGTCGCAGGCCAGTGTTTGTTCACAACGCCGCTGCCTTTAGAGGTCACTTAGACGGCCAAATTCCTGGAAAGACTTGTCACCAAATAAACTGGGCCAATGTTAGTTACAAACCAGTATGATGTCATCAATGTACTTGTGATGAGCTTGACCGCCGTATTATACACAATTCACAGTTATTTTACTCTGACGGCTATTAAATTATAGTTTCTGTATGTTGGCGTTGTAAAATTTGGATACCCGTGTATAGCAGTTTACCCCATAGTTTCGCTGGGCCATTTCCGCATTTAGGCTTACAATTGGGCCATTGTACGTGATTTCTTAGAGGGGTTAAGCAGTAAGACGCCACGGGATCCTACTCCGGATTGGCGAATGTCCCATGCTTTCGGACCGTGGTGAGTCCTAGGACATGTCGGTTTCCTCACGATGTTTCCCTTCACCATTTGAGGGATGTTATTAGCTGGGATTTATTTATTTTATTTATTTATTTACATACATTTTTCTTAAAGAAAAGACATTGGGTCGCGGTCGGCCTGGATTCGAACCCACGACTCTCGAAATGAAAGTCGGGGTATCTACCACTAGACCAACACCGCTCCAGTTTACCTCATATTTCAGACAAGCTGGGTCCCGCGGTTTCACCCGTGTAAGTCCCGATCCTGTGGGAATTTCGAAAAATCCTTTTATATTGGATGCCTACATCACATTAAGAACATACTCTTTAAATTTCAACTCTATACTATCAGCGGTTTAGGCTGTGCGTTGATCAGTAGTCAGTCAGTTAGGACAAATCATTTTATAGATATAGATTGGATGGAACCTTATAATTAAGTAGTAAATTTTGACTAGCCAATCGTTCTTTGTGTTCTTTGTTCCAAAATTCACGCCAGGGGTCCCCAATCTCCCCTACTATTTGTCCCTGCGGCACTAGATCCTACGACCTCCCCTTCTCTAGTGGGGACTAGAGAGCATTGAATATTGGAACAAAAAACACTTTTCTATACCTAATATTATAAAGAGGAAAGATTTGTATTTGTTTGTGTGTGTGTGCGTCTGTCTGTTTGTTATGAATAAACTCGCAAACTACTAGACCGACTTCAAAAAATCTTCAGTCAGTCAGTTAGGACAAAGCATATTATAGACATTGATTGGATGGAATCTTATAATTAAGTAGTAAATTTTGACTAGCCAATCGTAACTACCAATTGACATTTCCCGCATTACAAAATGTGTATTTAGAAAAATAAAAAAATAAAAAATTAAAATGAATGTTCTTTGTTCCAAAATTCACGCCAGGGGTCCCCAATCTCCACTCCTATTGCTTCCTGCGGCACTAGGACCTATGACCTCCCCTTCCCTAGTGGGACTAGGGAGCATTGAATTTTGGAACAAAAAAAAAACACATTTTTTTAAATAAAACTGTTTTTAAAACCTACTGTTTTTTTATAAAAGGTATCCCTCGAAGAAGCGCAATCGCTATCCCGCCAGCTCAAAGTCCCGTACATCGAATGCAGCGCGAAAGCTCGCATGAACGTGGACCAGGCGTTCCACGAGCTGGTCAGGTTAGTGAGGCGGTTCCAGGAGACGGAGCGGATCAACATCAAGATCGAACACGAGGGGAGGAAGAAGAAGAAATGCACTATTTTGTAACCTTCCGACTTTTTATATGCCTTTGCCTTTTTTCTAACGATAAAATGGAAATTGGAAATGATTGTTACGATACTGTTGTATTTTTTTTATTCGGAACTGTTAATTAAACGGTTAAAAGTCACCTGTGAAAATAACAGTTAACTAAACAGTTTTTTTGTAAATGAAGATCGAATACGAGGGGAGGAAATAAAGAAATGTACTTTTTTGTAACCTACCATCGACATATACCTTTGCCTTTTTTCTAACGATAAAATGGAAATTGGAAATGATTGTTACGATACTGTCGTATTTTTTTTTATTGGTCACTTGTAACTGTTAAATCACTTGTAACTGTTAAAGGTAGCAAAAAATCACCTGCTAAAGATTGCTAAGTTTTTTAACTGTGAATTCACCCTTTAAAATAACAGGTTATTTTTTCCATATAACTGATAATATGCACGCTAAAATAACAGATTATTTTCACATCGCAGTTATGTGAACTTAAAAATGTGCGACGAATTTTATTTCGTTTAGTTTCGTGGCTCAAAATTCGTTAAATGTACGCCATTTCTAATAAGCATGCAGTCTCTTACGTACATCTGTATTATTTTTATTATGTTTTTTTTTGTTTATTTGTTGTTTTTCGGTTAAATTCATATACAAATAGTTAATTATTATCTGTAAATATCATAATTCACTTGTGCGACTAATATGGCACTCAAATGCAACTTTTTCTATTAAAAAAATGTGCCATATTATTATAACCTTCATTTGAATAAAACATACTAAAACTAGATTTTTTACACTATTTAGCTTAAAAAAATATCACAATTATAAAGAGAGAAATATGAGTTTAATATGAAATTTTTTGAAAATGTTTATGTTTTAACTTTTACCTACTTATTACTTTTTAGAATGGTGCTAAATTATGATTACGTTACGATTTTAATGAATTATCCGTGTTCTGCGGTTTTACCCGTATAAAAGCAGAAGTAACATGTGTTAAAAGTAACAGTTCTGTTGTTAAAATGGCATGTGTTAAAAGTAACAGTTCTGTTGTTAAAATGGCATGTATTAAAAGTAACAGTTCTGTTGTTTAAACAGCATGTGTTAAAAGTAACAGTTCTGTTGTTAAAATAGCATGTGTTAAAAGTAACAGTTCTGTTGTTAAAACAACATGTGTTGAAAGTAACAGTTCTGTTGTTAAAACAGCATGTGTTAAAAGTAACAGTTCTGTTGTTAAAATAACATGTGTTAAAAGTAACATGTGTTAAAGCCAAGTCTCTTGTGGAAATATTTAATCGTACAAATTATTGTATAACTCTACGTTTGTACTCGATGTCTACCAAATACTAATATGTAGAACTATTTTTGTTATTTTTTTATCGGTTTTCATTATAAATTAAATATTATACATACTTAGTTAGGTTAGCGCTAGTTGGGGTATTGTTTCATTTGAAATTTGATTGCTTATGGCCTCAAGATGGTCTTAATAGTTTAAAAAGTTATTGGTAGCCTAATCAATCATTAATAATGTGTTAAAAAACGCTTAATCCAATTTTTGTAAATCTCTTGTCATAATTTTATCAAAATCTCTTCAGTCTTTGAACTGATATTTAAGAAAATTGGTTCCAACAGTTAGTTTGTGAAATCATAGGCAACAGATAGACTTTATTGTATGGCAACTTGCAAAAGTAATTTTAGGCAAATTACTTTTGCAAAGTTTTTATAAGGACTAAAAATTCTTATTTTTTCAAACATTGGTAGAAATTAGCTATTATTTTTTTTCGAATTTCAAATGATGCAATATACAAAAAAAGAACAAAGATTTACTAAACATTTTTAGATGAAGCTTTGTACATTTTGTAAGTAATTTTTATATTTAGATTGTTTAAGCATTTTTTGCTAAAGGCAACAACTATTTCTATCAATTTTGATAACATTTACAATGAATTATTTTGTAATATTTTGACAATTTATCTGTAGAAACCGTTAAAGTTCAGTTTTAAAAAAGCTTTGATATAATATCAGACTAGAAAATGATGTTAAAAATCGAAAAAACATTACCTACATTATGTTTCGATTTCTAACTTGTTTTTATCGTATCGCTTTGTGTTGCCAGTTTGAAAAACATATTACATAAAATGATACTGAAATTTTAATTTTTTTTTGTCTACAGGAATGTTTTTTTAAATGATATTTCTAACAGTATTTTTGTGTGTTGTGAAAAGCTTCATAATATTTATTTATTGCTAAAACGCAATTACTGTAATATTATTTTATTATTTATAGTGAAATCCGTTTATTTTGACTCCGCCTATGTTGACTAACCGTCTAATATAACATAATTTACAGCTTAATTTCGATTTCATACAAATTCTTTATAAAAAGCCCGATATAATGACCTAAATAACGTCATTATATCTAAATGTGACCTATTATTAAGAATTCAGTTAGAGTATTTTGAAAAAAAAAATGTCTTTACAAAATCCCAAAGTCATACATAATGCTACTCTTGTTACATAGTTTTATTGTTTGACATGTTTGTTTAAGTACTACCCTTCAACGTCATATTTAAGCGGATTTTACTTAGTTAATTTTATATCGTAAAAAATGTAATCAAAACAATAACTTATTAAACAAAATAAGATAGCATAATATTTAATTATTTTTTATTGTAATTCCATGAGACATTTTTATTTTTAATTGTTAGTTCTAAGAATAATAATTGTTTAGTTGTGCTTGATGTATGTATATTTAACTTTTATTTTTTGAACTTCTGGCAACACCGAATCTGTGGGCCTATGGATGGCGCCCTTTTTATATATTAGAAATTGTATTTCTGAAACTAGTCGTTGATTGCATTAATATTAAATATTGATCGAAAGATATAAAAAACCTATTTCATGATGCTTAAAAATGTTATAAATTGAAATTACGCGCTATCTTTTTGTTAAGGCATCTTTGCGAATAAATAACCCCAGATTTTATGTAAAAATATTTATTATGTCCTTATGTTAATTAAATTGTTATACTTAAGCGTAACCGAGACCTAGGGCCTGATTACGTAATTATGTTGCTAGGAATCTCGATTGAAACAATTTAAATTGTAGATTACACGTCATTATTCACGCAATCCAGTCGCTAACCAATTGTCATTGCAATGGAAACTAGCGACTGTAACTGTCAGATTGTATATCCATAAATGCAAAAATAAACAATTTCAATTGCTTCAATCAATTTGTTAGCAACAGAGTAGCGCAATCAGTAATCTGTTTTAGGTATTGCCAAATTGCTTTTGATTATTTTTGAAGAAATGACAATAACATTACCCTTATCGTTTTCAAATCCCAAAATTCGAAAAAAATTGCTATTTTTTAATAACGTCTTCGTCTCTGGTTACGCCTAAGTGTTGCCAGTAAACAGATGGCTTATTCTCATATTTAAATTATCCAAAATATTATTTCAAAATATATTTCAATTCAGTTGCAAGTAACAGTTTCATTTTGAGTGTATTTGCAATGTTGAAATGATATTTTGGACAATTCTAATGCAAGAAGAACCCCCTTGAGCATGTAAAGTCAGGTGCAATCGTATGTAAAGAGCTTTAACTTGGGCACCGCGCCCGTAACTTACTAAACGAATCGTTGTCCAGCAATTACTGTATTTGTATTGTAATAAATTGTAACTCAAAATATTGGTTTACTATCATTTATTATTTGTACTTTCGAAGTCACCGATGACATAGCTCTTAAAATTAGCAGACTGAAGGGCCAATGGGCCGGCCATATACCTCGAAGGACTAATGATAACCACTGGGCAGTAAAAGTCCTGGAGTGGCGACCACGATGCAATGCGAAACGGAGTGTTGGAAGACCACCTACCTACTCGGTGGACCGACGACCTCGCTTCTACTAGATGAGCGTGCTACATCTTAGATCGTCCATATCTTCACTTCATATCAGAATGGGTATTCAGAAAGCGTCGGTCCGAAACCGAAGATCGACTTGACATGCCTGTCTCTGTCTTATTGGATCGTGCTGAGCGAGACAGAGATAACCTTTCCGAAATCGGTATCGGACCGAAAAGCAGTGAATCCCCCTGCAGGTGAGATAGTGGTTAAACACTCATCTATCGTGTTTATAAAAAAAAAAAGATTGGTACAGTGGGTACCTAAGTCTTCACTGACCACACCTATTGCCATAGATTTAGCAATGGTTCTACGGCCGGCCATCTGCCTGACACCAACCCTCTTGGGGAGGCCGTGGAATACCTTTAAGCAGGTTTGTATCTAGAACGCTCAATTAGAAGAAGGAAGACGGCAGTGGAACAAGATTCGATCCGTATTCCTTTGTGGCTGCACCGGCCAAATATTTTGGGGTCTTATCGGCCCTAGACTCCGAGCCGAGAGGGATGTAACCAGGAACTTCGCTCATCATCATCTGAGAGAGAACTATTCCACATTCCAAAAAAAACACAATACTGTTAAAATAGGTTTTATTTTATAACCATCCAAATTAATAATGACTTATATATTTATTAAGTAGGTACATAAAATAAGAACACTTACATACACTATAACTAAGTAACTATACTTAGGTACCTACCTACCTACTTGAACTTGTTTAGATATACCTAAACTACATGCAAATATAGGTACTTATATAAAACAGGGTATGTTGAAATGTAGTTATTTAAATAATGTTCTAACCATTGAGATAATGGTTGTAACTATAATTATACCTTATTTCAAAAACTAAGATCAAAAATGTAAAGAAAAATCCCATAGATACCTACCTACATTTAATTGAAAGTGACATGACAGCTCTTTATTTAAGTAATTGGATTCACCGTTCATTGTTTACATTTTTGATCTAAATTTTTGAAACAAGGTAGAGTAAGAAATTCTTAAAGATAAAATATTGAAAATTAAAATACATTTTTTAACATACCTAAGCATCTAGGTATCTGACTGACAATACAATTTTGAGCTTATGTTAGTACCTACTTATAGAGGCAAAGAACATTGTTTTCGTGACAATCCCTCTCAAACCCGATGTGTGCAGCTAGTGAAAAACTCTACTGTACCGTCTTACAGGGCTAAATTTTGCTTCTATTGACGACATTATTATTTAAAAACCTCTTGAAATAAAAGACAAAAATACACAACGGCACTGAATGACCCTCGACTGCATCAATGCACGAACACAAGCATACATGTACGAAATTCTTTAGATGTGTGCGTAGGTGTGGCCTGTTCTAGTCTAAGTGTCACTCCAAGTGTCGTCCGTGTATTAGAAGGTTTCAAAATACACGAAGGACACTGATACTGCAACTTTACCTATACAACCCACACCTTACAGCAGCACACATTATAAAAATAAAAATAAAATTAGAAATTCAGTGTCCCTCGAGTATTTTGAAACCTTCTAATACACGGACGACACTTGGAGTGACACTTAGACCAGAACAGGCCACACCTACGCACACATCTAAACACTGCAACTTTACCTATAGAGCCCACACCTACACTACAGCACACAATTATAAAAATAAAATTAGACATTCAGTGTCCCTCGTTTTAAAACCTTCTAATTACACTTAGACTGAAACAGGGATCCTGAGAGGGATGCAACCGGGAACATCGCTCGGATAAGAGAGAGATTGTCGCCTTTGTATTTTGAGCATCAAGAACATCAGCACAAACCTGAATAAGTCGATAAATAGCAGCTATAGCGTCGTCATTTCTACAGTTAACGGTGCCAGCATAGGCCGCCCGCTTGCCGCCCCAACTCGACGTGAACGTGAGCTGAGCGGTCCCGCAGACCACGAGGCACGCTAGCACCAACACCAGCGGGAACGACAGCTTCAACATGTTGACTGGAGAGTGAAGCTGTGGAGAGTGAAGCCGGGGGGACCGGTTTATTGTTATCGACAACATTAGAGTGTTAATGACAATAAAATGATAATAAACACAGCGCCATATCTATTAAGCACGCGCGGTTATTTGGAAGGGTGAAAGAATGAGTTACTTAATAGTAGCAAGCGCTAAGGCACCAACTACCTAGTAGTTGGTGCCTAAACTGTGGTAAAAGGGTTGGTGTCTTACGGCCAAATATACAGAAACGCCACTCAAAACTTTTGGCCGAATAATGAACGTTACTCAAAATTTGAGTTCTACTTAAACAATTAAGGCAGCTCCTAAAATTTAAAATTCGCATATGAATTTGGAATTTAGAAGCTGTTGTTCCCAGGCGAAAACTGAAACGCTAATCCAAATTGTGGGCTATGTACCTACGTACCTAAATAATTGAGCAGTTTCTTATTTTTACCCGACTGCCGAAGGTGGGTAATGTTTTTAAGCTGCTTAATTATTTAAGTAGACCTCAAATGTTGAGCAGCGTTTCAATATTCGCCTGTGAGCAGCTTCTAAATTCCAAATTCTTAGGTGAGAATTTTTAATTTTGGAGCTGTTAAATAATTGTTTAAATAGAACTCAATTTTTGATTAACGTTAATTGGTGCTCATCGAAATTTTCGAAGAAAAAATATTGATGTGCCTTTTGGTCATCGAAATTTTCGAAGAAAAAATATTGATGTGCCTTTTGGTCAGCGGGGTAGGTACAGAAGAGCGAAAATTAGGAACAAGATATTTAGGGATTTGCGTGGTCTAGTCGGTCTAAGTAGACGTTGGGGTACCGACCCAAAGACGCGAGTTCAAGGCTCGCCACAAGTGAAAATTTTTGAATGCGTATTTTTCCTTAATAATTTTCTAGATATTTAGGTACCTACCTATAGATAAGATATATCTACCTTGAGTTGAGAGTAGCCGCGTGATGTGCTTGGTAGTTGAAGGATGAATGATGCTGTATTGATGGGTCCAGCGTTTTTATACCTACTTGGGATGGACATGGCTTGGGAAGTCAGATCACGTTTGCGTCAGTCTCATGGATAAAATTAAAGAAACCCTATGACTGTAGTGTGATTATACCTAACAATTTCTTCTATAGGGTGAAGAGGTATCTATATATTTTATTCGTCATCCCTTAGGTACTTAAGTAACTCTGGCTAGAGTACCTACCTACTTTTTACGATTCAATGTGTTTCAGTTCTTTTTACTCCTAATCTTATTGGTGTAAGCACCATTTTTAGGATAATACAACGGGTTATTTACTCTTATTTATTTACAGTGGAAATTACTGGCTTTTAAATATCGATTAAATATCGAGCTCCGTGTAAAAACAATTTTAAACATGGTTAATACCCCGTTGTATAATAAATAATATTTGTAGTGAAAACAACCATGTAAGTTTATAATCATTATTAAGATTCTATGGCGTTCTCCTATTTTTGGTAGGTAGGTATAGATATAGTAGTACCTACCAACACCAACCTACAAAAAAAGTAATTAATTACGCGAAATTTTGCCGAAGTTTTTAAAGTTAAAATACATCGACTAGGCAGGTAGTTTGTGCGTCAGTAGGAAAGTAAACCAAACTTCCAGAAAAATAATAAAATGGTCCCACAAACAACAAACTCAACTTCTCGCATCTCATCATCATTTCACAGATTTCATTTGATTTGCTCCGAAACCCTTCAAGTAGCTTAAATTAAAACGATCCTGTATAAATACCCGGAGTTCTTTTCCTGGCGACCATTCCCCATCGGGACCTCTTAGTTAACAGTCAAGAAAATCTAAGTAAATTATTGTATTTCAAAATATACGTATTTCAAGTCAAATCTGTCAACTCAGTTTCAAAGATGCACCGGGTGTTTTTGGCCGTTCTTCTCGTGGCAGCCATAGTGTTGGTTTCGGAAGCACAGCTGACTTTCAGCACCGATTGGGGTAACGGCAAGAGGTCGATTAGACCTGATCCTGGAGATGGCTGCGTCAGCGAGGAAAGCATTTATGCTATCTATAAACTTATACAGGTAGGTAAAGGTCAAAATAATATGGCGATGGGATAGGAAAATGGACGATAGAATTGGAACTCTCATACTTTGTAGATTACGCCGCCAATATTTACAATGTGATGGGAGTGGAAGGCGGGTATAAATTTGCCGGCAAAACTCAAAAATATGTATATTGAATAAGATATTAACATGATCGTTTTAAAATGTCGTAATCTAGTGTCTTCATCAGATATTATTATAGCGCGCCTAGTACAACCTACATACTTATAGTTAACGTACCTACCTAGGTATTAAAAACTTAAAAAATATTTTACTTACTGTAGTAAGTAATAGCGTAATAGTCAAAAACTTGTCATCATTTTTTATGTAGCTTAAATGAATCGAAGTAGACCTCGTAATAAGCAATGGTCTTCTTCTTTTCGTGTAGTGGTGTGGCTCACCTAGTGTTAGAGTTTTTAGGTCGCCCTAAGGCCTCTAACTTGACCTAACGACTGCTTTCGGAAATAACAACCAATAACAACTAAGCAATGGTGTGATGATCTTGATGCAATTAACGGGGATAGACCCCGTTAGGGGTGCTTGATAGATAGGTATAGACTGCTGGGAAAGATCTAATTCAAACCTTTACCCACCAGTGCAGTGGGATAACACGTAGGCAAAAACCAATCGGAGGGTCCTTAAATATACCTAGGTAGTCGAACTTGTTACAGGCGTGCCTATTGTTGACTTCGGCTATGGTTTACTTATGCAATATTTTGATCTTTAAATTTCAGAGAGAAGCTGACAAGTTTCTAGCTTGTCAAACTGAAGGCAAAATCTGATTATTTTCCACAAGACATCCCCATGGTGCTGACCACATGACCGTGCAAACCAAGAATTAATATCTATCATATCAGGATTTTTATAAAATGTTTCATAATCTGCTAACTCTTCGATACCTTCGTGTATTGTTAGATTTTTAGGGTTCCGTACCTAATTAGTTAATATTAGGCACTTATCTTAATTATTTAAAGTTATTTCGTTATATTCGTCGTTATTCGTTATGTATGTTTTGTTTAACTATTGTAACTTGGTTGTATCCTTACTATTTTGGTTTCTGTTAATATTAGTTTAATAATCAAAGATTTTGTGTATAATTGTTTTTAAAAGACGTTAGATAAATATCTACATTAGGTAGGTAAATAATTAGTTAGCTCTTCTTTGTGCCTAAGACCTACCTACTTCGTAGCCACTTTTAAATATAGGTACCTGTCTAAGTAGGTAGGTACGATACTTTATTTTCATCTTTGAAAGAAAGCCTTTGTATTTTCTGCAGTTTCATTTACCTTTCTCCGTATCCTTTATTTTTATTACTAAGTTATGTTATAATAATAAACTGACTTAATTCTTCAGATAACAAATACTTAAAACCTTGCAGTTCTCACACTTTTTGGCTGGATAAAGACTGAGGATTGCGAGATTTAATACTTATTTCAAATATTTCTTGCATATATTTTTAAATCATTCTTTATACATTAAGTACGTTACCTAAATATTATATATAGTTAATAAATGTTATTTAAATCGTTGAAGTTATTTTTCTTGATAGGAAGGTTGTTAGATATGTGAATCATCATACTTAATAAAACGCAAGTGTAACTAACTCACTGACTGACTGACTGACTGACTGAATGATGGACAACGTACAGGCTAAACGGCTGGGTGTAGAGACTTGAAATTTGGAACATAGCTTCTTTAGGGGTTGAAAGTGAGCACTAAGAACCGATTTTCGAAAATTCCACCCCTAAGGGGGTAAAAATGGGGAAAAACGTTTGTATGCAACTTCGTAACGGCTTGACCTAGAAACTTGAAATTTGACATAGAGATTGATATGGGGTATTAAGTGAATCTCTAAAAAATTTTTCTTCCAAAATTCAACCCCTAAGAGTGTTAAATTGGGGATGAAAGTTTCTATGGGAATTGATTCAAAGAGATTTTGTTACTGTTTTCGGGGGTACGTACGGGGCTCTCTGATTGGTCTATGTGAAATCCAGTAGGCCATGGAATCAAAATGGTCGCCCTGTCAAGAGCTGTTTGACAAATACTAGGTTGCCTTCACTAACCAAGGAGTTTCTACTAAGCTTCAGATTTTCTTCGTGGCGAAAGTTTTTTTTTTTAAGTGGTGCGGTCGTATGCAGTTAGAATGGAAGCTACTTTTTTACACGCGATCTATTATTCGAATTTGAGACTGAGTTATTCGGTTTAGGATTTGGATTCGGCGTGTTTTTTCTTTTTTGACTACGACGTGGGTTTTAATTTCCTTAACCGATTTGGTTTTTTTTATTTGAATCTGGATTTGTTTTTTATTTATTTCCCTTGGCATATTCCTATTCATTATTGATAAAATGAAGGATTTTGGTAGAGAATGGTAGTTTTGGTAAAAATGGTAAGTTTGGTAGATATTGGTAGGCTTGGTAGAAAATGGTAGTTTTTGGTAGAAAATATTGGGATGTAGTAGAAAATGGTAGGTATTGCTGGAAAATGGTAGGTTTGGTAGAAAATGGTATCCGATCCAATTTCGGTTTGGGTTTCGATTTTGACTTCGGTTTCCTGTTCAGGAGCCAGTTCCTTTGCCAATTCCTATTTTCTTAAGCAATTTAAATATTGGATGGAACCCGATGGAATTGGAACTAACCGAGGCCCGATGGATTTCGGGTTACGCGTTATCACCATCGTTATCACTGGGTGCTTAATTTAAATAAATCTACCGATATCAAATTTTGCTACTAAAATAAAAATTTCATTTTGAATATACCACGGAACCGGGTGGAATTAAAACTATCCGAAGCCCGACGGGTTTCGGGTTCCCACCTAGTACAGAATAAAACACACGTAACGATGGGTAAATGTTTATTAAAATCCTTTCTTCAACTGCCTGTAGATGGGTAGGAAAGAAAATGGAGCTTTTATATCCACAAACAATCGCTCTCGATTTGAGGACGATGTTATTGCACTGAATTTGATTGACATAAACAATGAAAATTGTTGAAAATTGACAACTTTGAAAAATTGGACTTTTAAGATATTAGCAATTTCACAGCCCAAGTTAGACCTAGAACATAAATAAATGAATAATTACAGGAAACGTAATTTGAACTATTAAACATAATTATAGAAAAGAGGGACGGAGACAGAAGTGAGCAAGTACAAAGAAAAATACAAATAGCAGTTGAGATTATGGGTATTATGTTTTTAGATTATTTACCGAACACAGCTTTAGTGATATAGGTAGGTATAATAATGTGTGAATTGTAGGTAAGTATATAGCGTAATATTTAGTCTAAAAACTGTCATGCTTTTTAATCTTACTTAAGACTCTTCCTAATTTACTAAACTTATAATTTATTGATGGATTTATTTACTTTCCAAAAGTCTGGTATTTTAATCAAAAGACTAAAAAGCATGAGAATTCTAAAGTAAACATTGATAATATTAACTTTAGGCATAGTCACATTAGATAGCAGTGTCACTTGTTCCTTGAATCATTTCAGCATTTATTTTTTACTGGATTCTTAGAACAAGAAACACTGTTTAAATAAAATACAGAGAGATAGGTACATACAAGATAACAATATCATAATAATATTTATAGAACTGTACACTGAGCGACACAGGTGTAGGAAATTTTGTAGGCTTTTTATTTACAAGTGTACCTACGTTTTCCATTATTAACACAAAAGGTTTACTAAGCTAATGAAGAATTTTAAGAAACAAATTTACCATCTACAACTTAGGTAGAACTAAAACGTCATCCAGGTAAATGAAAAACTAAAGTGAAGACAGTTTGCCAAATTAATCGCTAAAAATCTGGTTGACATACAAAAACATCATTAAATTCCAAAAAGTAAGCAACACGTTTTAGAAATAAACAAAAGTATCTAAGAAAAAATGTATATTTAAGCGAGCTTTATTCAGAAGAATTTGCATATAACCATTTTTAAGATCCATTGTAAAAAAAATGTAACAAACATCAAATTAGGTACAAAAATTCTCTACCACTTCCTATCGACTAGATAATTATAGTGATTAAAGTGCTTTATAAATTCCTTTTGTCTTATAGACGAGTATCTTAAAATACAGGATAAAAATGATTGCTACAAAGTATGCCTAGGCCTTCTTATAATAGGTTTATTCTACTAACGAACTAAATAATATTGAATACTAAATAGTTTCTAGGAGATAACCCAGTCCTGTAGACATCATTTTTCTAATATTAACTTGGAAATAGACACATTCATGCACGATACACCAATCATATTGTAGGCAATTACTCTATAATCTAACTCTGAATGAGATTATGTAGCTCAATCTCATTTTCAGCTTCATATAACTCAATCTGGAAGAAGGTTATATTAAGCCAGCGAAATACTTTAATTTGTCTCTTAAAGTTTGCAATAAAGAGCTACACAATCACACTCTTAATTATCCACAAACAGAATTATTCATCTACACATCATCTGCACATTCATTAATCTAGGAGTCCATACAAGGATTCGTATCGGTAAAATTATCAAAAAACCTTTGAAATTAAAATACTTTGTAGTGTGATTATTACATAAGGGTGATATTTGTACAGTTATCATATCAATAGTGTAGATAGCAGTGAATGTAAGTAACATATTTGCACTGAGGTTAATGTATAGTTTTGTTTCCATGATTCAGGAAGACATGGGTAGTGTATATTAGTTTTGGTAAATGCTCATTGCTTTAGTTTCACTTTTCGCTTATAAAGTCCAGTTTCACTGCATTTGAGCAGAGCGCTAACTAATCAGTCAACACTTTTAGTTTGATTTCAAAATTGGATAAGAGTCATATGTCTCAATACGCTTCGCACTGTAACCTACTTTATTTATCGCCATTTATTTGTTCTTGGTTTCCTGTATTAATTCTCTGTGACTTCCTGATTAGAGTTGAATCTGTTATACGCTAATCGACCTAAAATTAGTTTTGGTGTATTATTTCTTATATTCGATTTTTATTACCCAATACGTAGCTGTTTCGACGTGATCAGTAAATTCTGTGCATTTTTCCTATATAACAACATTTGCCGGAGTTATTATTATTTCTATGTTATCTTAAGGCAGTGTATTGATGTGACTAGCTTTCACTAAATATTAGTGATGCGCCGAGTACCAGTTTTACCAAGTAACCACCGAGTATTACTCGGTTCAAAATTTACCGAGTCGAGTACTCTGCCGAGTTACTCGGTTCATTTAAATAACCGCGAAAACAAGTTGAAACGCGCTCCAGACGACGTGCGACAGGCGAGGCGACTCGAAGCAAACAGGTTTTCTTCTTTACTAGCTGCGACCGCGGTTCATAATCATCATCATCCGAGTGATGTTCCTGATGGGAACATCTCGTCATCAACACTCTCGGGAGCCCGGAGTCCGCTATCCTACTTTTACGTCTCTACTTCGAACGATCTTTGGCACCCCGTGTAATGAGGCCATTTGCACGCATATCTGCTCTCTTGCCGTCAAGCCAGCCTTTCTTGAATCTTCCCAATCTGCTGCGGTTGGGCGGAGGCGCCATAGCAAAACATTTGTTCCCTACGTAACTAGCCGGACCATCGTAAACACCATTCTTATATGGTCATTGGCCATTCTTCTCGGGCATGAAGGCTGCCACTGATGCGGGAGTTTCTGACGCGGTCTTTTCGCGTCACTCCACACGTCCAGCGCAACATCTTCATCTTCGTGAAACGCAGCTCCTGCTTATGTCGCTCAAGCACTGGCCACTATCATTATCGTACAAAAGGACAGGTCTAGTGATCGTTTAATACACTTGTTCCTCTTAGTTCAACCGGTATTTTGGGGTCGCAGACGATACCAGTTACCTCTCGACACTTAGCCCAAGCTGCCGAAACACGAGACTTGACGTAGCAACCGATGTCGCCGGACGCAGGAAGCACAAATCCCAAGAACCCGGGACTGGTCTGTCCGTTTGACCATATGACCGTCTACACAGGTGTGCTATCTACATGCACAAAGAAGGGTGAGCCGCCGGGAAGAAGGGTGGGTGCAGTCGGAAGACCAGCACAGCTGCTATGTTGTTTTACACTAGCAGCAGCATTATCCTGAGGCTGCGTCTATTCGGGCAGCGCACTACTCTCTACGTATATTTTGTTATTATCTTTATTGTGTCCATAATGTTATATACTTTTTATTTCTCTTGTTATGTAGTTGTGTGCTTGTCTGAATAAATCTATTTTCTTTCTTCTTTCAAAGTGGCCATAGCCACTTTGGGCGTGTAGATAGCGGGTCCTTTAAGAAGACCGAACTAGCGTTTGAGGACACGATCTGTCTAAAACAGATCCCTGAAAATTGCTCTTGGGAGTTACCTGACGGTACAGCAACCCCTTATCAGGCGTAATCAGTGGCAGAAGTCCTTGATTCGGAAGGAGTTCCGATGTATGCACCTCTTTATACTGCTTATTTAGCAGATCGTGGGAATACGAGCGCCATCTCTCCTTCACCGCGAGGTCCTCGTATAGCAGGTTGCATTCGGGATTTTTTACACAGCGGCACTTGGATATATCCTGCGCCGCATAGATCCCAGAACATGCCTACTTATAAATACGCTTCTGCACCTCAGACGTTTCCAACTTATCGTACAATGGCTGTCAGTGGTGCTGTCATTCTCTGGCTACTGCTCTTTTAGTGGCACGTTTGGCGGACCTGTACGCGTCGCGATCTTCAGGAGAGTCAGACGCTTGCCACTTTACCAGCTTATGTGTCGATATACAGTTCTTTAGCTCTGTACTTTTGTGTTAAATTTCATCTAAATTGGCGACCCGATTGAGCGTGAAAGATGAACAAACAAATACACAAACTTTCACACTAAGTTAAGAAGCCAAAGCAGTACACAGATGAAATCCTACACAGATATACAGGGTGTCCCAGAAACGAGTGTCAAGCGAAAGTCCAGAGGTAGAGGACCTTAAGGGGTACCCGAATCACCCCCATGTATGTTCTGCGATTTTTCGTAGTTTAGAAGTTATGGCCTTTTTTCTCATTTTTCTACTAAAATGCCACCACTGATTCCTTTTTGGTCATACTTACTGCAACAATTGAGATAATTGGCTGATTTCTTTTCAAATGTGGAGCTGAATAATAAGGTCATGTTACCTGTAACAAAGAAACGGCGTAACACTAACCAAACTGTTACAAATTAAAAACGAATTTCATAAAGTGAGCTTTGACAAAACGCTATAAACACTTTAAAGAGCAATAAAAAAAAAACTCGCCTATTATTTTTTTTCCAAAACAACTTCAAAAACTTCCTTACTTCATTAGCTATCTACCCTATTTATTTTATTGGTCTGTCATTAGAGGATCATATCAAAAATTTTATTTAAAAATTCTTTGGTCGAAAATTCTCTCACTCATCTTACTTAAACCTGAAGGGAAACTCCCGGCCTAACCGAATAACATGAAAAACATATTTGTTCTTATTTTATTTAATACATTTATTTGTACAAATCTTAATTAAGATTTGTGCAGAAGTTTTTTTGCGGAAGACAAAAATCATCACCAGATGGCGCTAGTGGTAAAACATCGTGGTATCGTTGCGTTTTTATGTCAAAAACCACGTTTGTTGTATGGGAGCTCCCTTAAATATTTACGGGTACAGTAATACATCCTCTGTAAAAATTTCAACTGTCTAGCTATCACGGTTTATGAGATACAGCCCGGTGACAGACGGTCAGACAACGAAGTCTTTGTAATAGGGATGAGTGAGAGAATTTTCGACCAAAGAATTTTTAAATAAAAATTTTGATATGATCCTCTAATGATAGACCAATAAAATAAATAGGGTAGATAGCTAATGAAGTAAGGAAGTTTTTGAAGTTGTTTTGGAAAAAAAATAATAGGCGAGTTTTTCTTTTTATTGCTCTTTAAAGTGTTTATAGCGTTTTGTCAAAGCTCACTTTATGAAATTCGTTTTTAATTTGTAACAGTTTGGTTAGTGTTACGCCTTTTCTTTGTTACGGGTAACATGACCTTATTATTCAGCTCCACATTTGAAAAGAAATCAGCCTATTATCTCAATTATTGCAGTAAGTAAGACCAAATAGGTCGCATTTTAGTAGAAAAATGAGAAAAAAGGCCATAACTTCTAAACTACGAAAAATCGCGGAACTTACATGGGGGTGATTTGGGTACCCCTTAAGGTCCTCTACCTCTGGACTTTCGCTTGACACTCGTTTCTGGGACACCCTGTATATATATCCGAGTTACTCGGCTCATGAACCGAGTACCTACCGAGGCCGAGTACGAGTAGTAAAAAACTGCCGAGTATCCGAGTAACGAGTACTCGGCAGAGTACACGGCGCATCTCTACTAAATATCAAAACAGTATTTTCGTTTTAGGAGTTTTAGGATATGGTTTAGAATCGTCAATGAAGACAGCTATGTAGGTTACTAAATACCCAAATAGAGCCTTGGTCAAGGTGTTCATGGTTAGCCATAGCTGGGCATTAACTCGTTAATCGTTAATGAACGAAGTTAACATTTTGATTAACGGATTAACTTTTAAGTTAACTATTAAAAATGTTAACGGACACGTTAACTTCCGTTAATATGCAGAAATCCGTTAATCGTTTATCCAATGCCTACTATTTACCGCACGGCACGTTAACTTACGTTAATTCTTCCGAAATGTAACGCTTTAACGTTTAACGAATCTATTTTTTTTGTAACGGATTAACGATTAACGAAGTTAACTATTTGATTAACGGTGCCCAGCTATGGTTGTAGCTGGCTCTTTTCAAACAGTAGACGCCGAGGCTCACTAATTTTAGGGAAATTGTCGTATAATTTAGACGCCTCGCACACTTTCTTTCTTCGGCACGATATCATCGTGATTCGGTCTCAGGAATATCAAATAAACTATGCCGAAAAGTAGGTAAGGGGCTAGCACGGCCATAATTATCCGTGCCTCCGAGTGCGGAGCGTACTGCGCGAATCACTTTTCCTCTTCTTCTTCTCGAAACAAATACGTGGACCTAGAAAATATAATAAGTTTGGTTAACAAACATGTACCTAATGTAGGCAGGCATAGGCACTACTGCCCAATATGAGTTGATTTGAGCAAGGACATTCTGAGAAAGGACATTTTGAGAAAAGGACATTCGGAGCTGAGATGTGTCTTAAAAAGTGTTAAAACCAAAAAAAGTGAATTCGTCAGTGTTCCAATATGTAGTCCGGTGTAGCCACTGAAGGAGATGGATTGGAACTCGTTTAACTGCTGTCTTGTTACCTTCACCCAAACGTGAAGACGGCAGTTAGATATAGAATAAGTGTCACGACACTCACATGGTTATTATAAAATGAGTTTTAAGGTCAGACCTGGTTTAAACCATGATTTGGGCATAGTAAATCATGGATTTAATCAGGTCTGGCACTTAGAACTCATTTTATAATAGCATGGTTGAAGACTACGTATCTTCTACCCATCTGCTGATATAGATATCAAATGAGGACCCATCGAAGATTTTAGAAAGAAACTTACCAATAAGCAAGATTGAAGAGCGCAAAGACCAATGGAAAGGTGATCCTGGAGATGACGTCTATTCTCTTGGAGCGGGTGGGAAACTTGGACATCCACAATCGGCAGCAGTTCTTCCGTGGAGGCTCGATGTGAACCTCACACTGCCTCATCTTGGAGTCGCGCACCAACGGCTTCTGTAGTTGCAGACAAGTCAGGCCGGAAGAGAAAACAACACTCTCGATTCTAAGTTTGGGGTGCTTACAGAAAATGTTCTTTGGAAACGTCCAGTTTTGCTGAACGCAATATGTTTGCATTTCATTCTGTATTTTTTGGCTATTGACATTTGTGATTATAAAAATTAGTTTTTATAAGTAACATCAAGGTACTTCTCATATTCATAAGAACTAAATTGAAAAGAAAAACGAATACTTCAGTTTCTGA
The DNA here is from genome assembly GCA_958496205.1 of Idaea biselata. Taxonomy (NCBI): domain Eukaryota; kingdom Metazoa; phylum Arthropoda; class Insecta; order Lepidoptera; family Geometridae; genus Idaea; species Idaea biselata. The sequence continues at coordinate 14,760,967 of OY292402.1, forward strand.
GATTCCTAAATTCTTCTTGTTCTTACAGAAAATGCTTTTAAAGAACGTCCAGTGTTGCTGAACGCAATAAGTTTGCATTTCAAATATGTTTTTACTATTGACATTTGGGATTTTGAAAAGAACTAGTTTTAAAATGAACTTTTTAAACTAACACGCTTGGAACTCATAATTTTATATTTCCCGGGTCTTAATCGCGTGAATTTTTGCATTTTAATTTTCTTACCTCGACGTTTCGACCTTGTTACAAAGGTCTAAAAAGAAATAATTATAATGACTAGGTAGTTTCTATAAGTAACATCAAGATACTTCTCATTCAAAAGAACTAAATTGAAAATAAAAACGAATACTTCAGTTTTGAAGTTCTTAAATTTGTCTACCACAATCTACGGCGTAAACAAAACAAGACTGCAGACCAAAAAAAAACATATGAAGCTAACTAACCTCTACCTACGGGTATACTAAAACCAACCAGATTCGAGCTCACCATAGCAAAAGTTGCATTACTGTCCGTGTCTAAGAGATCAGACGCAGCGTCTATATTGGCAGACTCCATCTCCCGTCTCGCTTTCTTCATGTTTTCTCTGTGCATGTCAGAGCGAGACGCGTAGTTGACGAGAGCGAACTCAAGCAAAGCTCCGAAGACAAATGTTAGACAGACTCCGGTCCAGACGTCGATGGCTTTGGTGTAGGAGACGGGGGGTAGAGATGCGTTGATTCCGGATGATTGGGTCGCCATTGTTAGGAGTGTCGTTACCCCTGAAATATAAATACCGACTTTACTTAGCCTAATACGTGGAAACGAATATTGCTTATTTTTATTGCTCAAGAAATGCATCTTCGGGATTCCCTTGTGGCGTTATGGTTAGCCACTGAAATAAAACTATACAAGTACGCTGGAATTGCTATACCATACAAAATGACATTAGATCTTAATGCCGATTTGATTTGCGCCATGTTGCGCAGAGTTATTAGTTCCATGGACGTTCACCATCACTTTCAATAGAAAACGCGCGACAACAGCGCAACATGGTGCAGATCAAATAGGCACAAAATTCAGTGCAAGACCTCCTGTCCAATTCAGGTCAATGTGAATACCGCACTCGCCCGGCAAGCAAGGGGCAGGGGTTCGGACCCTGTTACGGGAGCATTTTTTAAGATGCATTTTTGTAAAATATCAAGTAGGAACTGCTTAGCTGGTATCTCACTAAAAATCACTTGCTAGGTTACTTATCACGGTGGGTGAGACCAGTTGCCGAACAGGCAACATTAATCCATAGTAGGTACTGGCGTTGTAGTTCCTGAGACATAAATTAGATGAAGTAGCCCACGCTTGCTCAACACCCTGCCACTCAGTTTAGTCAATAATGACCAGAGGAAAACACAACTAATCAGCGAGTAAATTATAGTACATGGAAAGGCATTTCAAATACTCTGGATTGTTGCCCATATCTAATATCTTACCCAACGACACTCTCGCAGGAACAGCTCCCTGGTCGAGCCAGAAAGACACCCACGAGACGATGACCAACATACAGCAAGGAATGTAGATTTGGATGAGGTAGTAACTGAACTCGCGCTTGAACAGCAGATCTACCTTTAGGCAACTGTATTCACCTGGAATGGTAAACGATTTGGTTTTAAACATGTTATAATGTGCAGTACAATTAGGACGCCTTGATAAAGTGTTTCTATATAAATATGTCATATACGGGGGGGTCCACTAGCTTTTTTTTCCATCAATCTTTAATTACTAACACTAATTCGAATTCATAAATGTCAAAAATTTGTCGTTTCTGCGTAATTGCGGGCCGTAATAGAACCATCGTAGACACGATAAAAATCGATACGATTTTCTAAGATATAGAGTAGCCCCCTAGAACCACTGAATTTATCTGCATGTTTGTTGCGCAATTGCAAATAGGCACTAGCAATAAACATTCAGCCAAATTATGAAATGCTCTTGTTTATAACCCTTGGAGTTCTTACCAGTATTAGTTTTACTGTTACAGTAATCAGTCAGGAACTTCTCGAGTGTGAACCGAGGCAAGTGAAGATTCTTCACGACCTGGACGGGGTCACCTTCCTTCCATAGGAACACCAGGTCGTCTGTCGTCCAACCGTCTAGGAAACGAAATAGTGCGTTAAACGTGTCCTTTGAACTTAGGTGAAAATATATAGTACCCCAAAATTAAGCTTGAAATGGAACTTTTTCTTTTAAGCTGAGCATTAACGCTCGCTGGTAGAACATTCACGTTATCACACACTAAATTAAAATATATCGAAATAAAATCTAATACAGGAAATAAACTTAATAAGTATAGCAGAAATACTTGTACTGCTAAAACGCGTTGTATAGATACTAACAACTGGCCATCCTCAGCGAACACGTCTGTTTATCCAGCGGGTACAGTTTCAAGTTCATCGGGCAAGACAGCGTCAAAGAAATTCGGATGCTGTACAGCACATTTCCGTTGGGAAAGATCCTGATGTACACGTTCGGCATGATTATGTTGTGGAAATGGCCTTCCTTCTCGTTGGAGAAGAACAGGTCCGGCATCCATACCCTGTTCGCTTCCGTCAAAGTCAGGTATTTGAGACGACCTAAAAGTTTTAAGTCATTTATATAAAATAAGAAAAAAAGAAGGCCCCCATATGAAGCCTTGGGAGAACCTTTTGAAAATAGTTCACAAAATGACAATTCTTCGTAAGCTTACCTCCTAAATTATTAAACTTCAGTCTCTCATCTAACCACTGTTCTCTGAACGTTAACTGGACAGAGTATTCCTGAAAATATTACAAATTCGTTAGTAATAGAAATAATGATATTATATTTCCAAACACTGTCAATACTTCCATGAAAATATGGACTTTATTTGGATTAAAGTACCAAAGCATCTACAACTGATAGATGTACTTCATTTATCTATTTATTTGTATTTATCGTGACGCTAAAAGCTTTGAATTTGCTCACAAATAGCATTTGCTTCTAAGTCTATTTACCTTTGTAGGTACATTTATTTCGCTTGAAAGCTTCACGGTGATCAAAACATTTGTGCCAATATTTATCTAAAAGTGTATAAACTGGTGCCAATTCGTGATTTTGAATGATTTCGTCAGTTCAAATTGATAGTAATAATTTTGAATAGTATAACGCCATTGATGAAATTTATTTTTAAACTTACTTTTCGGTGATCATTACCCGAAGTGAAGTGTTCTTTGGATTACCAAAGGGATTGGCGATTTCTACGTAAAATTAATGATTTTTAAATGATCATGCTAAACTAGGAGAGAAAACATACAAATCCTTAAAACTAATTCGTGTTTCTAATGTATTTTTAGACTTAATTCCGGTTAGTTTCATATGTTTCCCATCAAATAAATAGATTAAGATCTAAGATACTTCACCAATGGCCCTGAGCCGTAGCCCAGTCTAGACATATTGACACAAATCCAATATACGACATAGAAGATAGTAATTACGCAAGGGACAGGGGTGATGTCGAAGGCTCTCTCAGCAATTAATTTGTTATCAAACAACACAAGATCCCTCGACACATCAGCAAGTCAAATGAATTAACACCACATATTACAGCTTCTAGAAAAGGATCCAGTAAACATGCTGGTAGCTAGCTTTTGGATCTTAAATGATGGTGATGATAATGTGAAACAAATTATCTAGAATCAGTAGCAAGACGCCTTAAAGTATCTATTGGTATAGATTCGATGAGTTCAGCGACATAATACTGAATAGTAAATAAAGGCATGAATCAGATCTTTTACTGATTCTACATAAATTGTCTTACTAATCATAAGACGCTCTTTGATTTATTATCTAAAAGAGACAGCGACGTTGATAGATGATGCTGTTTTTCTTACATTATTGAGGATACTGGCAACTCGCCAGATGCAGCGAGGCTCTTTGTGTTGCACGTTATAGTTAGTAAATACAATCCAAAAGTTAACTCTGTCAAAATAAAGGCATCGCATGCGTTCGAAGCAAAGCCTAACGAACTTACCGTCATTAGGAGCATTCTGTCGATGGAATGCTTGTTACCTTCATGCAAAGAGCTGGGGGCTGACACAACTAGAGCTACGTTTAGTTAGCTGTCGAGTCGGCTCGGTAGAACCCGCAGGAGGGAAGCGCGAGGCGAGTGCGGGCGCGACGATATCCCGTATTACACAACACAAATCCACATGAACATGACATTAATCGTTAACAAATTTATACATATGACACGACCAAAATAGTTTTTAAAGTTTCCTCTCCAAGTAAATGCATTAAAGAAATATAAGAAGCATGATTCGAAAATAATGGAAGAGAAAGAAAAATGGATGAGGTTGATAGGAAGGGTGCGGGCCGCGGTAACCTAGGGCCTAGCAGAGAGCTTTACAAGCGTGATCCCAACCCACAAATATCTGAAGATTTGAAGCCTTTTTCTTCGAACGTAATAAATGTTCAGTGTAAGATTATTATTTAAAAAAACTGTGCACTGTTTACCGAAGCTGTTGTTTTTGCTGATTTGGTGCTTTCTACGTTTGTGCCAATCCTTTGGTGTCTGTACAAAAACGCTTCGGTTGAAGGTAAATATTTCTCTAGCACACAACTCAAAAAAAAGGAAACGAACTGAAATAATCTAAAAGAACATGGAAAAATCTCGCCGTCAATAACGTAATATGAATAAAAGTTACATAGGTATACGATGTAATGTGAAGATATAAAAAGTCAATCAGAGGAAAAATTGAGAAGTTAGGTACCAATAATGTGTTAAACACGGCACCGCACCGTTTAATAGTAGGTATATAATATTCATTCGATATATTTAGAGAAACACAAAACGAAACAAACCACAAAAAACCAAATAGTGCATTTAAAAACATAACAAACGTAAAAGTAACATAAGTTAAAAATAACATAAAGATTCCCACAGACACAGTCATAACGATAGCTGTAGTATGTTTAGCAGAGTGCAAATACGTTGCCAAAATTTCAATTGATCATATTGCCAATTCTATCATAAAACAAAGTTTGTATAATCAGACAATTAGGAACAATGATGTCGAGTCTAAACACACGACTAATTTAAATTTAGAAAATTGTAAAAGTTCTGTTAATCGTGAACATTGTAATTGGCACTAATATGATCAGATTACAAACAAACTTTGATTTATAACAAAAATGTGACGGTAACGTGATTACAGAAACCATCACTCACCATATGGTAATCATCTATTTTGCTGATAGACCGGAGGTACAGGTTCACACGGGCTAACGTTGGCGCATTGCCTTAATGACAAACAAAACAACTATCTTTAATTAAACCAGCTTCATTGAATCATAGGTACCTAGACCACCCAGATTTTTGATGAAATGTCGAATGGTAAAATATATAGAAATGGAATGGAGGTAATGAGTATCTGCGATATCGATACAACAGCGCTTCGCTAAGCCCAATTGGATGATGCTAGAACTTGCCAATCTAAAACTTAAACAAAACAACTAAATCTACATTTAGGATAAAACCCCGAGAGAGAAAGTCAACATTCGTATTCGGATGGAGAATTTTGAAAAATTTTGACGCGTTAAAAACGATTTTGGTCGTCAACACCAAACGAGATTTAGATAAAAATAATCATATAGGAAACAAATTATAAAACGAAGAAGGTACACATATATTGGGTAATTCGCTCCTCGTGAAATTAGGAGAGAGTTCCCCCATTCATTTGACTTGTTTGAACAACCGCGGGTTTAATATTAAAGACTCTTACTTCGATACACACTATAAAGAACAACGTCCATTCTGCCGTGGACTTACCATTGTGACGTCATCGATTTTTGATATACTTCTTACAAATATATTGACGCTCACTACCGCTGGCCCATCTAAGTACCAAGCAAAATCACGGATAAATAACGGGATCAAATCAAAACTATGCCCTGACTTAACAAACTTAAGTAACTTAACAATTTAAGCGCCATATTTATTATGTTGCTAATCTCTGAAAGGATAAAAATTTTGTGTTATGAACTCACCTTGTTCGCTGAAACAATTTAGTTAAATGTGTTGATGGATGTATTTTTATTTAAAACCCGAAAACATATAAAAAAAAACTAAATACCAAACGTGATTGAAACTCAAAATATGGAACCAATTAAATCGAAATTTATAAATAAATCTGCAAATTATAAATTAACCGATGCCTGTTAATGGGAATTTGTGTTAGTGTAACATATATAAAGTTTTGTTAAAAAAAAGGTTTTAATAAAGTATTAGGTATGTACAGGGTAACTGGCGATTTATCGAACTCGTTTTACAATTAAGGTAAATGGACTTCAGACGGCGCTAAAACAGAATTGTCAAGTGTTATTCAGTAAAAACAGCCATTGCCATATAACCTCGAAATATAATAGGCTACCCCATTTCGTCCTGTTCCTGTAGGTATCGTAAAAGGCGATTAAGGATTCTGAGTGAGATTAGCTTCTCCTACCGCGGTTCTGGGTAAACTACCTACGTGGTCCCAAGGAAGATTGGTGTAAAGCAGGTGGCCGGCAGTAAAAACATTGCCAAATCTATTTGCAGTAGGTGTGGTCAATGACTTACCTACTGTGCCAACCTCAAATACTATGACGACCTCTGTGGCGCGTCGTGCGAGAGCGCGACTGCAATGCAGGAGGTTGCGGGTTCGATTCCCGCCGGGTGCAAGTATTTATGCTTAAAAATAAATATTTGTGTCTGGTCTGGGTGTCCCTCTATGTATAATATTTATGTATTTACAAAAGAAAAATAAATATAAGTATTATATCCGTTGTCTAGTCACCGTAACACAAGCTTAGTCGCTTACCACGGGGCTAGATGGCGCTGTGTGTTGTTCACAGAATTTATTTATTTATTTATTTATTTATTATATGACAGGACTCCCTAGAGGAATGCAACCGGGAACATCGCTCAGATGAGAGAGAGTAAATACAGCCTTGACTTGGAAGCAACTGGGTGTGTAGAAACTCGTTTGTACCCAGTCTGGTGCTGACTTTTTTTACTCTTTCTTACATTAAAGATGAGCATCCTCCCATATGATACCTGCTAAGCGACGATGTGTCGATGAGATCTAAAATCTAGCTAACCTAGAAGTCCAAGAGACCGTCAGTAAAACGATTTTCCACTCGCCTTCTTTAGTTGTTGCACAGACCAGCCTAGATTTTGTCATGTATGAAAAAATCGACCTACATTTTAAACAATATCTATGAATGAATAAGGTACCTACTGTACTGTTATCGTGCTACTCGGTGCTACATTAATAGAAAAGTTATAAATGCCAGGTCGAGTTTCTTTACCTGACGGGAACGGATATTAACAATTTTCTAAGGGGTTGCTTATTCTGTTTCTTCGTGGATCGACGCCATCAGGAAGAAAAGAAAAAAAAACTTATTCTGTTACTGAAATCGCGTGATGAGTTCATTTTTGTAAAGAGACATAATTTGTATTGTTTATCTATCATTATAACAATTATATTTTTTAGACTCAGAGCCTCCCTCAAGGTAGGTAATTAACCTTTTTTTGTGGTGTTAAGTAGCTATGGGATAATTTAGATTTTGCAAAAAAAAGTTTTTATTCTAGTTTTTAGTTTTTTGCAGTGGTTTCTTCCAAAATTCTAACATTGACAAATAGAAATCTTACGAAAATGATATGTAAAAGTTTTATTAATTTGTTCAAAAACTACAGAACCGCAATTGCGATGAAACTTGGTATGCAGATAGCTGCAGATTGTAACCACATTGACTAAAATTAGTAGTAACTTCGGTCTGTTGTTTATTTTTACCAATTCGAATCAAATTAACAAATCAAAGGTAATCGCTAATATTTAATTACTACTTATTTATTTACGAGTTTTTATTTGATCATCAAATTAATCAAGCTTATTTAAGTTTTACTAAGTTAATATAGGTAGTATAACGAATGCAACAGAATAGTTACCATGGGCGTAGCGAGGTACAGGCAGGGGGGGGGCAGCTGCCCTCCCCTAGAAGAGCGGTCGGTCACCAGTATAAGGCATAATAAACTACGCGGTCTGCAGCACACGATCTCTACCGAGTTTAAAAGATTTTAAAACTAGAATCCCTAAAGAGTTGCAAAGGTTAATCAACTAAGCTAGTATTAGTTATGGTATGAAACAATGTTTAATTTGCGCAGATTATAAAATGAAGTTATATTCCGTTTTGTAAGTTAGATATTTTTTCATAAACTGAAAAAAATTAAAAACCGGAAATAGTGTCAACACGAAAAATGAGGTTGGCGCATTTTTAAAGGGCTTGCTTTAGAGAAAAGTTTAAAAAAGACAGATTCGAATTTTGAAAGGTCTTTGCACGGTAGCGCGCAAAATGTGATTTTGCAGGTCTTTTTCACCGCACAACCTCGGAAAGGATCTGTTTTGCGCGCAGATTTCTTACCGTGCAAAGACTTTTCAAAATTTGAATCTGTCTTATCCAAACTTTTCTCTAAAGCCAGTCCTTTGAAAATGCGCCAACCTCATTCCTTTTTTTTTTGTTCATGGCATCGAACCACGAAGTCTTGTTGCTCATCTGCCAATGTCGTATTTATTGTTTATTATTATTATTATTGTTTATTATTATCAAGCAGGTTTTTTTCGTGAATTATTCGATTTAGAGATCGTTTGCTTATTTATTTACAAAAACGAGGAATCATATATGATTTTTTCGCTATATACAGGCTGTTCCGAGGATAAGTATTAAGCCGAAAGGGGTTTGTTCTAGAGGTCTAGGCGAACAACTTTTGTTCTACGACTTTTGGAAATTCGAACTTTTTTTTTTTTAATTTGTTTTTGTATCACTGAAAAAAGCTAAATTTGTAAATAAAGGCAATTAATGTTAAGATTGTAGAGGTCCAAACTGAATAAAAGGGCAGATTAAGGCCAATGACCTCAAACTCTAAAAAACAGCTGATTTTCATGCAAACTTTAAACTCAACATTTTCGAAAACTACTTCATACTTATTTCCAAAAGTTGTAAAACAAAAGTTGTTTGCCTAGACGTCTAGAACAACCCCTTTCGGCTTAATACCCCTATCTCGGAACATCGTGTATAGCGTACAAAAATATAACTACCCACTTTACGAAAGAAAATAAAAGTATAGGTTGAGGAGAGAGGTAAAATATATACTTCATTTTTTTGAATAATTGCACTGGCCAGCCGTGACGAAGATATTAATTTAACAACTGCAGAGTTAGTGGAAGTGGTACATAATGCCGAATTGAGTTTTCTACCGGAAAAATGCACCTAGCGTTTTCCTCGCTGTAGTGAGGTCCAAAATTGTATGTTTGACTCGGCAGCAAAGTTTTTTTGCATTTTGTACCTTTGAAATCCTTAGAACGCTCAGCATTCTATATTTAAACCTCTCGCTGCGCTCGTGGTTCAATCCTAGAATGCTTCGCTAGCTCAGGTTTCAATACAAGTAGGTACTCGCTGCAAAAACCAACTTTGCAGCCTTGCATAACAAACGTACACCGGAAAATTGTCAAAAAAAAATATTGTAAGAGAAGTTTTTAATAGATTTTGTGAAGAACCGCGCGCGTAATAAAGGTATTTTTATTTTTACTTTTCTCCACTACCAATCTCCTCTACTCATATGTAAAAAACCGCGATTAAAACAAAATAGTCTTTGATTTTCTTTGTCTGCCCCCCCCCTACATAGAATCCTGGCTACGCCCTTGATAGTTACCTGTACAAAGTATCAGATAGGGATCTACTAAGTGCTTGTATGCCTTGCTCGGCATTGAAAGGGCACAAGTTGCGTGATGGATTACTAATTTACTTTGTGTCATACTGAAAACTATGGCCGTACCTATTATGAATACAACAGTATATAGGTACTATTATATTTACTAGGTAGGTTAGGTAGGTGCCTAAATATATGTATACCTACATGTATAGGTAATTAGGCAATAGGTATCGATTTAGATGCAACAATGAAAAGGGATTATAGATAAACTAGACGAAAATTCGCGTGTCACATGCATCCGCTTTGTAATTGTTGGTATGATTTGTGTTAATTTTATTGATATTTGTCATGAAATTTGTTCAATCTATTTTGTAATTGCAAAGTGTTTGTAAGGAAAAATAAAAAACAAAATAAGTACCTAGGTTATGTACCTGTCTAATTTATTTTGGAAGTTGTGGCAATACAGTTTAAAAAAACTATGCACATTTTGGGCCTAGTTAAAAAATGAGGTGTGGTAACTACTGTGGCACTAAACTATTAAATACTTACACAATGAATATACGGTGAAGAATCTAAGTAGAAAGTTAAGAAGTTACTTCGGCAGATCCTAATGTATAAAGAACGGATATCAGGTATTACCTGATATCCGTCCTGATATTCTGTCTGTACCTACAATAAAAGATATAGAACTAAACTGTATGGTGAAAACTATGTAACTATATGATATAACTTAGTTATCTTGAAATTTCACCTATCATAATATTTTGTTTTATAAAATAATATAGTAGGTACTTTGAATTTTAAATGTATAAATTACAGTAAGTTACAAAATGTCGTTACGCCCGCACTCCAGCGGATTCTATAAAAAACATTATCCCAAGGAAAGAAAATAATTACCACCATTGAAGATTTAATTTTACGCCAATCAACATTTTAAGAAAAACAAGTCAAAAGTGCTTTTGAATTTTCTCAACGGTGGCAACTTACACAAAATGTTTCTAACGCCATTTAAGCAGACAAAGAAATCTGTAACAACGTTAGTTAATCAAAAATCTCTACGCAGAATTAAACCACGTTCAGGCAGACAACAAAAAATTGACAGGCACTATCAATTATCAAATAATTATTAATTATTTTAGCCTTTAAACTCTAATTCATTAAGCGATTCACGATCTCAAACAAAGATGGCCGCGGAAACAAAATGGCGGAGATTTTTTACCGTTGTTGTTTTTAAACACAGACCTTTTATTCTAATATGAGATCGTGAAAAGCGAAAAGATTCATATTTCACTTACTAACCATCTTTATGTCGCTGATTGTGAGTATATTTCTGACAAATAAGTTAATACTAACTACCGCTGGGCCATCTGTTAAATTAAATAAGCGTTTTAGAACAAAATATTCAAGCTAAAAGAAACATAACATATAATATAACGCAGTAAGTAAATTGTTGTAGTGAAAAATAATAAAATAGCTGTAGGTAACTGAAATCCATGACGAAAACACTCTGTCCATCCATCATACATAGTGTTATTTGTAATCATAAAAACTTAAATAGATTTTTTTTCTTTTTCCGCGATGTTGGATTGTATTTAAGCTATTTTTTTCGGTAAAAACGAAATTAAAACCGAAAAATTAGTTTAATTTCAATCATAAATAATAATAATTTGATTATTTTTATAAATAAGAATTGATAAATCAATCAACCAAGCATCAATGAAGCAAGCAGCATAGATGCTTGCTTGATTGTATCTAAGTGATTTGTCTTTTAATATGTCGTAACTAAAAGAGCATAATTCACCAGTAATAGGAATACAGGTGAAATATGATCTTTCTGAAGTTTTCTGCGGCACTAAAGCTACCTATAGGTGCCTATATTATACTCGTAATATCATTAATTTAAACGGTTCCACATTTGACAGCAACCTTGGAGTAAATTGGGACTTGGAACGTTTCAATTTTCGAAAAAATCATTAATCACAAACTTTTCCCATCGTTTACTTGAATGAACATTTTCTCATGAATACCGAAACGGGTTTTGAAAATAGCTTGAGAACAACTAGAGTTTTATCTCTAAAAACGTATTTAATTGTAATAACACCTACCTAGGTAACTTCTACGTACTTAGTAACGCGTATTCTTCGCATATAAAGCTTTTCATTGCATTTCATTTATTAATTTCATGCTTTGCTTTAACAAATCGTGCTTGACATTGCTCCTTTAAATCTCAAATTTAAAGAATAGGAATTGCTCTTTTTACTGTTTCTTAGTTAATTTCGTCATTTCTGTCCCCATGCGGCTCAGCTCAGAGACGCTTAGTAAGTAGGACTCTAAGAAGCTATAACTTTGAATGTTCAATATTGTTTTTATTAAGTATCTTCTTTAGATTCGTCTACAATCCGATAAAACTTTCTATTTCTTTATAATTCTTCCTAAAATAAAGCAACACTAAAATTAGCCGCGAGATTAGGTACCGCTGGAATTCCGCTAGTCCCCCGTGTCGTATCGCACGTTATTTACCAGCTAACTTGCAATAACAAACAACGCCACGGTTCCTCTGTCAATTGTAATACCACTTGGATATTTGCCAGCACATTAAATATTAGATTCATCTAACAGTACCTATCCACAGTTTTCTCGTACAAATTGAACCAAGAATTCCAAGGATTCGAGATCAAATCTTTTTCGCTTTGTTAGAAGAATGTAAACACATGGGTTCTAAATGTAGACAGACTACTCTAGATAAGTAATTGTTAAGATTGTCCTATTTTAGAAATCTACGTACTAACGAGTGTCGTAATAGCATAGATATTTTCTGAATCTGTTACTACTTCAAATGTCGTTTCAGCAGTGCGTCACGTAGGACCTAATAAGCAAGCAACCCACTTCTTTGCGCTCATCAGTAGGTTAGTATAGGGTTCCTACATCTTCCTACGCAATATACAATTTTTTCTTACTTAAGTATCTTATTTTGTAACAGTGTTATCGAAAATTTGTTAATGGCTAGTAAAGGGTTTGTTAATGTTCAAATTTTCAAAAGTCGTAGAACAAAATTTGTTCGGCTAGACTTATACAACAACCCCTTAATTGGGCGTTAACATATTTTCAATAACCCTGTTACGAAATAAAGAACATACAACCTGTTTACAGAAAATAAATAAACAATAAACTAATCCCTTATTATTTATTACCTTTACATAATGAATAATAAGTACCTACCTACCTGCAAACATTTTATACTAACATGCTAACAACTTAGCTTATTATAAGAAAGAGATATAACTTAGGTACATATTTACAACACTCATCAATCTATTATTATTAGGCATCATACCTATACATTGCCGCAAATTTTGCGATGTTGTCCGGAACGCTTCCCCGCGTTATTATTATGCGGGGGATGACTGTACAGTCAGTACATGGCCAATACACACATAAGAAAAGATATCTTTCGAAAAAAACTTATTCGTTAAAAGAATGTTTAAAAAAAATCCGCAAGTTTTACATCCTAAGTCTAACTATTTACATTCCAATAATTAGTAACTTCTACAGCTGTTACAACTAGTACAGTAAAATAATGAAATGCCTACAAGTGTAAAATCAAAAATTAGGAGATTATAGCATAGTCAAAACAAATGTCAGCAGACAAGCCAAACCAATCCAACAGAATCATTAAGATACTTTTCACAATTTCACTTTATTTTACTACGCCGCGCCGGTTGCTATTAATTGTATTTTAATCAAATATTTTTAAAACTGGGTTAGTTTAATTTAGTCGAGAGATATTTCAACTTAGCTCTGCATTATAATAAGCATGACTTTAGCATCATCAGTGCTTTTCTCTTTTCGCTTGCATAGTTATTAGTTGAAGTTCTATGAAAGAAAGCTTTTCCCCAACTTTACCCCAATTTTAAGCAACTTCTAAGTAAACCACGCCATCGTTCCAACCGATATCCCATTAAAATCTTGAAAGAAAAAAGCTAAAAGCTCCGTGTCGAATGTAATTTGTGCGTTATCTTGATTGCGTTAAGGTGGCTTTTGTGTTACAGCTTCTAATAATAGACTGTGTTACATTATATGTAAGACTTTATAGGTCGGTGTGTTGACAAAACGGAACTCTTTAATACTATGCTATAAAATTGTCGTTTAATAAAATAATCTACATTTGATATTTTGATAATATTCATGAACATAACCTGTCAAAACAAAATTATGGTTGGTATATCAACTTTATGCCTTTTGTTTTGAAACGGCTAGGATATTATGGTATACCTACATATAAATGTTGAAATATAGTAATATCCCTATTGGACCAAAGATTCCCCTCTTTGGTCCAAAAACGTTCTTTGTATGTATACTCGTAAGTTTGTAAGGTTGCAGATTTTTGTATCGAAAATAACTTCCGCGTTACCTACCGCCAAATAAATAAAAGAGTGTTAACAGAACCAAGACCCCGTAAACTTAAACATCCCTCGCTCGACGACGTTTCTGAAAATAAGCTTGGATTGTTTGGTAGGAAGATGTTAAATTTCACAGATGTGCAGAACGTAACCAACCCACAACACGGTCGATAAGCACGTCAAGTGCCTCCTTGATAGAAGCAGATGGTTCTACTCACCAGTGCCATTGATGCCGGACGGTCTGATCCTGGCGTCGTACCTTCCCGGCCCCAGGATCTGATCTAGGATTTGTTTCTCCTTCTCTCTGAAGTTTATCTTCGCACCGTTCATACATCTATGGAGACAACGTTAAAAATATACTATAGTTCAATGTATTTGAACTACTAAGCAGTAACTTATCTGTATAGAACCTACATTAATTTCAGGTGTGATTGATAATTTAAAATAAGCCGACAGTTCGAGAATCTAATTTCGGGCATAGCGGGCAATAGCGGCACATTTATTTAGGTAGCGCCACTGGTCACAGTGAAAAAAAAACTAGTTGTTTTCTTTTACCGCCCCGAAGCGCGAAGAAAAACCATACCTACATTACATACATTGCGGCCGTAGTCAGATGAAAAACATTGAGTGGACAATCGTATGGTAAAATTTAACACTTATTTATAATTTGATACATGACTTGTCAAAGCCCATTTTCAAAAAACAGGCGAGCTGCCGTAGTATCATACAAAGTACAAAAAAATCTACAATGATACAAAACTGCGTTCTTTTTGCCTTTTGTACCCACTATGAAAAAGTGAGGGTACGAATTGGTAGAAACGTCAAGGGTGAGAACGAATGCGAATACTTAGTTAGTTAGCCTTTACGGGTCAATTCCCGGATTGCTACCGTAGTGTCATCGAAATAATCCTTTCGGCCGCCATGGTAACCGAGGTTTGGTAATCAGTTACCTATTAAGAAATTTTGCTCTTTCCTGGTATAATCCAGTTACAAACGAAGATTTTTCCTTCTGCTTTCGTAGTTTTTTCGTAACCAATTACCAAAGAAGAAATTGTCCTCTTCCCTTGTAACCAATTACCAAAGAATAAATTGCCCTCTTCCCTCTCCCTAATTATTATTATTATTGTTTGTAACGTCTCCGTTTCACGGGGCTATGGAGCCCCGGACATTTGGAAGGCGTGCGTGGGGCCAAAGCCAACACGTAGAGGCCCGTTTCAGTCACAATTTTAATCGCAAAGTATGAAATGGACACCAAACCGGCGGTTATACCTGTCTACACTATAAAATGCAGCCAAGGACAACCCCCGGTTTGGATAGTACCTACTATTGTGTAAACTACGGATGAAAACTACTTGGGCTATGAAAATGGGTTGGTAGTGGATTGGATACTGGGGGGAGTTCCCCCCAGTAACAATGTAAAAATACACGTAAAATTGGCAGACGGAGACTCGCCAACTCACAAACTGGGCCACCCTAAGTGAAGCCGAGCAGATTACAGCCAGGGGGCAACAGGAGCGTGAGTGGCTGAAGGATGGAGAGGCCTCCCTGGATTTTATACTCAGGTCACGGGCTCCCTGAGGGTCCAGCCTACCTGGCCCACTCACCACTTACGATCGGCATCCATCCTACGAGCAGAGTGGGAGCTCTGCTCTTGCGACTCCACTTTGACCGGCCGGTGAAGGCAAGCCAGAGGCGGGGGACCGCTTCCTCGTCAACTCCTCGTGAGCATCTGTTTGTAACGCGATAATTCCGTGTTCGGAACTGTTATTTTATATTCACTACACTCGTTATCTTCCACGAAACTAAATTGATTATTTTGTCCCTAAAACTAAACAATTTACACGCAATATAACTAGGTTTTACGAAAATAAAAATCAGGACCTCGCGTCCACCATGACGTCTCAAACAGTCTACCTAGATCAAGCTGAAGCATGCACAGGGGTGCATGCTTCAGCTTGATCTAGGTAGACCTAGTCGAGGGCGACACGAATGAAATAGTGTCACTAGAATTTGTAAAGAATCGAAAGAATTTAGATTTGAACACGTCGCTCGCTTTGTCGACTTGATTACAATTTATATATAATCAATCATCGATCGTTTTAGTAACGGAGTAAGGCCATAAAATAAGCGTTTTAATTGCCCATAAGAATGGGCATGCTCCTTTTTATGATAAATCATTTCCGGTGCATGCCAATATGTGATTTAAAATCAGGTCAATAGGAAAATTCAGTATCTACCATCTATTATGCATAAGTTGTTGTGCAAGCATGAATCCTACATATAGGTAGGTACATTTAACTAAATTTTCCATCAAATATTTGACTTTCCTAATCACAGTAATAAATAATAGACAGAACTTTAAATCAAGTGGGCGCCAGTTGATTTATCATGAATATGTAGGAATTATTTTCGAATTCACTGAAATAACAGACAAGCTTGCAACAATGTTATGGGACACGTGTTAGGGATAAATTGTTTATTTTGAATAAATGTCAGTTATCTAATCCAATCTCATTATCTGCTGCTCGGAATCACCATTGTAAGTAGCCTCTGTTGAATAATCCCATTTGAAGGAAATTTTTAAACTTGTCACAAAATTATTACACAAAATACCTATAGCTTCTGGCTTGTGGCCTCGGCATAGAATAGGGGAACCCCATCTCTTCTCGTAGGTGTCGTATAAGACGACCAACGGATCTGGACGAGACTAGCCAACCCTGGAGTTGAATTCGTGCAGTGGCGGGTAAACAACTTGGTCTCAAGGAAGGTTGATCGCAGGCCGTAAAAACATTGACATTATTGACAAATGTGTTTGCAGATTTGTAGTTTTTGCATTAACCGGGGAACATCGCTTAGATAAGTGAAATGCAGAAAGATATAATAGCGCGACATTGAAACATTCTTACAGAAGGTACTTACTCTGTGATCTGTGTAAGATACAGGACAAGTAGCACAAGGAACGCACATGGTGACCGTGGGATATCCATCCTCGAACTGAAACAATACAATATTAAGGTTAGTTTCATACAGGTATATAGGTAGATATTCGTTAAATCTATTTAGCTTATTTTTTATAGATCAGGGCATGTAGGTATAGTCTTAGTCTGTAACTAAAATTGTTTCTACAGTGCCAGTGTGTAAGAAGGCCTATTAGATTTTTCTCAAAAACATTTCAACTATTTTCGGAAAATTTGGAAAGCTTCGCTAAAGCTTTAGTTAGCTGAATCATTAATTAAACTGTTTTATCTTTAGAATTTTTTTATATACTTACCTAATTTATTTTTAAGGAAAAATAGCGTTCAAAAATTTTCACTTTCGGCTTGTTTTATGTTTGTTAGGTACCTACACTTCTAAAGCTTTAGCATTTAGTAAAGTTACTGTCAATAGTTTTTATTACACGAGACTTTCATTTGATACAATACAACAAAACAAATGGTAGGTACCTAGTAAAACTGTTTTCGAAAACTTGACTTAGAAAGTAGTCAAACACTACATATTAAAGAATAAGCAACAGAATAAAGCCCCAGAGGTGGTTGTACGTCGATTGTCGAAGGAATCGCGGTCAAATTAAATTATTTACATTGACTGGTAAAAGCGAGTAGGTCCCTATACAGTTAGGTACGATACACGGAAATGTCAGATCGTAGGGAAATACGTCTGTAATTGTTAATGTTACCCTATTTTGTATTGTTTATTTGGATATAGGTAAACTGTGTTAGTTAACTTCAAGATATGACGACTCGCTTTCTCGAACGATAATTTCTGACGTTCAAAATATATATTTTTTGAAATCGAAGGGAGGAAATGAATTCAATAATTAAAACCGACTTCAAAAATGGAGATAAATGGTAAAAAGAACCGTATCAAACGTAGGGACAGACAGGCAGCGTTAAGGCGATTTTGTTTTATAATATGGATCGATAGTGATTCAAGTACCATAAAGAACAAAAAGCAATAAATAAACAAGAAATAAAAACGTACCTACCTAATAAAATATTTCACTACTTTTCATTCAAGCAGGATTATGCAAATAAAAGCAATTTGGACCAGCGTGTTTATCATAGTAATCTAGGTAATTATACTATATTTTTTAATGCCGCTATGGTTGTAATAAATTTACCAAAAACGGAAGTTTTTAATAAACAAACAAAACTGCGACTACTGCGAGTAGATAGTCTGTTTGTTTGGTTGTCTGGCCCTTGATTACGTATCTGTGTTGCTAACAAATCTCGATTGAGACAGTTGAAATTGTTGATTACACGTCATTTTTTACGTCATTCAGTCGCTGACAAATTGTCATTGCGATGAAAACTAACGACTGTAACTGTCAAATTGTATATCTATAAACGCAAAAATCAACAATTTTAATTGTTTCAATCAGGATTTGTTAGCAACAGAGTTACGTTATCAGCTAGGTAGGACAGTCAGTGAAGATGGACTAGAAGATAGTTAGGACTATTAGGTTAGAATAGTAAGTTAGGGCAGTAAGTTATGTATGATAGTAAGTTAGAATAGTACCTAAGTTTTGGCAATTTGAGTAATTTTAACAATTTTATGACTAAAACGTTTAATAAAAGTAAGTTGTAGTCTCAGTGTCCACAGCTGTAGGTACATAATAGGCCTAGGCCTCCTGACCGCTTTGCTTTTTTTTTTCAAATAAAAAATGGGCATTTCAAAAAATCTAGACTAGAACCGTATAGTATAGATAATTCATGGCAGGTTTAATTTAGCACTTGTAGAGCTATTTATTTCTTAAATAAGAGCGACAAGGTACAAGACATGTAAAATCAACAAATTGAAAAATTGCGTCATATTTTACTGCCCACTGGTTTAGTAGATTGCAGAGCTAGTAAATTGCCCGACATTTCAACATGACGTTGTTTTTTTTTAAATAAAGAGATGTATGTACTTATGTTTATAATAAAATACCTAATTATATTGTGTTGCTTAATTTGGACAACTAAAACTGATGAATTAAAAATAAAAACCGATTTTAAAAACAATATAAAAAAAATGTAAAAAAAAACAGAAGTCTGAAGTCGGGCAAATGAATTACATACAGATCCTACGTAAAACTGCACGGTTTCAGAAGTGTTTTTTTTTTCAGTTTTTTGAAGTCGGTGTTTTTTTCTATATCATCACTTTTAGTGCATTCCCGTGGTTTCTCCCGCGTATTTCCCAGAAATTTGTTTTAAAAGACCAGTTTACGTTTAGTTAAATCCAACCATAGACAAACAAAGTGATAGATTGATTCGTCTATGGTTCTACTAATGCATGGAATATCGAAGGCTTCACCTATAGAGTAAAGTTCTATTTTTTCCCGGCCTCCACAGGGCGGGGAGGTAATGCGTCGTTTCCGCCCGCCCAACTTGTCAGGGCGAACGTTTCCGTATCGACGCTACTATGCCCTCACTTGATTCAATTTTCGCGTGTCAAATCATATTTATTTAGGAAACGTTTTAGCTAAAATATGCCACAACATGTTTTTGAAGAGCTTTTATGCCAACCAGCATCAGAGTTGCTTTTTTTTGTATATAATTTTTGACGTATTTTCAATGTAATTGTGCCAAAACAAATTATGGTAATAAATTAACTTTTAAAGTTCTTAATGTAAGGAACTATCTTTACCATAAGAAATTATGTGAGGCAACAGCACACGAAAAGAAGAAGTTTAAGGGGAAAGTCTACAAACGTATTCGACTGTTTTCTCCCTGGATAAGAGAAGATATGTTTATGCCATAAAACCTAATAACAGCCTTTTTTAAGCTATGTTGTATTGAAATTAAACTCATTTTTCGGTTTAAATCGCGTGGAGTTTATTACTTTTAGAATGGTTTCAAATGATTTCAATGCTCAATGTTTCTTTACAGATCTGTTCTTCAAGATTGACTGAATTCAGGATTCTTCAGGATTGTTAATCCTGAAGAAGAGACCTCTTGAACGTTGATTATTGAAACAATGATAAAAGTAATAATCACCACGCAATTTAACCAAAAAAATAGTTTAATTTAATTGCATTAAGTAATTTTATTTTTTATCAAATAAGAAAAATCCCTACCGCTAACAGACTGTAGGTAATGGTAGGTGCGAGAATGTCGACCATTTTCCCTGTTTTCTAACTTCAAAGCTTTAATTTTCACGTCTCGTTTAAGCGGTTTTCCTGTTGGATGTTTGTAACTTTTAACTCACATGAACATCACATTTAACCTTTGTTGTGAGTTTTAACAGGAGGTTACCTAACGGGATGTTTTATTACTCGTCAGTTCCCTTTATAGTCAGGTTCACTAACTCGTCAGTTTATTAGTTCTTTAGTTCTATGAAAATCATTACTAGGAAAGTCTACCTACTCTTTCTCCATACAAACGTAATCGAGTGTTTCCTCCCTAGATACTAACATTAGAGCAAATATGTTTATGCCATAAATCCTACCTATATCTGCGATGACCAATAACCGTACCTCTTCGTTTTTTTTTCTTTTTGTAATGAGAGTAGAAATAAAATTTAGAAAAAATAGGATAAACGTTTCTCTATCTCTCTAAGAATCTAAACATAGGGGCATGGTCATGTCATGGCTGATATAGGATTTATGGTAAGTACATACCTATAAACATTTTTTTTCTAATCTCTTTATCCAATGAGAAAACAGTCGTTTATGTTTGTAAAGTTTGTATGGAGAAAAGAGTAGGAAGACTTTCCCTTTAAGTCGTCAGTTTCCTAAGTCGCCAGATTTGTTAACTTGTCAGTCTCCAATGTCGTCAGTTTATGCGAGTCGTCAATTTCAGTTAAATCGGACAGTTATTGTACAGTTTCGTGCAAATATTATTTTTTCATTTCAAAAACACATGAAATTGGGCATTCTTATTTTAACAACACATGGGTAACTTCTGCACTAGCTATCTATACTAATATTATAAAGAGGTAACGTTAGTAACTTGTATGTATGTAAGTATATTGGGGGTAATCTCCGAAACCACTGGACCGATTTCAAAAATTCTTTCACCATTAGAAAGCTACATTCACCCTGAGTAACATAGGCTACTTTTGATCCCGATATTCCTACGGGATCGGGACTTACGTTGGTGAAACCGCGTAATCTGCTAGTTATTAATAACTCAAGTTTTTCGGGACCTTTTATTTTAAACCAAAATTATTTACTTACCTATATACGAGTTATTTGAGTTATCGCTGTATTGTTCCGCTACAAAAATAAATATTTACTGCACGTAATAAAAGTTACGGGGAGTATTTGTAAGAAAAGTTTAACTCCAATATTTTACCACAAATTGCAAAACTTATTGCAGAAACAATTTTACAATTTTAAAACTTTGCACGTTCTTTTAACCGCAGTGGCTTTAAATTATTTCAGGCATTAGTGCCAAATAATAAAATTTATCTAACAGACATATTATTTAGCGCTACAGAGTGTAAACGACCGGATGTTAGTATTTTGTTAAGAGGATGCACCCTGTAATTTAGCGAGACTGTAAAACAGTAGTTTGAACGCGTAATTAAACTGGTAATAATAGTACATTATGATATAAGTGCGGTAAGTTGAAAATTACAGCCGAGGCGATATTGCTAGCCCGAGCCGTAGGCGAGGGCTACAAGAAAGCAGAGGCTGTAATTATCAAAGCGCACGTATGTCATACGACGTTTTATAACACATTTGCGAGGAAATAAATAAAACTCGGACTTTCTTAAACGAATAAATCTTTAATCACTTGTTAGGGCATCAGTGCTTTTTTTTTTAAGGCAACGGTACAAAAACAGCCAGTATTACTAATAAAGTAAATTAATATTTTTTTGTTTCTGTTACAGATGTAATTTACTGTCAAAATGAATTAAATTAAAGAATTAAATGTTTATTTTTTATATTTTATCTCCCAAAGTTAATTTTATTCATAAAATATTGACCACTTTTCTGACATAAAAACTTTTTGATTTGCTTTCTTTGCTTTTTTTTTCTTAAGATTTAAAAAAGTACCGTTGGTTTTAGACGGAGCATGATAAACCGTACGTGTTACCTTATTAGAAAGAAACTCGTGCGTTTTACTTTACGATTACGCACAAGTACGTAATGACATACATTACGATATTGAAATTGGTGAAATAAGAGGCTCTTTACGAGCAAATGTGTTATAAAATTCTTTATACGTAAACCTAGGTAATTATTAGTGTTTGCACAAGCACAGTGTTTGATATTAATGTGGCCGTTAAGTGCGTATGGTCATTAGCAGTTGCATAATTAAAGGGAAAAGCGGCTATCCGAGTGGTTAACCGCTAGTGCGTTTAAAGTCTAATAGTCAACTACATCATTTTGTAGGTCTGTAACGCGGTCGTCGATTGTTACAAATTAGCTCACGATAATCGCGGACGGTTATTTAGCCACAGAGTGCCCACAGACCTTGCAGTTTGCGTTTGTCCGCGTACCTAACTACTTACGCAGATTTTCGAAATTCAATCTAGCTAGTGTGCGTCTTACCATAGTAAAAAGAAGTAAAAATAAGAATTAATACTAAAAGTATGCAATTTGCCTGTTCTCCGAAAATTAATGTGTCAAACCTAAAATTTCATACAACTTGTGTGACCCCTAATTACGTAATTCTGTTGCTAACAAATCTCGATTGAAACAATTGAAATTGTTGATTGTTGCGTTCACGGATATACACTTTGCCAGTTTTAGTCGCTAGTTTTAATTGCAATGGCAATTTCTTAGAGACTAAGTGACGTGTCATCAACAATTTCAATTATTTCAATCGAAATTTGTTAGCAACAAAGTTACAAAATAAGGCCCCAGTTTCGGGAAATAAGAAGGACAACTGTAAGAGCGCCGCTAGGCTTCAACTGCTAGGTAAACTGTGTGTTTACAGTATAGGCCAGCGTCTGGGGAGTTTTCCTATTAAGTCGCTTTGCAAAAGGTGGTGTAACAAATTTTATGATTTAATGTTATTTAGGTATATTAGCTTAATATAAATCTCAGTTTTCGACCTCGGGGCACGACGGGGTAGGTATGTCCGATAATTTGACAAAAATATGATAAATAATAAATATTTGTGTTAAAATGCCGTTTTCTTTAAATAATGTCTCAACAGTAGGTTGTATGACAAAAAAGTAGGTATGTAAACACATAAAAGTCAAAATATCGGACATACCCCGTGGTGCCCCGAGGTCGAAAACTGAGATTTATATTAAGCTAATATATCTAAGTAACATTAAATCATAAAATTTGTTACACCACCTTTTGCAAGGCGAATTTCTCCAGTTATTGGCCTAGTAACGGAGCCAGAAAAAAAAACGCAGTACGGCCTTCCATTTCCAAACAGAAAAAATAAACTGTCAAGTCGTTATTACTCAAATGTTCTGAATAATTAAATAAATAATAAATAAATAATTGCATAGACATTATCCCGGTCAGTTACCTCGCGCCGGACGAAAAAGCATCAAATATTTGTATTAGTTGACGCCTTGGCTGAAGGCCAGAAACTAAAAACTTTATTGTGTAAAAGAAAATGCGTTTTTTTTTCTGGCATTGTTGTAGTCTGGATATTAGATAACACAATTACTCGGTCGATTACCTTTGTCTGTCATAATGGGGGATAATGTTTTTAAGAATTTAACTAGGTATATCGATTTTTAAAGAAAAAAATACTTTTTAGCAGGTACCTACTAGTACTCGCGGCGAAGCGGCGACTATCACTAGTCGCGGATTCGAATCCCCCCGAGTTTGAAAATTTGAAAAGATTTTTTTTTGAAAGGTTTGATAATTTTAGACGAACGACGCTACTACTTACAGGTAATTATTTATCGGATCATACCAATAAGTAGGAATATCTAGACGTAGGTATCGTTTCGTTGAAAAAAAACCGTATTTTGAAACTTATCGTTAGAGACGACAGAGTCATATAAACGAGGAAATGATGACTATTCACCATTGAATACAACGACAACGAATCTCGTTGTACAGAATCTCCCTACAACGAGGAAAAAAAAACCGACCTCTCCTCGACATAAACCTCCAAACACACGGTCGACACTGACACTGCAAGCAAATTTACTTTGAGAGCCCACACCTACAGCACACATGCACGCATGCACGAATTTCTTTAAGTATAATGTTTTGCTGTATCTGTAAGTAAAATTGCAGTGTCAGTGTGTCGCCCCTGTATTTTGAGCTTAACATTGTTCGATTCCTGTTTTTTTTGTGAACCTAAATAATCAATCATAAATTTATTTCAGTTTAAAAAAAACAATTGAATACTTTTAACACAATTACTTTTCAATGAAAAATGAAAAAAATAAATAGTTTAGGCCTAGTTTTTGTGAGATCTAATTCACACAAAATAAAATCGAAATCGGTCGGGGGTTGATAATATTAACAGGTGGAAAAGGGGTTTTCTTTTTGTATGAAAAGTCATGTGTCAACTAGCTCCCTTATCTCCTATCCCTTTCGATCGGATTATGTGAAGAAAATAAAATAATTTAACAATGAACTTACCCGAAACTTTCAGGCTATAAACCGTCTAGACAATTTACAATGCAGTTGTGTCTATTTTAAAAATAAACCAATTGCAGCGGAAGCTTGCCAAATATTCTCCAAACGCACATCTTTAAATAAATCCAAGTATTCGGTCACTGCACTAGAACCACTAACCGCGAAATAAATTCGAAATACGAATGAAATATCGTTTTTTTTTTTAAACCATCCAACCTCGATGGTGGTCTGATGTGGACTGAGTATTACTCCTAACGTGCATGGTTGCTTCGGCTGGCTGTATACGCGTTTGGCCCGTTGCCACCTGTGATAAATAATAATAATAAATCATTTATTTCAGGCTACTAAGGCCCATAGATACATACCTTATAAACTAACATACATATTTTATAAAAAGAGAAATGTGTTATTAATAGTAGCTTAAAACTATGTTAGTAGCACTTCCTTAATACTACACTACTTAGTCTTAGTGCACACTTCTGGTATTTGTCCGCGGAAGCGACGGAACACCACGCCGTTCGGCCAGAAGTCTTCGGTCATGACGCGAGGCAGGTAGCATGTAGGAACTCGCACCACAAACGCCTTGAAATTGACGTTCCGATGCGACTCCAGCATATGCACCCTCAGCGTATAGCCCAACTTCTGGCGCACGTACTCAACGATGTTCTTCTCCCCGACGGTGTAGTGCAGGCGGGAGATGTACACCGGAGTGTTCGGCATCGCAGCACGAACTCCCAGAGTTGAATCTGGTGAAGCTGTACCGCTGCGGTTCTTGACAGGTCTTATTCGGTTCTTCCTCCTATTTACCGTAATAAAACCATCAGCATCCTGGTTTTGATCTTTAGGCTTCATTTTAGAAGCGACTGTGGAGCTCGCGGTGACGTTGGCGAAACTTAGTTTCACCGGGGCTGCAGGCACGTGCAGCGGGACGGGGAGCGTAGGTCGTGCGGCGGCAGGCGGAGGAGCCGCGGGGGAGCGGGACGCGCGAGGCGCGCTGTCTACAAGCGGCGCACGAGGCGACGGCGACGGCGACAAAACTGCTGACGCGAAGCTACTATCTAGGGCAGCTCCGCGCGGCGAGTTGACGTGTGTCACTGACACTGGTGACCTCATTACCGTTCCGATCTTGCGCAAATCATCGAGTTCCTTACGTAGTTCGGAAACGGCATTTTGAGATGCATCCAGCTTCTCGTGTACTTCCTTCAGGCTCTTCTTAAGAAGGACAATGTCCTTCAAAAGGCTCGTGGCATCGACGTGGTCAAAGGTGACGGGAGGGAGCTTGTTTAAGTCCCTCGCCACAAACGTAGGCACGTCGTCCGGATCTGTCTCCTTGAACAGCGTTATAATGTCCTGTACGCTTTTCTTCGTCCCGTCGCGGCGGCGAGAGACCATTTTGAAAGAGTGTCTAAAGTAGAGTAGTGTAGAGTGATTTTAAAGAGTGTCTGACAACATGAATAGGCCCCCTTGCTGACAAAACGGGTGGTTTGGTGGCGTTGAGGAAATCTGATGCAGGATTTTCATTTTTGTGAACCATTTAAATTAAAAAGCGTATAGGTATAGGTAAATTGATTTCTTCTTACTTCTAATAGTTCGCCCCGAACTGAGATCTCATGAGTTTTTATTTTAACTAAATACACTAATCAGTGAACCTACTTTTAAAGTATTTCACACTCCAGCTTGTATCCCTAGGACCACCTTCTGGCTCCATCATTCATTACACCTTGTTTATAGACGCCATGAATTATAGACTACTTATTGGACCGATTATAAAGAGCCCAAAAACGATATGAATATTTAACTTCACTCGGATAATACCTATAATATATTACCTAATACTTAGGTAGGTACATGTGAGGATGCCCCACAGGGATGCACAAATCTATATTGCAGCCAATGACCTTGGCTGAAGTTTTACAAACTACTTTCAATCCGACATTATGAAGAAGTTTGCATTACAAAAATGACTGGCCCCGAAGCTAGAAGAAAAATTAAAAAGAAATCAATACTTTTTAATTTTGTATACTTAAATTTTTCTCACTTTATTCAGCCAGTGAGCTTTGCTGAAGTTTTACAAACTCCTTTCAATCTGGCATTATGAAGAAGTTTGCATTACAAAAATGACTGGCCCCGATGTTAGAAGAAAAATTAAAAATAAATACTCTTACCTTAAAGTACTATTTATGTATTCTGTGCCTAAAAGCATATTATTGTGTTCACTCTTGTAAGCCCATATCTAATACCGTAGAATTTCCATAATACCTTACTTTTATTATAGCAGGCTGAACGTACGTTTAATTTACCTCTCGAACCTTCGAGAAGTGACAGGAAGACGTCTATTGAATCCCTGAGCACCTACATACATATACATGTTGGATCCATATTTCAATTGGAGAGGAAACTCACTAGATTGATTTATTGATCTCAGAATATCGTCTGTGTTGTTAATCACCATGTCGAATTATTCCACTTAGCACTGAAATGTTCACTTCAACAATTAACAGATTACGTAAAACGTTTTAAAGACAAACTCAGTGGCATGTTTTGATTTTGAATACTACCTTCAAAATCAAAACATGATCGGATGATCGAATGATGGTAAATTAACTTTCTTTATTGTAATATTGTTTTAAATTAATTGTTTTAAATATTGTTTTATGTTTAGACAACTTCTAATTTCTTAAACTAATGTTTGATGTGACTATTTGTAATTTATCAGTTGAATACAAAACATAATCACAAAAAAGTAAACCCTCATGAGTTTCTTGTAGTTTCTTCTCATCAGAGGGCGCGTTCCGAAACTACACTTCATAACTAGCTGTAACTCGTTTTTTTAATCATTTAAAAATAATAATAATAATTGAGATTTGAATATTTAAAAATAAAAAGTTGTTGAAGTTAATTTTACGTCACTTTGCCAAGTTGTTTACGCCCCGGTATAAAAAGGGGTGTGAACAAGACTGGAGAGCAGTGTGAAAATTATCGTCGACGAGTCAACATCAACTTGAAGTTTAATTTGGTAGATCCTTACAAATAAGAAGTACCCAACCACAAGAAAGAAATTAAATACAACTAATTAAAGAACCATCTTGACCTAAATTAATAATTATCTAACTGAATAATCAAGTAATCTTACTCAAAAAGACTGAGACTTACTTGGACTAAGAATAATCGACCACCAAAAGACTTAAGATCTAACATCAGAAGTGCTGGAGACGAAGCCCATTGTCGAACCCGACCCTGACATCGGACCAAAATTCTTTGACTATCTTCCTCGAGACAACAATAATGGTAATGTAAAACAATTTCTTACTTTCCTGACGGTACAATTGAATTTTTTTTTCCCTAATTTTGTGGTTTCGATTTATGGTGATTGAAATGAAACAAAATGAAATCAAACAAAAAAAAAAAAAAAAAAAAAAAAAAAAAAAAATCCGAAATTAACTGTTAGCCACCCATACTTTTCAATTGAAGTCCATCATTTGAAGTGGGCCGAAAACTAGTTAGTAAAGTCAACAACTGAACAAATGACACTGATATTTTTTTTTTTTAACAGATTAAGCCTCTGTAGTGGGCCAGAACTGATTTTTCTCGGACAGTTAACTATAAAATTTGTTTGAAATATCAGTTTAGTTAGTCAATACATTACTTATACTAATACTAATATAACGTTGTAGATGAACTGATCTTAGTTCTGTGCAGGACATCCATGATTTGAAATTCAAAATTAATGTTTTGTTATCTTGTAATTACCACTTGTTTGATTTTACGCTCTAAAATTTTACATACTAGCATCCTACGTCCTTCATTACCACATCTGAAATTCGCTAGCGCTATCCCTGTTACGCAATTCGGGTTTGTGGGCCCTTAAAATGAATTCTGAGACGAGGCTATCGTCAGAATAGCCGAGCGAGCTTTAAAAAAAACACTATATGATTTTAAAATATTAAAATTTACTCAATATTCCATTTCAACTAAACATTTTTTTTTCTGTCTACACGATGCTTACACAACTATCTTGGCTTTGAAATTTCTAAGACTCTGTTAAACTATAAATGTTTTTTAAAATTGGACGTGATTCTGTGCTGTTTTTTTTGTTTTGTGCAGAGACAAAAGAAGAAAACGAAATCATTAGCTGCCGCGGTAGCCGACCCGACCGCCCCATCAGGCTCAATCAACGGAGAGTATGAAAGCCAGTACCGTGGCCTCTTCTGGGTGGTCCAGCTGCTTCTTCATCACATTTTAACTTATTTTTATCTATGTATCATATGTATTTACAAAAAATATATACATGTAGTATATCCGTTGTGTAGCGACGGACAATATTTATTTATTTATCTATATATTTTACAAATAGTATGGTATCTAACTTCATATAAATAATTTATATACCAAAAAAAAAAAAAAAAAAAAAACAAATACAAAAATGAAAAACAAATACAAAAAAAAAAAATCAAATATAAATGAATATAAACAATGTTGTAAATAATACATAAAGCACCAAAGAAAAGAGTGTAGTTGAAGCACCAAAGAAAAGAGTGTAGTTGAAGCACCAAAGAAAAGAGTGCAGTTGAAGCACCAAAGAAAAGAGTGTAGTTGAAGCACCAAAGAAAAGAGTGTAGTTGAAGCACCAAAGAAAAGAGTGTAGTTGAAGCACCAAAGAAAAAAGTGTAGTTGAAGCACCAAACATTTTTAACAGGTAAAAACAAAAAAAAAAAAAAATACGCCCAGAGCACGTGCGTATACGCAGAATGGCCGTGTTGGATCCATATTTCAATTGGAGAGGAAACTCACTAGATTGATTTATTGATCTCAGAATATCGTCTGTGTTGTTAATCACCATGTCGAATTATTCCACTTAGCACTGAAATGTTCACTTCAACAATTAACAGATTACGTAAAACGTTTTAAAGACAAACTCAGTGGCATGTTTTGATTTTGAATACTACCTTCAAAATCAAAACATGATCGGATGATCGAATGATGGTAAATTAACTTTCTTTATTGTAATATTGTTTTAAATTAATTGTTTTAAATATTGTTTTATGTTTAGACAACTTCTAATTTCTTAAACTAATGTTTGATGTGACTATTTGTAATTTATCAGTTGAATACAAAACATAATCACAAAAAAGTAAACCCTCATGAGTTTCTTGTAGTTTCTTCTCATCAGAGGGCGCGTTCCGAAACTACACTTCATAACTAGCTGTAACTCGTTTTTTTAATCATTTAAAAATAATAATAATAATTGAGATTTGAATATTTAAAAATAAAAAGTTGTTGAAGTTAATTTTACGTCACTTTGCCAAGTTGTTTACGCCCCGGTATAAAAAGGGGTGTGAACAAGACTGGAGAGCAGTGTGAAAATTATCGTCGACGAGTCAACATCAACTTGAAGTTTAATTTGGTAGATCCTTACAAATAAGAAGTACCCAACCACAAGAAAGAAATTAAATACAACTAATTAAAGAACCATCTTGACCTAAATTAATAATTATCTAACTGAATAATCAAGTAATCTTACTCAAAAAGACTGAGACTTACTTGGACTAAGAATAATCGACCACCAAAAGACTTTAAGAGCTAACATACATATAATATACCCTACAGCACTTGATTGGATTTCCATTTACTTAGGTAGGTAGTAGGGTATAGAACCGGGAAATCCCGGTACCGAAAATCCCGGGAATTCCCGGTTCTTTTGCTGTTTAAGAGAACCGGGATATCCCGGGAATACAAATCTGAGAACCGGGATTTTCGAGACTTTCGGGAAAAATATATTTCGTGTGATGAAAAGCAAAAATAATGTATTTTTTTACTACTTTTACACTTAATTCTTATTTTCTAACTTGTTTTTATACTTAAACCATATTTTAGTACGAATTGATTTACTTCATTTAAATGATTAGTCTCATTTTAACTAGATTTTATGCCAGATACTACTAAATGATGAGAGACTACGCAATTATGTGATTTTAGAATTTGATTTTGTCTAACTAATGTTAATAGAGACTTAATATTGGTTAAATTATAATTTGTGATTAAAATTTTTGATTTATGACGTCAAATACCGGCCAAGTTCGAGTTGGACTCGCGCACAAAGCGTACCATTATCACAATTGGGTACGGAAGTCTAAATTGAACACTGGGCCAATCGAAATTCGTGAACACATTGTTATTAATTTCTACTACTGGCGCGAGTATATTACTAGATGGCGCTAGTGGTAAAAATAAATCACACTTATGTTGTTGTTAATATAGCGGCAACGGAAAAACATCATGTATAACTTTAACTGACTAGTTATCACGGTTCATGAGATACAGCTTGGTGACAGACAGACGGACAGTAGAGTCTTAGTAAAAGAGTCCCGTGTTTACCCTTGGGATACGGAAACCTATAAAAGGTTATTTATAAAAAATGAAGCTAAATATAGCATCGTACAGATGTTACAAAGCAAATCTTAAAGCATCTTACAGAGGTTTACACAAAATCCCGAAAGTACCGAAAATCCCGGGAAATCCCGGTTCTTTCTTAGGCTGGTACCGAAAATCCCGGTTCTCAAAAAAGTTCCCGGTTCTCGATACCCTAGTAGGTAGGTACCTCTACATCAAATTATGTCTCTCCGAACGTCGTAGTCGGAAGTGTTAGGAACGTACCAAGATTATCTAGGTAGGCACCTACCTACTTATCCGAATTATTAAACCTCGCACGAGTTAGATCAAAGGGTTTAGGTAGAGGAGCTCGTTAAGAACGCGGCGACTGTTACCATTTCCATACAAACTTAATACCAAAATATGTCTTCTGGCATAGTCATTTCTTGCCTAAAAGAAGACTCCCACCCTTGTCTGTATTTTAAGTATAAGTAGTTAAATGAAATAAACGAATTTATTATAATTTAATTTATATATTATGAAAAATTTAGTTTTCTACCTTAATATCGATATTATTCGGATTAGGATTTTACTTTTTTAGGGTCCCCACCACAAGGTTTTCCAAAATATTCATTCGAAATGAAATTAAACGGAGAAACATTTATTTTTCATTTTTACAGCGTAAATTACTTGTTATTGGGAATAATATAAAAAAATGAGATGTAAACAAATAATATCGACAATAAGGTAGAAAACTAAATTTTTCATAATTTAATTTGGTAAGTATTAAGTTTGTTTGGAAATGTCGCCGCGTTCTTAAGCAGTTGATCCTGGTTGTTATCTCTGATAGCATTCGTTAGTTCAAGTTAGAGACCTTAGGACGACCTAAACAACTGTAAAACTAGGTGATCCATAACACTACACTGGAAGAAGAAGAAGTATAGCGAAACAGCTCTGCTTCAAGTCTGGTCAAATTTACTTTCGTCTGTTAGTCTCGTCCGTAAATTTAGTGAAGATCTCATGATGAGGATCTTGAGGCGAGGTGTCGGGGAGTAGCGACCCCGGGGCCTCCCAAGTGCTCCAGGGGGAAATCACCGTGCCTCACCTCCGGCTTGCCTTAGTTTCTAGTTCGTTAAAAACATACATACATACATAGACTGATAAACACATAACCCTTCTTTGCGTCGCGCAGTCGGGTAAAAAGGCGCGTAGAGTCAGTTTTGCACCGGTATTGCATCCAAGTGTAAACCTGAGCCTCATTTTTGGCAAGACAACAAAAGACCTTACTTGTAACTTTGTGATTTTTTGCAAAATAAAATTGCAGCAAATATGTTTAGGTCAAAATACACGATGACACTTACATTTACCTACACTTTACCTAAACAGACCACACCTACAGCACATATACATGAATTTCTTTATATTATGCGTGCTGTGGTGTAGGCTGTTTTTAACCCCCCACGGAAAAAGAGGGGTGTTATAAGTTTGACGTGTCTGTCTGTCTGTCTGTGTGTGTGTGTGTGTGTGTATCTGTCTGTGGCATCGTAGCTCACGAACGGATGGACCGATTTCAATTTAGTTTTTTTTTGGTTGATAGGTGACTCTTGCGCGAGTGTTCTTAGCTATGTTTGATCAAAATCGGCTCAGCCTTTCATAATATATGTGGGTTGAAGTTCGGCAATAAAAACCGAATGTTTTCAAATATGGCCGAGTGGGGTATCAAATAAAAGAGCATAATTTTTGAGACAAGAATATGCATGTTTAATAATCAAAATCGGTTTATAGGTAAAGTGTCAGTGTAAGTGTCATCGTGTATTTTGAGCTTTACCTTTATTATTTTATGATTTTAGTAAGGCAAATAAAAGGACTAGGGAGCCAGCTGGAAAGCTATGCGGGTAAGCAGTAGCTATCTGCGCATGCGTGAAAAGGTCATGACATGACACTAACTGATGAGGATTTAGGGAATTCTTTTAGGTACCTACCCATATTAATTATTATGATAAAGAATTAACAAAAATTTAATAACATTTTTCTCAGCTATTTTTTAGGGTTCTCTATCCCCAAAAAGAAAATCAAATTAATAAAAGATCATTTCATCCATCTATATGTCATTAAAGCCATTAAAGTTTTTCAAAAGGCTTTTTTTAATAAAAAAAAATTGATAATCTGAGTTAGGTAGGTATTATGTAGTGTATGATTTGATTACAGATTGACCGTAAGTAAAAATATAACTGTTAGATAGGTACCTACATTCTAATTTTTCGAATGAAAATTGGAAAGAAAAGTTATTACTTATTAGTAATACCAGAGTTTACCTAATAGTTGATACCTACGTAGATGTCCTTATTCTCTTTCCTATATAAGTAGGTAGGTATGTCCTAAACCAATGTATCTCCATGTAGGTATGTACCACATTTAAAAACAAAACCTATGAAATATTTTACTTTCAGTAAATTAACATAAAAAAAATTAAACTAGACGACCAGATGGGATTTCTTAGTGGGAGGCTTCGGCCGCGCCTTGTTATCACCCACCGGCCTAAGTCGTAGCACCAAGCGAACTCAGACATCTTAGACTACTTATGTCATCACTTACCATCAGGTAGTGGGCAAACGCTCATCTATAGTCTATTAAAAAAACTAAACAATATGTCTATCTTCGTAGTATATCTACTACGAAGTTCCAAAAAAAATGGAGCAAGATAATTACTAAATGATACCCTAGAGATGGAAAAAGGAATAGAGGAAGGCAAGAAAAAAGATGGGCATTCGAAATAAAATAAACTGAAGGGCCCAAGTGAAGGAGAGTTGCTAATGACAGAAACCAATATAAGATGTTAGAGGAGGCCTATGCCAAGAGGCACACTGAACTGAGAGATTTTATAAGACAAGTAATATCTCAACAACACAAAAGTTCTGGATAAAAAGGCTTATTGATTGATTGATGTCTATCTATAGAATTCATTGTCCTGCCTGATTGACGGATCAACGCACAGCCTAAGCCGCTGAAAGGTAGCAGAGAGCTGAATTGTGGCGAGTGTGTTCTTTGTGTGGCTTACGATAAGAAAGGATTTTTGAAAATTCCTACAGTATCGGGACTTATGTGGATGAAACCGCGGGACATAGCTAGTGTTACACTATGTCCCTTTATTTGAATAGGTTTAATATGAATAACTAGATCCCACAGACAGAAATTAAATACAATATACACTAACGACCGGCCAGACCCAGGCCAGACAGCCTGAAATAAAGAAGTACATACAGAACCCTCAACGCAGAATCTGTATCACACTTAACCGGTTCTTTTAAAAAAATAGACTAACCTTAACAAAATCTCATTCTTCAGAAACTCCAGAGGTCGCAACTTCAATTCTTGTGACTTCAAACGCGTTTTTGACTTTGATAATATATTTTTGAACTCGTGTTTTGGATTTATGTGAGCTTGTGCTCGGGGCGCGGTTGATACTGAGCCCTGGGCCGGCAGGGTGGGGGATATTGATCGGGAGATCGCGCAGCATCCGTCGCCTAGTACTCACTGTTGGGTATACTGTGACTCGGGGCGAGGGAACTTGGGAGGTGCTTATACATTGCTCGTTAAGCTTAATAAAGGCTTTAAAACAAACTTAAAAAAATAAAATTTGGAAATTGGCCAATGATGTGACCTGGCGAACTTTGTTTCGCCCTAGAGCCAAAAAAACTATCCTATGTCCGTAGCTTGGCTACCTAAACTTCGCTAAGCTAAGCTACCTTCCCATTTTCAGCCAAATTGGTTTAGCCGTTCTTGAGTTATACATAGTGTAACTAATACGACTTTCTTTCTTTTATATAGGTACTTAGACTAGCAGAGTCCCGCTGTTACACCCGCGTATGTCCCGCGAATATCGGGATCAAAAGTAGTAGCCTATATTACTCAGGGTGAATGTAGCTAGCCAATGGTGAAAGAATTTTTGAAATCAGTCCAGTAGTTTTTTAGTTTATTCATAACAAACATATACATACACACACACACACACACACACAAATACAAATCTTTGCTCTTTATAATATTAGTGTAGATTAAAGATTAGTGGGGTGGCATACGCAAAGCTGTGAGCAGATGGCGCTGGCGTCGGATGATCTTTTTTTTTGTTGATGGTCCTCCACGAATGAAAACGCCGAGTTTTTTTTTCTTTCGGTCTGAGACTGATATGGGCAATTTGGCGCCGAGAGTTGTAAAAAACACCTGTTTGACAGTTCTTAATTCAAACCTAAGATCATTCAACTAACGCCCTCTGCCGGGATAAAAACTTAGTGTTCCTCCTCATTAAACAAATTCTGTAAACAACAAACAGCGCCATCTAGCCCCGTGGTAAGCTACTAAGCTTCTGTTACGGTGACTAGACAACGGATATTTAAACTTATATTTATTTGATGTGCTAGACTGCTAGTGCTAGTGATTTCTTGCCAAATTACCTAAAATTGCTGAACCGTTTTCGAAAAAAAAACAAAGTTAAGGCAAGTTTGAGACATTTTACTTTTGGAATAGGTGCATGCCCAGGGCGCTTCTTAGATGTAATAAAATTCATAATTGATTTGTAAGAAAATTACCTCTAAGCACTTGGCACGATGTACATTATCTGCCTAGGTTACTGAAAAGATTAATATGTCTGGTTTTGTTACCTTCACATTTGGCACTAACTAACTACTGCTTAAAACAAGCGATATTTCAAAAGTAATTCAATTTGGCTATGTTTAGTTGGCGGTGGACCATCGGCTTAGATCTCCATTTTTTTAGAGTTCCGTACTCAAAGGGTAAAAACGGGACCCTATTTCTGAGACACCGCTTGCGCTGTCTGTCTGTCCGTCTTTTTTTTTTTTTTTTACGAGGGGAATCTCCTTAAGACCGTCAGGCCGCTCTCGGGGGAGAGCGGCCCGGTGTGTGGGGGTCCCCCCGGCCAAGATGGTGTGCGGCCAGGGTATACCCACTAAACCCCTCGGTGTCCTTCGCGCCGCAGTTGCCAGAGCTTGCCGGAACCTTTCGGATAACTTCGGCAAGCTCTAGCGGCGGGTGGTCCGGGTGGACCCCATCTCCAAGCGCCCAAATGGGCGAAGCCCTCTCGAAAGGCGGCGCGGACACGCCGCCACCATCTCGGGGCTCTGTGTTGGGCGACGAACTCCCCCGAGTCCGCCGCCAAGAGCCGTTTAGGGGAACCAGCGATGTCTGGACACCCCTGGTTCCCCTGCGACGGGTGAGGTCTGTGGCCCCGTCGCCGACCACTTTTCGGCTGCAGGGGATAGGGCGAGCGGCAACGACACACCGACACTCCTCTTCCCCTGCAGCCCCACCGCGTCCGCCATCAACGGTGGCGGCCCCGCCGAGGCCGCGGCAGATAGGGAGAGCGGCAACGCAATACCGACACTCCTCTCCTGCCGCGGCCCCGAAAGCCTCAGCCGCAATGTTGCACACTGCGGCCCACCTCAGTTACGGACGTAACCTACCGGCCGCGAGCCGAAGCTCGAGCGGCCCCTCGGGTGGGTTCCTCTTGGTTCACCGTGGGTGTCCAGGCCACGGCTACTAAGCCCCCCCGCCACGACAAGGCGGGAACCCTTCGGGGGAGCTGTCTGTCCGTCTGTCACCACTACTCACCACTCACCAGGCCCATGAATCAAACCGTGAACTGTGTTAGGTCTGTCTCGTGAACCGTGATAACTTTTTTTTTTTTTTTTTTTTTACGAGGGGAATCTAATTAAGACCGTCAGGCCGCTTCCGGGGGAGAGCGGCCCGGTGTGTGGGGGTCCCCCCGGCCAAGATGGTGTGCGGCCAGGGTATACCCACTAAACCCCTCGGTGTCCTTCGCGCCGCAGTTGCCAGAGCTTGCCGGAACCTTTCAGATAACTTCGGCAAGCTCTAGCGGCGGGTGGTCCGGGTGGACCCCGTCTCCGAGCCCAAATGGGCAAAACCCTCTCAAGAGGCGGCGCGGACACGCCGCCGCCATCTCGTGGCTCAGTGTTTGGCGACGAACTCCCCCGAGTCCGCCGCCAAGAGCCGTTTAGGGGAACAAGGGATGTCCGGACACTCCTGGTTCCCCTGCGACGGGTGAGGTCTGTGGCCCCGTCGCCGACCACTTTTCGGCTGCAGGGGATAGGGCGAGCGGCAACGACACACCGACACTCCTCTTCCCCTGCAGCCCCACCGCGTCCGCCATCAACGGTGGCGGCCCCGCCGAGGCCGCGGCAGATAGGGAGAGCGGCAACGCAACACCGACACTCCTCTCCTGCCGCGGCCCCGAAACCCTCAGCCGCGAGCGGCCCCTCCTCGGGTGGGTTCCGCTTGGTTGACCGTGGGTGTCCAGGCCACGGCTACTAAGCCCCCCCGCCACGACAAGGCGGGAACCCTTCGGGGGGGGAACCGTGATAACTAGGCAGTTGAAATTTTCACAGATGATGTATTTCTGTACCCGCTATAACAACAAATACTAAAAACAAAATAAAACTAATATTTAAGGGGGCTTCCATTCAATAAACGTGATTTATATTTCTGCTTTAGGGTGATACCATACAAACAAACATCATACTTTGATCTATTTGTTTTAGTTTTGTTCATTTGTATGTAACCTATTCGATATATGTTTGCTATCTATACCCACTTTAACCCTTATACCTCACCGGGACGGATGAGGGCTGCGGGTCTCATCCGTCCAGCCTCATGTCGCAAAGTATACTATCTTTTATTTCCACATTAAGTTAAGTAAGTATGTTTTTGTGATCATCAGTACTTACCACACAGCATGTTTTTGTGATCCTTCCTGATCACAAAAACATGATGTGTGGTACCTACTGTACCTTTTCTGTACTTTTGAGAATCAGTTCTTTTGATACTCTGTCTTTTTGGTTTTGGTAATCTGTCTTTTTGAGAGTCTGTCTTTATGAGAATAATGGAATAATCCTAAAGTTCGACCGGGACAGATGAAACTCTAAGATAAAGTCGATAAGCCTCATTTGTCCTGGTACCTAGACGGCGACCGAGACGGATGAAACCTACCCACTTAAGTTGGGTTAGCAACAAAGTTTTCAGTACCGACCCCGCAATGTACTCGCACCAACGGCAAACAGTCGCCGGGTAACGCAGCGAGGTCCGCACGTTAACGTCGACTCTAATACAACTCACCTGAAGATTTGATAGCACCACTCCACGTTTTCATTATCTTACGAGTCGTCTTACCTCCTCTGAGAGTATCTACTGATTTACCCCGAAAATACGAGGAAAAATGTGAAGATAATCATGGAATTTTCTAGAAGAATTTTGAAGGAATGATGAATTTCCTAGCAGCAATGTTCTCGGTTGCCCGGGGTCCGCTAAAACTACAGATTATTTGAGGTCGGCACGGTATAGAAAAGTCATCATTATCCACACCTAAGATTAGGATTGTTTTACGGCCGGCGGCGGACACTAACTCTACTCAAGAGCAGGTAGTTTACCCGCCTCAGCGCAGCAAGAACTCCAGGTTGGCTAGTAGGTATATCATCCACATCCCTTAGTCGCAGAACCCGAGAACCGAACTAGCGTTTGGGGTCACGATCTGTCTATAACAGATCCCTGAATGACGGTTGCTCCTGGGAGTGGCCTGGTACAGCGGATCCCTCTTTTTATACCCAAAGTGGTCATAGGGACGCTATAACATACGTATATAAATAGTTTTAGTCGTCCGGGGTCCCATCCCATAGTCGCCTCTCACAACCCACGGGAAGAGATGGTGTAGCCCTATTCTATGTCGGGGGCTACACAGCTAAATTCAAAATGAATTCCTGAACTCTATGAAAGACTATTAGAGTACTAATTCCTGCTCTAGCTAGGAACGCAAAACTACTCATGTTGCTACTGTGTGTTTTCGTAACTAGCACCATAACTGGGCCTTTTCGATATTTTCCTTTACCGAAAGAGCGATGTTAATAGCGCAAATAGTGTTTTCTTAAAGAAAAAGACATTGGTGCGCCTTCAGTCGGGATTCGAAACCAAGACCTTCGGAATGAAAGCCGAGGTATCTACCACTAGACCAAGACCGCTCTTAGGTAAGCAAATGCAAAGATTCGCAATTGATCTGTCTTCCAGCTCTGGTAACTTATTCTAATCTCGGATGGAAATCTGAGATTTTCCCTGATTGTCTCTGATTTAGTTAGTTTATAACTACACTAGCTGAGTCGCGCTGTTTCACCCGCGGGATTTTCCAAAAACACTTTCTTACACACCACAAAGAACACACTCTCCAAACATGTCTATAGGACCAGCGGTTCTGCTCGGACTCTGCGTTGATATAAGTAAATAAGTATAGTATACATGTAATGTACCTTTAGGTCAGTCAGGACTTTGAAGTTTATTATTATAGAAGACTATCTGCCCCGCGCTGTTTCACCCGCGTAAGTCTCGATCCCGTGGGAATATCGGGATATAAAGTAGCCTATGTGTAGCCCTTAAGGTATTACTAAATGCAATATCTAACCTACCACAATAGATTCTTAAAGAATGTCTTGGTCTGTACAGAAATCAAATGCATTGTACAACACGTTCACTATTGAACGTTGAACCTCACCTACCTACATCAACGCTACCATCGAAACACAATCAATATTGCTCATATGAAACCGGCAGGCGTTTTCAATAAGTGAATAGCAACGCGGGATGAATTTTCAATCACCTAGCTAAATAAAGATATTTAAATTATTTCAATAGAGGTCAGATTGGTCAGTGTTGCGACTGACCTACTTCTCCTTCTCATTTCGTTCATTCACCCGAGTCACCCGAGTTCACCCGAGTCATTCGTTTGTTCCCAGGGTCGGAGAAGGAGATGGGATAACCCTATCTATTCTATCCCGGGACTGCACGGCAAAATGTTGACTTACTGAACTCAGTAGGTAAGGTAATGTTGACTTACCCGGGCTCCCGAGAACGATGCAACTGGGAACATCGCTCAAATGAGAAGAATATATAGGTAATTCCAGGACGTTGCAACACAACTTGGTATTAACAAGGCAGGCAGATATTTGCTAATCCGGAGTAAGCTCCCGTGGCGTCTTACTGCCTAACTAACCCCTTTAAGGCCTCCTCGGCCTTTGCCTCGCAGTGTGATAAATTAACGGGCTGAGGACAGTCTACCTACCTGGAGAAAGACTTCATACAAACGTAGTCGACTGTTTCCTCCCTGGATAAATACATTCCGCATCTGCCCAAGTACCGCCGCCGGGGTCCGGCGGCCTCATCATTGTGCCTACTAACTTAAATACTTAAACTTAAAACTAACCTACTAGTAGAATATTTACACACACTAAATACTACTAAATAATATACAAATAACTCCCCTGACCCCGAAATAATAAATAAATTCAATTTTAAGTTTTACGTAGGTAATAAAAATCCCGCCTACTCGCTCCGAAAGTTCCCGCCGTTTTTTTCGATAAATACATTAAAGCAAATTTATGTTTGAGTTTATGCCCTAGAACCTATATCTGCATGCCCTTACGTTTTGTTTTTTTTTATTGTCTAATAAGAATATAAATAAATATCAGAAAAAATAGAAAATGTAAAATATCAAAACGTAGGAGCATGGTTATGGCAGATATAGGACTTATGGCATAAACATGTTTTTTGCTAATATCTCTATTCAGGGAGGAAACAGTCGACTACCTTTGTAAAGTTTGTATGGAGATAAGAGTAGGTAGACTGTCCCCTTGAGGGACACCTAAGTCATCAAGTTCCTCAAAATATTGATAAACTCTTGCCAATTTGTTGTCTCTACAGCGGTAACGCTATTAGATCGCTTTACGACCTACCACTTCACAATACACTCTTTATACAAAGATCTGATATGTATTCGAACAACCCGATTCTTCAGAATTACCGGAATCCGGGATACCCTTTGAGTTATTTCCGGGGTACAATTCCAGTCTAGTCCGGCCAGTTACACTGATACCTTAATAATGATGCGGTCTAAGATGTAGCGCTTACCTAGAAGATACCTACCTATTAGGTACTGTTCAAATCTATATCCAAATATTATTTCTCTATAGTATAAAAGAAAGTCGTCTTAGTTGCACTACTTATACCTCAAGAATGGCTCAACCGATTTGCCTGGAAAGTGATGCGGAGACAGATTTTCTTCTGGAATTATTGTTCGTTTTATCGTTCGTAGAATTAAAGTAGCTAGGCCCAGGAGAAGAACATAGGATACTTTTTTTTAGAGAGTACTAGAGAGTTGGGTATAGTAGTAGTAGGGTAGGGTAGGGTAAAAAAACCGAAAAGGGTATTTTTATTTAACGGGCAGGACAACGTCTGTCGGGTCAGATAGTTATTTATATTATACCTATCAATTATTTTGCAAATAAAACAGGTAAGGACACCTACCTGAATGAAGGGAATAACAAATAAATCGGAAAGCTTTTTTCGCTTCGAATATCTGAATAAATTTAATTATATTTGAATTATTGAATGACATTCAATGATGCAATTAGGGGATCGGGGAAAATAAGGGGATGTGGCACGACGGGCAATAACCCGGCTATAACGCAGAAGGTTGCGGGCTCGATTCCAGCCGGGTGGAAGTTTTTATCTAAGCTACGCTGGGTTTCGCAACCAAGCTGTATGTATGTATGTAATATGTATGACAATAGTCAAAACTCAAAAGCGACCGCGGAGATTTTAGTTCAAATGAAGGTCTCTGCATACGTAACGTTTCCCGAACGGGACGTACCAATTTCTACATACAAAAATCCCGTCGTCGGGGCGACGAATGGGGGGATGACGCGGGATTATTGTATGTAGAAATTGACACGTCCTGTCCGGGAAACGTTACGTATACAGAGACCCTTTTAATTATGTATGACCAAACTGCTCGCGGCATGCAAAAACTGCTCATAGAGTCTTGTGGACTGCTCTATTCACTCAGGTGGCATATTCCACAAATCCCCATAAACAATCCCCTGGTCAAGGGGGATATTCGGCTGGATGCTCTTCCCGGACTACATCATAGTGAAGCTCGTTGGATCTTTCGTTGTCGGGTTAATCAACGCTTGGCGCGGTCATTATTGGAAGGGTAACCAATATTTGTGAGGCAAAATTTTACTCTCTCGAGCTCCTCCGTGCTTCGGAAGGCACGTTAGACAGTTAGTCCCGGTTGTTATCTCTAATAGCAGTCGTTAGGTCAAGTTAGAGGCCTTCGGGCGACCTGAAGAAAACTCTAACAGTAGGTGAGCTACACACCACTTACGAGAAGAAGAATCATAGTTTTGTCTGATTTTTGCACCACTGGTGTCAGCACACATGGACGATTTTATATATGTGTGCTGTAGGTGTAGTCTGTATTTTTTTTAGGTAATGAGAAGTGTCATCGTGTGGTGAGAGCGGTGTTGGTCCAGTGGCAGATACCGCGACTTACAATCCGAGGGCCGTGGCTTTGAATCCTGGCCGACCGCGCATAATATCTTTTTCTAAAAAAATTATGGGCGCTATTAGGTAACATCGCCTTTACGGTGAAGAAAACATCGTTAGGAAACCTACGGCATAAAGTCACGTAAAAAGATCCAGTTACAGGGCTAGTTGCGAAAACACACAGTAAAAGTAAATAAATGTCATCGTGTATTTGAAGCTTTAGAAATTAGAGCTCAAAACAACACATGAGTAACAGACATACCTACGTACCTACCTACATTACAAAACTTTCGCGGTTATGTTAGTAGTAAATTAGTTAGTTGTGCAAATACTTGTTCACATTTGTTCATAATTTCATGAGCTTATTAGTCATTTACGGAAAAAAGCTGGCCTACTGAGCTTGAAGGCTGTATGGGAAACCCAACCGCTCGCCTTGCCACACCATCAGGAGGATTCTAAAGAAAATTAAGCAACTGCTAACGAATGACAAATTATTATAACCGTTTTGTTAGAAAAAGGCGCTTCTAAGATTACTTACCTACATTTGTCTGTACTTCTTCTAAGTAATATCAACTACTAAAACTACTATACTAGGTACCTACTAATACATACAACGTTTTTTTTAATTTCAGACTATAATATATTCTGACGTTTTGGTTCTTTGCATTTGACATTTTTTTTTACAATTAAACAATCCGGCTCTTCTGTTCCGGGAGAAAAATGTATCATCCTCAGCTGGTATCCGGAGCACAAAGGATCCACAATTCGTAACTCTTTGGGACTCCAGTTCGACACTCTCGATCTTTCACTTCCTTCTCTTTCTCTATGGGTTTTTTTGGCGTTTTGGCCGAATGTACCTATTTATTTGGTGTGTCGTTTAGTCTTGTAGGCTTTTAAAGTTACTTTCAAACCGAGCCATAATCGGTAAACAAAACAAGGAGAGTGTGGCGCAGTGGTAGCACTCGCCCGGCAAGCGAGGGGCACAGGTTCGAATCCTGTCATGGGAGAAGTTTTGATGATACGTTTCTCCTTGTAAAATATTTCTAGTAAAAATTCCTTGAGCAATAATAAGAAAAAAGGTGGTTTATTTGTTTCATGTCTCAAAAATGATAAATTTCTCGCCATGATGACCGAAGCAAGAGACGTGTGCGCCACTCATCTCCCTAATAAGAAGCTATTATTTGGCACTCTCTCATCATCAGCTAATGATACAAAAAGCGTAAAAATGCGAGTTATCAGGGTACCTACTTACTACCTAGGCTGGGTCTCTATATTAAAAATACCTATACTTACTACAATTCGGTTTAATAACGGAACATACCTAGACACTAGACATCATCTATAATTTCTCTTGATTTTATGTCTTTTAATGGAGAGTTTGATTTTTTTGACGTGCTTTATTTTTATAAATTTGGTGCTTTTTAATATTGGTGTAGGGTGTATTTGTCTGAACAAAATGATTATTTATTTTTTATAGGAATCTAATGTTTTTAAAATTTACGGAGGTCTTCTTACAATAGTTCGTAGCATTTAGATACCACCTTCTTCAAACGAAGTCTGAGGTTCGAAATATAAAATCTACAAAGTAAAAACAATTATTTTGAACCCACGATCATTTTTAGGGTTCCGTACCCTAAGGTAAAAACGGGACCCTATTACTGAGACTTCGCTGTCTGTCTGTCTGTCTGTCTGTCTGTCTGTCTGTCTGTCTGTCTGTCCGTCCGTCCGTCCGTCCGTCCGTCCGTCCGTCCGTCCGTCCGTCCGTCCGTCCGTCCGTCCGTCCGTCCGTCCGTCCGTCCGTCCGTCCGTCTGTCCGTCTGTCACCAGGCTATATCTCATGAACCGTAATAGCTAGAAGGTTGAAATTTTCACAGAAGATGTATTTCGGTTGCCGCTACAACAACAAATACAAAAAACAAAATAAAACAATTATTTAAAAGGGGCTCCCATACAACAAACGTGTTTCAAAAATAACAAGGAGTTTAGTTCAATGTGAGGTCGCTTCTGATTGGTCAGGACAAATCGAGTTGGTCATGGAATTCAAAATGGCTGCCCTATCTGTCAAATATACCAGTCTGCCTTACTTACCAAAGAGTTTCTTATAAGTTTCAGATTTTCTTTGTGCCAAGGTTTTTTTTTTTTTTATTGAGTGATTCGGTCGTTTGATGGGAGTAGAATCGAAGATAAATATTTCATATTTTCCTATAAAATTTAAAAATTGGTTGTTGTAAACCATTTTAGGGTTCCGTATCCAATTGTGATAGTGGTACGGAACCCTTTGTGCGCGAGTGTCGCACTTGCCCCGTTTTTTTTTTTGTTAACATAGAGTATACCTACCTAGCTCCGTTTTATGATTTATTTTGTAGAAACTTTTAT
The DNA here is from genome assembly GCA_958496205.1 of Idaea biselata. NCBI lineage: Eukaryota > Metazoa > Arthropoda > Insecta > Lepidoptera > Geometridae > Idaea > Idaea biselata. The sequence continues at coordinate 14,805,732 of OY292402.1, forward strand.
TGAATTAGAATGGTCGTAAGTCGTAAGCTTACTGATTGATTACAGAAACTAACCCAAGGTAAACCCCAAACATACCGTCAAAAGTTCCTTTCCTTCATCCGCAAAAATATCACAACCTGGATACGCAACTTACAGCTCTACCGTGCCCTGCTATCTAAGTAGGTACTGTTCGTTACAAAAACGAACCGTACTTCAGCAATCAACACAGAAGCCCGGCACCAGCGTAGTCATCGTCGAATGCCCCCACTGAAGCCACGCAGAAAGTAAAAGCAATGTCTTGGGTTCACCAGTAGCATTGCCTATACGCATGTCTTGCATGCCGCGCGTCTCACGCCGTCTTTAGGTGGTTCCGGTCGTTGAACCTCGCGCAGTCGCGGAGTAGTCAGTGAAAGTGATTGTGACGCAACCATGTTACATATGGACTGGTACGCGGGAAAATATTGCTTCTTCACTGTATACGGTCAGTACTTTTATGATGAGCTTCTTTCTTTTCTTTTCGTATAGCGGTGTGTCATCACCACTTTTCGTGTAGGTAGTGGTGTGGGGTGAGTTTTCAGGTCGCCCTTCACCCTAACGACTGTTATCAGAGATAACAAACGAGACCAACTGCTTGACATGCCTTCCGAAGCACGGAGGAGCTCGAGAAAATAAGTTTTTGCCACACAAATTATCGGTCACCCGTCCAAGTAATAACCGCGCCAAGCGTTGCTTAACCTGCATAACTGTTCAAATTCATCCAATACAACTAGGCCAATGAGCTTCTGATGAACTAGCTGGGTTCAACTGTTTCACTCGCGCTTGTCTTGATCCAGTGGAAAATTAAACTCTGTAGTTACGCGAGCAGGTGGCTGCTTCAGTTTTTTTTTTATTACTCGGGCTCTACTTGTTGGATTTCGAAATAAAATATACCTACCATGATCTCCCTTTAAAATAGAGCTTAGGTATAGTAAAACCTAAATTTAAAACGGTTTAGTAGTTATTAAATGTCTAAGAAACATAAAAACAGACAGACTTTAATTTCAAAATATATAATATTCAAAAATAGTCGGGTTAAAAGAACAGAAGCTTTACTTTCATCTCTAACTAACTCTTGCAGTTCATAAGCAGAGGTCTGTTTAGTTCTTACATTTGAATTGTTTGCCTTATTAAAATTGTTCATATGTCCAATAACATAACCTACATATACCTACTAGTTACCTTTAACTCAAAATAGTCAAGTAAAAAAGGACAGGGCCAAATTGTTACACAACACGTAAACAAATAACACGAAAATGACATTGTGTTCATCCATATGATTTTATTACCATAATCAGATCACTGGGTGGAGCAAATGGGATGAGACTGCATTGCTAAGTAGGTAGTGGGGGTAGAAGTAGATCAACAATCAATGAAAAGGGAAATTTCAGAATAGTCTAGGTATATCTATCTATACCTACTAAAAGAGGAAAGATATAGGTATATTTATAATGTATTTAAAAAAAAATTAGGTATAGGTAATATTATGTACTAGTACATACATTGTGTAGTTAGTTTACTCATAGTAATATGTATTTATCGCTGGAAAGCATATAACACACATAACATAACAAACAGTAACAGACACACCCACACATCAAAAGAGGATGCCCATTCATCGGCCCAGTTTTGGCGCCGTGTCAGAACGTTATGTAGTTGTAAAAATATATTTTAATTTTTGAGATTAATTTATGCGATTTGTAGCATTTTTTCAACCTAGAATCCTAAATGGTACTAATTAAACGTTTAACTGAACTACCGCCTCCGCCATTGCGTCTTCCATATTGCACCAAAACGACAAAATAATCTATAAAGGAGTTTCTATTACGATAAACTCGAAAGTTCGCGTGCTTACCCGACCTCTTTGGTTCGAGAACAGAAGTCTAACCTCAATTTCAGCAATATAAATAGTTAGATTTCTCATTATCCAGTGTGAATAAAAACTAAAAGTTTTCACAGGATAAAACTACAATTATGTGCCTATCGAATAGTGCTAAAACCGTTCAGACACGTCTATTTTTGGGCATTTTCTATATGGGCCTGGAGTCCCTGAGAAAATGAACAATTTCCTTTGCTCAATTTACAAATTAGGACTTTTTGCCAAATTCCCACCGCCAGAGGATTGGAGTCATTACATACAACGATCGTTTTCGTCATCAGACTCTCTCGCACTTTGGTACACATTAATGACCGCGCTCGGGGTGGGAACCCGGCCTTACGATCCAACAAACCGATACCTCATCGTTACGACATCATTACTCCATCCGATGAAGCGTGCTCGATCAACCAATCGATTACACTTATTTTACTATCGATTTATAGATTTCACGTAACTTTATCAAAGCCGACAGATTATCTTATTTTATATTCTTATATCTTACTATCCTACCATCTTATATAAAACTAGCTGCGTCCCGCGGTTACACCCGCGTAACTCCAGATCCCGCGGGATTTTCCTAAACCCTTTCTTAGTGAATTGAATGCCTACACATCACAAAGAACACATTATCCAAATTTGATGTCTCTATTTATAGGAGCGGTTTGAGCTCTGCGTTGATATAAAGATCAGTCAGGACTTTGAATTTTATATAATAGAAATATGCACCGTATGAAGTCGGGGCGGGTCGCTAGTATATATAATAACAAACGAAGTTAACTGAACCAAACTGGACAATAAACATAATAAACCACATACCTACTATATAGTTTACCCTGGAGGACCTACAGGCGATTCCTGCAACAATTGCCAGTAAATCATACCTACTACCTACATCTGTAGCTGCGTTATGAAACAGTTACTTACAATAGCACCTCTGTGGCCAGAACACATTATGGTCTGTGGTTAGGGTTGCCATACGTCCGGAATTTTCCGGACATGTCCGGAAATGTAGGTCTTCATCCGGAAAAAGGAGGAGGGAATCCTAATCTGTCCGGAATTTCTACAATTTAAGGAAAAAGTTAACTTCTCATATTTACAGCTCCTGAAATATTTTACAAGGAGAAATGGATTATCAAAAAATCCCCCATGACAGGATTAGAACTCGAATTAGTCGGTAAACAAAACAAGGAGAGAGTATAATCATTAATTTTGTTAGACAATGGCCTAGTGAAATTAATGATTATACTTTAGATTTCCACTTAGGGAACCTAAATATTTTCATGCACGATGTACCTATTGCCCAGAAGTCCGGAAATTTTATCTAATGTCCGGAATTTTCTCCGGCGGCATTTCCATTTATTGATCTGGGAACCCTATCGGTGGTCGATTAGTTAGAGGGTAGCGGGTACCTAACAGTTGTTTTGACATATCGATTAGGAAGTAAAACGGGGTTAAAGATCCCTTAGTGCTTTACTGCATTTATAATCTTCTATTGTATCAAGAATCAAGAATCAAGAATATTTATTGAATAACTGTGTACATTAAGGTGACATGGAAATGTGTTATAAGTATCAACAGTTTGTCCATCCCGGACATACAATATTATAGTAACTTAATCTAAGCATTACTTCTAAATAAAAATTAACAATGATTAACATAATTAGAGTCAACAAATGAATCTTATGTAAAGTAAACATCTAAATCTAAATATTCTTTGACACTGTAGAAAGCCTTTGAGATCAACCATTTTCTTAGTCTATTGCGGAATATGTTGCCTTCTAGCATTTTTATTTCTAGTGGTAAATTATTAAATATTATAATAGCAGAAACGAAGGTGCCTTTTTCATACATTGCGTTATTTATTTGATGGTAACAGATATTGTACTTAAATCGACCGACAACCACGCGTTTGTGGCGCGTCGCAGGTTGCGGGTTCGTTCCCGCCGGGCCAAGTATCTATGCGTTGAGAGCGGTGTTGGTCTAGTGGTAGATAACTCGACTTTCATTTCGAGGGTCATGCGTTCGAATCCTGGTCGACCACTCACCAATGTCTTTTTCTTTAAGAAAAAGGTATGTGCCTTATTAACAGCGCTCTTACGGTGAAGGAAAACATCGTAAAGAAACAATGTCCCAGGCACTACACCGCCATAAATAGCATGGGTTAAAAGTTGCTTGCGTTGTATAAATCTTCTAAGATAAGATAAAAATGCCAATTATTATAGTACTACCTTATCTATACCTATACGGTACCCCGGCACCTACATACTCCGTTCCAATATCTGGATAGTCGCTCAAGCAAGAATCGAGCCGGGTTCCGAATCTGTTACCTTTCATACCAGTCACAAACAGGAGTATTATGATCGGTTATCATTTGTAAATGCCACCCGAGTTACGTTCGACCCCTGACATTTCAGTGTTTTGTGTTGTGACTTGTGAAGGATATAGTGAACTATGACATTTAAAAAGTCCTGAATAACTGTCCTCAACGTTCGCGCGTTCCCCGCCTATTGTTTTCCATTACAGGGATAAATTTAAATAAAAATGTCGGCTTTACGGAAGGCCACTTATTTCCCCCGGTGAAGCTACAGCCTTCCTTCCATTTATTATTATTTTTGTTGAAATTAAAGACATTTTTCGGTTTAAGTCGCGGTCGGCCGCGTCTAAAACCGAAAAATGTCTCGAAACTTTGAGCGTTGACACAATGCTAAAAGTTATAAACACCATGCGATTAAAACCGAAAAATGGTTTTAATTTGAAACTTTATCTCACAGCAAACTTTACGTGTCATAGAGATATTCTGAATGTGGTCATCTACTTTTGATGCAGGCTGTACTGCTTGGCAATTTAGGTAAAATGCATTAGAATGCAAATCAAACGTTATGTTTATGAATCGGACACTAAGTGAACGGTATCTGTAACAGTTGTGCCACAAACGCACAATAAACACCTCAGTCCTGTTAAACTACCAGCTGTACTTATTAGAATTCATCGGACTTATTTGTACCTTGCAGGGACTAACAATGTAGAATTGTAGAACTTGATCCGTACTAGCCGTGTTACAGGGTGGGGTTTTTGAACATCCCAATCTATTAAATGCTTTGTCCTGATTGACTCACTGACTGATGGATAAAAGCACAGCCTAACCCAATGATAGTGGAGAACCTCACTATAGGCATGACAAACTAACTTTGTGGAAAAAAACTAGGGTTCATGAATTTCGGGACAGTAAAGTGTATAATTACCGGACACGGGACCACACCTAAAACTCCGGGACTCTACCAGAATTCCCGGTCATCTTATTCCGTACAGAATGTCCTAAAGAAATACACGAACGCCCTTGTTGCACCCAATGCCTTAATTTTTGATTATTTATTGTTCTACTGCTTTTCCTAAATGACCTAAACTCTTTTTTTTCACTTTGCGCCCAAGAACAGGTTTATCATCTCAGACGTCCTTTATTTTAAGTATAGAAAACAAATAACTTTGTATAATGGAGTACTACCTATTATTTTACTTTATTGAATTTCTAAGTTACGGTACCTTGTCCGTTAGCTACATATTCTACCTCAGTTAAGTCGGCGATGGACGTTCGGTTCTAAGCCACCACCCTGTATGCAATCAAAGGTATGTGTGTTGTACCTCTAAGTGCATATTTCCGCCGCGCGCCGCCACGCCGAAGCCGGGCGAATGTTAATTAAAGTTTCACTGTTTCTTGCCACCTTTGCTCGCTGCAGGTTGGTTACAACTAACACCTAGCTTGCTTTCGCAGACAATTATGCACTGTCACTCTTTTTCCTCGTTCAAGCGGAAAATTAACGCCTGTTTTTTTGGTTTGGCCACAGATTACATTAATAGTAGGCACAAGTAGTTTGGATGAATCTAATGAAGTTTCCTGGGAATAATTTGTATGGGATTTTTTTATAGATTTTTATTATTTTTATTATATACCTACTTATTATTTGTCAGCGCATTTTGTTCCACTGCTGGGTAAAAGCCTCTTTTCCTTCTCTCCTTTTTTATTATTAGATTTTATTCCAGACGGTACCGTGGGAATATCGAGATCAAAAGAAGCCTATGTTACTCCTTGATAATTTAGCTTTCTATTGGTGAAAGATTTTTTCAAGAAGAAACAAAAAATCAATTAATACTAACAAATGGCCACTACTTCTACATTGGACCACTTTTATATAAGACCACTTTACTTCTACCTACTTTGAAGTGAAATGATTGTTTCCGAAATGAAACCAAAGTTGATCGAAAATAAGGCAGGATATGAAAAATGACAACAATAAAGAAAACTACATAAATGAACTTATGTAATTAAATTGACTGTCTGCACATAAAATTCAGCCAATCGAATCGAATAGAAATAATGAGAAAACTACCGGTGAAAACTACTCGGGCTATTAGATTGGGAAGGCTGGGGATTATGGCGCCTGCCCTAACAATTATATTAATGAGTTCTTTACATAGAATAAGAGAAGATGTTACGTATGATCGTTACTCTATGAATGGAGGCACGAAGCGTGGAAATAAATACTTTTATCCAAAGACAATAGGGGAACAGACGAAGACACGTGAACAAATTGCAAGGCAAAAGAAAAGCACGCTTTCCAACACTTTCGCCCGCATTGATTCACAGATTACATTTACATTTTATTTTTAGGATATTATTTAATCAATAGATTGACTATTTTAATCAATGCAGAAAACTAGAAATGTTCAATACTCAATGTCCGTTGATCCATTGTCCCAACAAAGAAAGATGTAGGTAGATTTGGTTGAATCCAAAATGGACGGAAAAGCCCGCCAGCTCCCCGTCTATTTATTACTACTAGCAGCGGCCCGCAGTTCTACCCGTCTAAGTCCCGATCCCGGTTCCTAAAAAGTAGCCTATGTGTTGCTGGCTGCATCTCCAGCTATCTATACAGACCGAGTCGCATCGCAATCGTTAACCGGGTTTGCGTGGAGAAGTAACAAACACTAGTAACTTACACAGTTTATAATATTAGTAGGATATGATAATTTGCGTATTGGAACTATTTGGAACACGAACGAGATCGCTTAGTGCTACGACTTAGGCCGTTAATGGTAACAAGCCGAAGCCAAGAAACCTTTTTTATCCAAACCAAGAAACAAAATAAAAAAAAATATATAACTGAAAACCACTTTTAAAATAAAAAACCGGGCAAGTGCGACACTCGCGCACAAAGGGTTCCGTACCACTATCACAATTGGATACGGAACCCTAAAATGGTACAACAACCAACAACTACAAATTTTTAAATTTTATAGGAAAATATGAAATATTTATTTTCGATTCTTACTCCCATCAAACGACCGAATCACTCAAAAAAACACGATTTGTCCTGACCAATCAGAAGCGACCTCACATTGTACTAAACTCCTTGTTATTTTTTAAACATATTTGTTGTATGGGAGCCCGTCTTAAATATTTGTTTTATTTTGTTTTTAGTATTTGTTGTTGTAGCGGCTACCGAAACACATCTTCTGTGAAAATTTCAACCGTCTAGCTATTACGGTTCATGAGATACAGATGGACAGACGGACAGACGGACAGACGGACAGACGGACAGACGGACAGACGGACAGACGGACAGACGGACAGACGGACAGACGGACAGCGAAGTCTCAGTAATAGTGTCCCGTTTTTACCCTCAAAATCAAAAAATCTAAAATATTTATTTCTCCAACTTAGGTTATACAATAGTTTGTAAGTGACTAGACCCCCTTTTTAAGTAAACAATACTTGTACCAAGAGGGCCTACTCCTCCATATCTAAAGTTACATTTGTAATGTCCTAAGTAAATTACACAGTTAAAATATACCTATATATTAATTGTAATTATTACATATATTTGAGGGTGGTACACATTTAATCACTCATATTTGACAGAAAGTAACACTGCGCAGGAAACAAATAACTTGTCATTAGTGTGCCATCGGTGTACATACGTGTTATCAGTTTGTTCCTTTGAAATAACGTGTTAGTGTGTGCGTGATGTGTGGTACAAGTTAAAAACTTTCAATTTTAGAATAGAATAAGATTTACAATGTATGTTATGTGTGAGGATGGGTGAGTAATATGATGTGCATCTAACTTATGTGAAACAAGTTTATTTATTCATTACATTCCGTACCCTTTGGGTACGGAACCCTAAAAATGACAAAAAAACCTGATACACCTGAACTAACAATTTACTATGTTAAGCTTCCCCACTAGATAGCCTCTAGGCATTCCAGGCTGGGTCCGCTGTACCGGTCGACCACCAAGGGCACCTCCCAGGATCAGACAGATCGTGTCCCCAAACTCTAGTGTTCGGTTCTCTAAAAAGGAGAGCGGCTTCGTACCCACTGACCTGAATTATATGGACAGGAGGTCTTGCGCTGAATTTTGTGTCTATTTGATCTGCGCCATGTTGCGCTGTTTTATATTGAAAGTGATGGTGACCGTCTCCGGAACTATTAATTCCATGGACGGTCACCATCACTTTCAATAGAAAACGTGCGACAACAGCGCAACATGGCGCAAATCAAATCGGCACAATGATCTAATGTCATTTTATATGTTAAAGCAATTCCAGCGTATTTGTATAGTTTCATTTCAGTGTTCGTGCCCAAGTGACACTACCAAAAAAACCGAACAACCTTCGTCGTGGGTAATATGATGAGACATTCGGAATCATAACAACGCCGCACCGTTATGTGATGTGCCCAAATACTCAATGCAAGCCGGATGCAAAATGTTGCAATCTTACTGCTTACTCTGACCGAACATTTTACAAATATTACACTAAAAACTAATGGGTTTGTTTGTTTAAAAGTACATGGTCATTTTCTTGTTATAGGGAGGTAGGTAGGTAAGTGACAAAGATGAAAGACTTTTTCTTTTTTAGTTATCGCTGCATGGAAACCATGAAAGCTGAAGCTAATGTCCATTTTGTAATACAATTATCTTGTAGGTAGATGAACGATGGTCAGAGATTCAACTTCTGGAAAACAAATAAGATAGCTCTTCTTTCTGGGGAAGTTGGTATACGAACAATAAATTCAAGCAAAAAAGTAGAACTTCAGTAGGTATACCTAGGTACTACAAAATGTCAAGTGACAAAAAAACTTCAAAAAATCCAAGTACCTACCTACTCGACACCAGACAACAAGCCCAAAATACTCCAAATTCGGCATTTTGGCCTCCAGTTGTCTTCACCAGCCGTTCAGACAAATATCGGTCGATCAGATAGACATTGTTTGAGGACCCGACCCCCACGATCCCAAAGTCACCACTCCAAATGGCTCCTACTTAATTATTTTTTAAAGACCAAACTCGCTTACCTACCTAATGCTATCTAGCACCGAATAGTAGCAAAATACCCACCACAATCCCAGGCTAACGCGCACGAGTGAAATCACAGGCCATAGCTCGTTATACCTAAAATTATCTTGACGTTGTTTCCGGTTCAAGTTCAAAAGATAATTTACCTACTATCTAGGTAGGTACCTAATGCTTGCCTCACTGACCGCGTTGCCTGTGAAAGTGATGATGTCATCTTTCGCGCATTTTATGTAACCGTCAGCTGTCAGGTTTGCGCGCGCGATTCTCTTTTTGTTAGTTAACTACTTGATAATGGTTTTAGAGCTTTTGCAGCTTATTAAATTTAGCTAATAGCTCTACTTACCCGATTCAGGGTTAGTTTTTGACCCTATTTTTGGTCGCAATTTGGATATAGTGGTGTCAACTCGCGTTTCTGTACACCATGTTGAGACAACACGACCAAATACTGCTGGTCTGATTTGGCGCAATGGCATTGCCATTCAGCGTGGCAATGCGGCCAGCATTTTGGACTCGCTGCCAAGTGTCAAAGACTTGGATTTATTTTGATTAGGTCTATCTTTTTGAAACTTAAACATTTTCTAAATTACATTAGAAATCGGTTCTACATTAAGCACACTCTTGTATCACATTGTAACCAAAATACCAATTTGCCATCGCTCGGATGATGATGATGAACCAAGATACCAATTTAATAATCTTCAAATGAATTCGATAACGTTGGTGATCCTGGTCATGTTCCAAATGAAGTCGGTAACGTCAGGTCATCCAACCACCGATACGACCTTCAATCGGCGCACGCGCACCCAATGCTAATAGGCGGACTTTCCGACAGAAACCGGGTCAAATGTTATGAAATTCAACTGTTACAGTGCTGATACGTATCTATTTGTTTACAGCTCATTAAGTTTTAAAACATGTAGGTACAAATTACTGATTATGTATTCTGTGACAATATAGCTAAACTTATTTTTGAAATACCTCCCTAAATTACTATAGGTAGGTAGGACAGTTCTTCTTCTTTTCGTGTAGATAGTGTGTCCACCTGGTGTTAGACTTTTTAGGTCGCCCTAAGGCCTCTAACGTGGCATAACGACTTCTATCGGAGATAACAACCGGGTCCAAGTGCCAGTAGAGAGGATAGTTTTAAAGATATGTACCAAACTAATTTATCATCATTCATGACAATTTCGACAAAACAAAAACCAGTGCCGAGAAGTAGAAGGAGACCACTAGACACATGGTGGGCAAGCATGACATGCTTGTCCACCATGTGTCCAGTGGTCCCAGTGTCAGTTGACATTGTCAAAGCTGATGAAGTCACACAATTTAGACCATCCGACAACCCAGGATCGTACGACCTGGCGCAAAAATACGAGGAGACCCGACCCCGGATAAACTGGGACAAAAGAGGTGAGAAGAAGAAAAAAATCAAGTGCACTGAAGGTTAATTACTTCTCCAAAATGCAAAGCTCACGATCGAAACGCACGACCTAGTATGACATCCTACCAACCAATGGCAATGAATATTAAAAAGCAAATTTCCAATGTAACCGGTAAACAATTATTTTGTCATAGGTTGTTGTTCACCTATAGCTTGTCGGTTAACAGAATAGCTAGGTACATAATTGATGGAACCGCATACGTAGAGAGGTACTTTAAAACAATTTGAAACACTCTCTTGAATTACTGGTCGGTCAAAGACTTACCTGTACCGCTCGCACCGTTTAAAACAATTTAGTTACACCTCTCATGTGGCCAGAATTAATTACGCAGTTACGTGTAATTTCAGCTATCGATAAACGAAGATTATGAACGCAATATTTTTATTATTTGCAATTTTTAACAATGCTGATTACAACGTAAGAAATCTGCGCCGGAAGATATACTTATTCTTGATCTTTTCGTGTAGTGGGGTGTCTCACCTAGTGTTAGAGTTGTCAGTTCGCCCTAAGGTCTTTAACTTGACCTAACGACTGCATACTGAGATAGAATGTACTAAACTCATAGGACTTTTATGTACGTGGAGTATAGGTAAGATACTCTTACTATGAGGGTTGTCGGTCGACCCATACAAGTTTCAACTCAGGCACAACTCCCAAGGTCACACTGCCTATTTGAAGTTCAGTTTCCTTTACTACATTAAATCATTGAAAACCATTTTCTCAATAACTATGCGTTACTAAGAAAAGCTAATTCCATCAAAAAGTCTTATTATTACACCCTTACAACACAAGATCACTTGCATTGCAAGTCCGTCTTTTGTCTGCTTTTTTAATCCTAGTTTTTGTTGCGGAGATTTTTTCCCCGCAGTGCACCCATTGTAAAGAGAACAAGACAGCCCCTACCTACCTCTATCTACACGACGCGGTATGTCTCAAGTGGAACCATAACTAGATTATGTAAGAGCATCATTATTACTGCTTTCTTGTGAGTCACGCACGGCCGTCGGTGCCGGATCATCGCAGCGACGCGACGATGCGGACGTGATCTGTGTGTTGTAATACTTTGCTTGTACCATATTAGATGATTGCATACAACAAACAACCGTATAGTTCTAAAGAAGCATTGAGTTTCTTAACAGCGTTTTTTCAATTAAGTGGAAGTCCGTAAGACAAATAAAACATATAGAGACTGGTCAAGAATCGGGACTAAAAACTGAACATTACTTTTATCTAGATTTTTCTTCTGTTTTCGCGATGTGTATTGAAATTAAAGACATTTTTCGGTGAATGACAAATCACATCTCAGTCAATTCTGAAGAAGGGACATGTCAAGTTTGTAAAGGTCTCGAAACGTTGAGCGTTGAAACAATGCTAAAAGTAATACTTAAACCGAAAAATGTCTTTAACTTCAATAATTATTAGTATTGTTATGCAGTTCCGAAAAATAACGCCTAATTCTATCAATCTAATATAATCTAATCTAATGTCTGTAATTTTTTAACAACTTTCGATTATCATGAACTACCTACCTACTTATTAGCAATTTTGAAAATCTGAATGTAGTCTTCGAATTTTGGTTCAGTTGAAAATCATCGCAATTGCAGAAACACACGTGTAAGTTTTCAGCAGTCAAAGGGAGGGAAAGTTCATAAGTACACGTTGCTAATTGTAACAAAATGTTAACATCATCGTGGTATAATACTTTCAGCTAGGACAAAGCTAAACTTCGAAACAATCACACATGTGACTCAACCGCTCTCTGGCTTTCACGAAACTAAAACAAAAGGAGGAAAACTTCAGCTCCAAGAACACATTACATTTTAGTCATCTAATTGTTTTCATTCTCTCCAAAATGACATGATAATAACCTCTTTTGGAGTCCATTGCTCTTTCTTTTGCGTTTTAGGTTTTAAAAGTACATTTAAAACAAGATAATTTTATTCAAAGTGGTTTTTAATACAACTTTCACTGTTTCTGCAATAAATAGCAAATACGGTCAGAAAGGCGTAGGTTTACAACTTTTTCTTAAATCCTAATATGTACCCGGATAAATGTTACTAATACCTCACTATATTTTCTACTTACCAAAATGAATGAAGGCAGCATTTCGAAACGAATTTAAGTAAAGTATCTAAAAAGTATTAAAAGTATTAGTATAGGTATTTACTTATAATAAAGTTACGTGTTTTTGTAAAATGTACATACTTAAGTAGGTTATTAAATCGTGTTTTAAATACTAATACCTACTAGACGGGTCTATAAAACGATCATTAGACCTGTCCTTTTGTATGGTAGTGAGGCGTGGCCATTGCTTGAGCGACATAAGCAGGAGCTGCGTGTCACGGAGATGAAGATGCTGCGCTGGATGTGTGGAGTGACGCGAAAAGACCGCGTCAGAAACTCCCGCATCAGGGGCAGCCTTCATGTCCGAGACATTGCAGACAAACTGCAAGAATGCCGCTTACGGTGGTACGGCCACGTTCTACGGAAACCGGCCAGTTACGTGGGAAACAAATGTCTTGCTATGGCGCCTCCGCCCGGCCGCGGCAGATTGGGAAGACCCAAGAAGTGCTGGCTTGACGTTGTAAGATCGGATATGCGTGAAAATGGCCTCACTACGCGGGATGCCGAAGATCGTGCGAAGTGGAGACGTAAAAATAGGAAAGCGGACCCCGGGCTCTCGAGAGAGATGCAACCGGGAACAACGCTCGGATGATGATGATGACATTTTATCTCGATAACCTAGCAGGATCGAACGCCAGTGACACCACGGGGCACGGGGCTCTGTTATTTCGTTTATGCCCAAATAGAGAATTATGTAATTTCTTCATTCATTGACGGTATTATCTTTTAACTTCCGTAGTTTATACGTAAAGTACTTACATAAGATTTCAGGCATGTCTTTCTATTATATTACCTAGATAGTAACCTGACCTGAATTACTTTTACTGCGTTCATATACCTACCTACTTACAGGTAGAGAGCTAGTTCCGCTTGCGCTGGGCACCAGCGCTGGTAACCTGCTTTTTACCTGGAGTTCTAAATACACACTATCAAAGTAGTGTAATTATCGCATGAGGGATTACCTATGTTATTAACATTTTTACTATTTATGTTCCAGGAATACTGGTTCTAGCAACTGTTTCAAGATGCCAGTATCCAGTGCATCATCCGGGTAGGTACGCATCACTCGATCTCCTCAACTTTAAACCCGCATTCTTACTCGTATTCTGCCTACATAATCCACGTTGTTCTTTCCAGTTCAGTTCCACCAGAACCAACATAGCTGGCCGTCACAACCCCAAGGAAACCCGCCATGGCACCAGTTCCCAGCACCGAGAAAAAGAACTCCAGATCTTCAAGAGCAGTTCGCGAGTCACCCAGCTTACAGCTACAACACGGGTCCCTTCGGGCCACGGCCTCACTTCAACTCAGCGGCCGATTTCCAGCAGTACCAGCCTCCATATTTTCAAAGCAGATCGTCTATAGACTTAGCGACTGGAGAAACTATTCAGAGTGATGGAAGGTTACTATCAGATTCAGCATTCACGAGAATATCAGAGACATTGGGCGCTATCAACACTGTAGGACATTATCTAGTCGACATGGTGAACGATGAACGAGACAGCAACGAAGAAGATCCTAACCTGCAACAACTACCACAAGCGATCTACACCATCAGCAAAAACGTTCTAGGTCGAAACGTCACTGATAAAATCGCCCCAATAGTCAAAAAGGCTCTACCAAAAGTCCTTCCAGATGCACCGATCACGAAAATAGCAACAGCAAATGACAAAAACGACGAAGTAAAATTCTGTACTACACCTGAAGGCCAGGAAGGTATTTGCGAAGATTTGAGAAACTGCCCTCAGCTTTTACTAAACCTAGTAAATCTCCGTGAGTCGTTATGTTTCAAAGACTTGTTCGTGCCTGGAGTATGCTGTCCAAAAGACGCTATAGTAACCACCACATCACCGCTGGAAAGGCCAGTTGTAGCAACGACGAGTAAGCCGACTTACTTAGTCCCAGTGACAACGCAACGACCAAGACCTATCACTACGAAGAGACCTTCGGCAGTCCAAGTTTTGACGACGAGGAAACCAAAACCCGCCACGACAACAAGAAGACCGAGTGTAGCAACATCGCCGACGACACCACGACCGGTCAGGACTACTACGTTCTACACGGTTCCTCCACCTATTGTAGCTAACTTCTCTGGTATTGTGGATGAGAACGGTAAGATTGTTTGTCATGCATGACTTATTTATAGAGTGTCTTTAAAAGTGTTGAATAATAAATTGTATGGGTGATCTTAGCACACTTTACGAGTCCAGAATGTCGTTAATTCCAGATGCAATTTCAGTTTCAATCCCAATTTTAAATATTTGAATCTTGTTTTAAGTAAAATCTGAATTGTTATGCTTACAAATATCTTATTTTAAAATTTCCAGAGTGTGGTCAACGGGAAGACGAAGGTGGTCGCATCGTGGGCGGTACGGAGACGACCCCAGGCGCCTGGCCGTGGATGGCCGCCATCTACCTCCACGGCACCAAGCGCAGAGAGTTCTGGTGCGGAGGCACGTTGGTTGGGAAGCGGTATGTCCTAACCGCTGCACATTGCACCAGAGACTCTAAGCAAAGACCGTAAGTACTGCCCATGGTTGTATTGTGTTTTCCTACGTAACAAAGGATTCCCCCCATGCCATCTGGTTCTGGTTCGAGAATCAGTAGATCCATATGTCCTGATCTACCGACTTTCGAACCAGATTGTCACGCCATGCATCGTTTCCTGGGCCTACCTCTACAACCTTAGCGTTTTCGAGGTACTCGTTGCTAATCTGTTTGGCTACATTCTGTGGATTCGGCACACGTAATTAGTCCAGTCCCCGATATAGCCCCGAATAACTGATAGCCCTTGTGGCCAAGGGCTATAAGCTTGTGATCTCCATTTAACAACATTTTTCCAATTTCTATCAGTTTAGGGGCTCGACATCTCTCATGTCGATTTCGACAGGTTAATGTTACTGGCTTACTGGATTGACTTAGTAGCAGAATAGCTCCATGTAAAAGCTCATTACCACGATTCTCCCTGTCTCCAGGTTCCCTCCCCGACAGTTCACAGTTCGGCTGGGAGACGTGGACTTGGCCCGGGATGATGAGCCCTCCAGGCCGGTGACGCTGCGAGTGACTGCTGTGAAGGCCCACGAGCAGTTCTCCAGGATCGGCTTCTACAATGACATCGCTGTGCTGGTCTTGTCTGGTGGGTTATCTTTGAAGGCTATTTGCATATTTTCAAACAAAAATCAATTGAGAATGGGTATTTTGGATGCTTCTCGAATTATCTTTCAAAGACATAGAACTGGTGCGCCGATTGCGAGCCAGAGGTACCCCATTCTATCTGGCTTACCCTTAATACTACGATATACTACTAAACTAGATTACGAAGAAAGATGGTGAATTGCATATTCAAAGTTACATTGGTTTTTGAAAATGGGTTATAAATTATAAAGCCAATGATGCCTCAGTGCCCCAGTGTATCAGTTAAGTCGGTTCTTGTTTTTTTTTCATAAAAACATTCCCTCTCAACTTCCAGAAAACGTCCAAAAGAACAAATACGTGATCCCAATCTGCCTCCCGTCCGGGGAACTGCTCCAGCGCACGTACGAGCGCGCGCTGGCGTCCGTGGTGGGGTGGGGCACCACCCGGTACGGGGGGGGCGAGTCCTCGCGCCAGCTGGAGGCCAAGCTGCCGGTCTGGAGGAATGATGAGTGCGATAAGGCGTACTTCCAGCCCATTACGGAGACCTTCTTGTGTGCTGGGTATTCGAGGGGAGGGGTTGATGCTTGTCAGGTATGGAAGTTTATATTATGGGATATATTAGATTTAGTCTAGATTTAGAATAACAATAATGTTATTTATAGAAAATAAATATTAATCTTTTAACAAATCCAACTTAATATTATAATAAAACTGAAATTGTGTGAGTATGTATGTGTGTGTTTGTTAATCAATCACGTCAAAACCGCTAAACCGATTACCATTAAACTCGGTATATAGATAGCTGGAGACCTGGAAAAACACATAGGATACTTTTTATTCCGATATTCCCTCGGAATCGGGACTTACGCGGGGAAAACCGCGAGGCGCAGCTAGTTAGGTATACTTACCTTGTATTCAACTGGAGACAGGATTTTCCAATTTTTTACAACAATTTAAATTGAGCCTAAGACTTAATAAGCCGCAACGAAGGCATGTCGCCGTAGCGTCGTTTAATCCTTTTGCAACCATCGCCTATTCTGTGGATATAACAAAGAATTTTGCATAGTATATACGGTACAGACTATATCGATACCGGAAATTTCAATTGTCGTAAAGGACATTTTGGCCAAAATGAGTTAATTATATATTTGGAATCAACGTCGCGAGCTCTATCGATTGGTATATTCAAATTTATAATATCTTTAAAAATGAGCTTTTTGGAAACCTTTTACGACCTGAATTTTGAACAGATTTTTTTACGATTTGGGGTGTATGGTAAAAAGAATTTTTATAAGTGACATTTAACTGACATTCAATAATGTAGTAATTATTGTGTTATTGTGTTATACGACCTTTTGTTTGAGTGAAATTGCAAGTAGCGCAAAATAAATTCAACAAAAACATGGTAAATAAGTATCCTATTTTTAATTAATTTTGGTTTGTTAAAATCCAATTTTTTATTTTTAAAATAAACTACTAACACTACATTTTGAAATCAAAACGTCTTTTTCAAATAACAACAAAAAATATCAAAAAATATGTGGGAATAATGATATAACGAACAACCGAATGTCTTCAAATATGTCCAAGTGTGGTATTAAATCAAAGAGTATAACTTTTGTGACAACAATATGACAATTATCATTATAAGAATCATCGTTCAAATAAGATAACTTGCCGAGTTTGGGTATATTAAACTAGTTTTGAGTAGTATACATTGGAATTGGTAATTTCCGAGGTTTGATGATTAAACATTTTGATCAAAGTCTTTGACCGAAGGAACTATATTTTAACCTTGGATTAATTAATCGTATTCTAAATACTGAAGAATCAGGTAACATCTATGTCAGAAGAAGGTCACAGGAACACATTAACATAAGCAAGACAGTCTTATCGCATTTAGACTCAATGTAATCTCCCGTATATTACGAATATTCGTAATATACTGGAGTATCAGGTGATATCTTAGGTACTAGAAGGAAACTACAGGAACATATTATCCAGTTAAGATAGTCATATCGCACTTGGACTCAAGATAATCATATTGATGAGCAGATATTCTAGATACTGAAGAATCAATTGAAAAATAAGATGCCAGAAGGGAGCCACAGGAAGGCATTATCTAGACAATACAGTAATTTCGTTAAATCTTTTAAGGCTTGCCATTCCAAACAGTTATACTAAAATAACCTTATATCATTTGGCTCAAATAAGAGTTTTGAGGGGAGAAGATGTGATTATTAAATTCAAAGCTGTGCAAATTTCATTAAATCATTCTTTAAAAAATTCACATTCAATTATTAGCTGATAATTCTAAAAATTAAGTTGATTTTTACAATCGCAACGATTACATACTATTAAAATGGATTACATACACAAATATTTCGATTAATAAATAATAAAATAATAAAAAACTTTATATTTCACTATGTTTTACTGCCTAATTAAGATATTCTAACTAGGTATTCAGTCGTCTTTGGCACTTTTACCCCCTTAGACCCTGATTTAATTGCCTTGTACAACCCATTGCTGATCAGATTTGGTCCTTACGACACATATAATTCCATCTTAACCAATTTTTGTGGCTGTAAAGTACTTTAGTTATTTTTTTTTAGGGTGTAAAGGCATATTTTATTAAATTTGCAGGGTGACTCCGGAGGGCCACTAATGCTGCAGCTAAACGGGCGCTGGACTCAGATCGGGGTCGTATCTTTCGGGAACAAGTGCGGCGAGCCGGGGTACCCCGGGGTCTACACTAGAGTCACTAGATATGATCACTGGCTTAGGCAGAATCTAAGGGATTAGGAACAAGGGTGTTTAGAATAGAAGGATCTTTCGTTATAACGATCAAAAATAAAGCAGAGTGTAACTGCGAATAACGTGAGGTTTCCAAGCTTAAAATACACAATGACACTTACACTGGCACTTTACCTAAAACAGACCACACCTACAGCAACATAATAAAAAAATGCGTGCATTTGTCCTATAGGTTTGGTTTAAGGTAAAGTGTAAGTATAAATGTCATCGTGTATTTTAAGCTTTACATAACGAAATATGTGGCATTCATTTTAGAGTTATTTTCACAAAAAAAAAACGCAGGCAAAGCGGTACATCTATCTATTTGATAAAGTTAAATTGCTTTCAGTAACTGCTGCGAGAGTGCATTTGTGAAATTTAATTTATAATATAATGCATGTCACGTGATTCGTAATGGAAATTTTGCTAATGTGCGTTGTTAACTATAACCGTAAAGCTCAAAATACACGATGACACTGACACTTTACCTAAAACAGAAAGAAATTCATGCATGTGTACCGTAGACTGTAGGTGTGGTTTTAGGTCAACTGCAAGTGTCATCGTGTATTTTGAGCTTTACTATTGACTGTAACGGTAAAGCTAAGAATACACCGAGTGTCTTGACATAAGAAACTCGATGTATACCTTAACATGTGTCTACCGCCCCAATAACTTTTGCAACAAATGTGTCGTTCGATATCAAGTGTCGTTGCCGTGCCGTGTAGACAATACTTGCGCGGTGTCTGAGACTGTCGCTCGTTTCAGTCCTTCACGAATAAGAATACGTTATAAATACTTTAGTACTAAAATATTATGTAAAATACTTAACAATTATTAAGGAATAGTAGTCTGGCAGATATGTACCTAAACCGTGGTTGCAGTGGTGATAGATGATAACTTGTTATAACTTTTAATATATCTGTAGAATTATTTTTAAGAGGAAAGTCTCCATTCTCTTTCTCCATATATAAACGTAGTTTAAATTTTCCTCCCTGGATAAAGACATTAGAGTAAATATGTTTATGCCATAAAACCTATATCTGTCATCATGAGTCATGCATGACAGATATAGGTTTTAAAAAAATAAAAAGGTAGATGCAATGTCATGACTCATGACAATGCATCTACCTTTTTATTTTTTTTTATTTTCTAATTAAAATAATAATAAAAAATAATAAAATGAAAAAAAATAAAAAGGTAGATGCATAGTCATGCATGACAGATATAAGTTTTATGGCATAAACCTATTTGCTATAATGTCTTTATCCAGGGAGGAAAATTTAAACTACGTTTGTATGGAGAAAGAGAATCTACAACACTATACGGAGGTGAAGTAGTACAGCTTGTCAATGAATTCTACGATGTATAGTGTGTGTAACCTATTCTAGGGACAGCCTAGGGATAGGATTATGTGAAAAAAAATAGTCTAGATCTACTGATTTGGGTATCTAAGTGAACATTCTTTAAATTGCCTACGTAGATACCTGTGTAGATACCTACCTAAAGCCCAAAATGTACGACGAAAGTTACAGCTAGAAAACTAGGGCACACGTATAAAGAAATTAATGCATACAATGACAGTTCCTTTGTATGCGTGCTGTAGGTGTGCTCTAGGTCTAAGTATCAGGCAAAAGTATTTAGAGCTTAGTAAGGTTTCGCTAGTTTCCGTAGGTAGCCTCATAATTGGGCCATTGTACGTACCGTGGTTTTACACAAAAGCTAAAAATACACAATGACACTTACACTGAAACTTTACCTAAAACAGACAACACCTACAGTACCTACACATATAAATAAAGAAATTCGTGCATGTGTGTTGTAGGTGTGATCTGTTTTAGATAAAGTGTAAGTGTCATGGTGTATTTTGAGCAGACGCGGGTTTCCTCGCGATGTTTTCCTTGTTGTGTAAGTTAGTTACCAAATTACATTAAGCTACGGCCATATTTATAAAGTACTTTAGATGGTCACAATTAATAACGTTTTTACTAATACTTAATTTCTTTAATTAAACCATTTTATTGATAATTTAATAACTTATTAATTTTAATAAAGTACTTGTGATAAGAATGAAACTGACTGAAATAAAAAAATAATTTTGTCTACGTAATTAAAATGCATTTTCTTTTTACCATCTTCCAACATTGTTTTAAACGTTATCCGTTGAAGACGAGTGTGGAGTTGAAGCCATTTGGCATAATATATTAGGGGGGGTCATTCTCACTAATGGGGTGGCACACTCAAAGCTGTGAGCAGATGGCGCTGGGGTCGGATGATCGGCCAATTTGGCGCCGAGAGTTGTAAAAAACACCTGTCTGACAGTTCATAATTCAAACCTAAGATCAGTCGACCAACGCCCTCTGCCGGGATAAAAAGTTAAGTGTTCCTCCTCGTTCAACGGTAAGTGGCAGCACCTCTGAAAAAAGTTTTGTTCTGGAACCGGAACCCAAACCTTTACTTACATTTTTCAGTGATAGGTGGCAGCACCTCTGATAGAAATTTCATCCGGAACCGTTAGTATTTCTATACTTTATTTTAATAATGGTAGGTAGCAGCAGCAGCACTTCAGAGGTTTTAAGCAGAACCGGAAGTAAAGTATATTCTTTTTCTCAATGCGCAATGGTACGTGGCGTGACTGGCACCAACAGGCACCACCTCAGAAAGGGGTTTTGTGTAGGAACCGGAAGTAACATAAAAATATTTATATTTTCAACGGTAGGTTGGCACCACATCTGAAATGAGTCTCATACCGGAAGCGGAGGTTAACTAATCGATAATCATGCGTAAAATCGGCAATCCAATGAAAAAAACCTGGAACATTTTTGGTAAACTTGACATTGACAGTTTTTTATAAACAAAATGATAGTGACAGCACGCCAACAAATGACAAGACAAATCAGAAGAAATCATCAGCGATGACGTGAATTTTAATTTTGTATTTTTAAACAAAAACATTTAAATAATACTAAAATACGCTTCGAAAGCATTAAAGGACGGATGCCTTCATAATAGTAGTGCCAAGCCCAGTTGATAAGACTCCTGACCTCCTGTGAAGTTACAAGAAAAGCAATACAATGAAGTACTCCACTTCGCCGACTCCAAGTCTTAATAACTTCCCCCGGAGTACGTCTCCATTACCAGCCCCAGCTAATTATCAGCCCACGACAGCCAGCGCGGCCGTCAAACGATACAAATACTTAAGGAGACTCTTCAAATTTAATCAAATGGACTTCGAGTTCGCTGCCTGGCAAATGGTATACTTATTCGTGTCTCCACAGAAAGTTTTTAGAAACTTTAATTATAGGAAACGTAAGTACTGAAAAGAAACCATCTTCTAGATTTCAAATTATCACGGTTTTGTACCTCGGAAATGATGATGATGATGAAAGAATTTATTAAAAAATGGTGAGCCATGAATGATTCACTTTAAGATAAAAAAAACGTAACCTACGGCCTAAACTCTAAACCAATAGGACTTCCTACTAATATTATAAATGTGAAACTTTGTATGTAAGTGTGTAAGAAATTACCCACAGGCGATAAGGCATTTAGTCACTTTAGTTTTAAGTTTTTTTATTTGTATAAATTAAATTTATGTTTTTGGTTTAATAAAGCGTTAATCTATCTATCTATCTATGTTTGTTTGCCCCTAGGACTTGTTATAAAATTTTCTTAGATTTCAAAAACAAAACTTCTACAGATGTGACTTCAAACTAATATTTTATATGTTTATTTCTGTAACATTTCAGATACAAAATCACAATTTGCAAGAGATGATCCTGCTTTTCTTGTATTACTAAGTTTATGGATGTTATGTGAGTATCAGAGACACTTCCTCAATGCCCTCCAGGGTTGCCTAACAATGACTGATGCCCAGGCCATTATAATAATTTATGAGTTCCAGTCATGTTAGTTTAAAAAGTTCGTTATGATAAGCTTTTTAAATTCACATGACTTGTCAATATAGTTAGTAACTGTGTCTCCTTGTAATCAAGACCATTGTAAAATGGTTAAAACGACGAGGTAAGAAATTAAATAAAAATATGCAATTATGACCCGGTAAAAGGACCAGACCTGGTTATGAGGTCATATAGTTAGACCTAAAATGGTCTGCCTAAAAACTGTCATACCATGACAACATGTAATATTCTGACTGTAATATTCTAGACTGCTTGAAACTTGTATGGCCTCTACTGCATCTGACTGTTGGGCTGTCTCTAACAATTCAACTCAAAAACCAGTAAAGAAATTTTCATGGGATTTT
The DNA here is from genome assembly GCA_958496205.1 of Idaea biselata. Taxonomy (NCBI): domain Eukaryota; kingdom Metazoa; phylum Arthropoda; class Insecta; order Lepidoptera; family Geometridae; genus Idaea; species Idaea biselata. The sequence goes on from OY292402.1 coordinate 14,828,738, forward strand.
AGCTAATAGATAAGAATAATAAGACATTTCAAAGTGATCATCATGATATATCTTTATTGAATTAAATATTTGAGTATTGAGTACTGTTGTTATGTTTCCATTTAACTGAGTAGGTAATATAACTTTGTTCCAGTATCCTCAATATGTTTCGGCTTGGCTATGAACATGTACGCGTGGCAGATCGTCAAACTCACATTGTATGTTGTGTTCGTCGACTTTATAGGGATGGGCATCATTGTATCTACTATTATTTGGTAAGTTTAGTCTAATATTTGTGATATTTTTACCAACTTCATTTTTACACATTTATCCTACTAGAGTAAAAGTTGAAAATATAAAAGTTGAAAGTTTGTGTATCTGTATGTGAGCTTAATCTAGCCCAAACTAAGCAACTAGGCTTGGTCTAAATCGATACTAGACAACTAGATTTATACTGGAAAAATGAGTTTAATTTCAAATTATCACTATCTGGAACTATCTCTACCCTTACTCCAAAACTTAGATCAATTATATAAACAACTAGCAGATTAATATGGAGATCCAAAGTAGCCTATGTTACTCAAGGTGAATGTAGCTTTCTAATGGTGAAAGAATTTTTGAAATCGGTCCAGTAGTTTCGGAGATTACCCCCAATATATGTACATACATGTTATCAACGTTACCTCTTTATAATATTAGTATAGATGAACTGTAAATTATAAAGAAAAAAATAAATAAAGAGCCTTCACTTTTAAATAAATGTATGGGCTTTTTGTTTACATTTCTGATCTAGGTTTCTGAAATAGAGTAGGTATAAGTAGGATTATTGTTGTATTTCCCAGGTACTTTAGCAACAAGTACTTGGCAGCGGGCGGCGCGGGCGGCGGCGACGCGGAGTGGGGCTACGCGTTCGATGTGCACATCAACGCATTCTTCCCGCCGCTCTCGCTGTTGCATGTGTTCCACATCGTTCTGTTTATCAGTAAGTTGAATATTGATGAGAAATAAATCATCAAAAATTCTCGCCTGACACGATTCGAACCTGCGCCCCTCGCTTGCTGGGCGAGTGCGCTGCCACTGCGCCACACGGGAACCCACGTGGTGAATTTATGATTATGATTTCTCATTGTTTTATTTACCGACTAAGGCTCGGTTTGAACGCCAGAACAGTTTTACAACTATTGACTAGCTCGGATGGTTAACTTTACAGTTAACGCCTCCGACATGAGACGTCGTTCTTTCTCCTATTTAATATTTCTTATGTTGTTATTGCTCAAGGCATTTTTACTAGAAATATTTTACAAGGAGAAATAACATCATCAAAAATTCTCCCATGACAGGATTCGAAACTGTCGCTTGCCGGTTGCCGGGCGAGTGCGCTAAGTTAAGTTGAATATTGTTACGTTATATTGTTTACGTTCGTGAAGCCCCGGCATAGAATAGAGTTGCCCCATCTCTTCCCGTGGGCATAGTAAAAGGCGACTTAGGGATCTGAGACTAGCGGACCTTGCACTCGTATTTAGGGCCTTATCGTACTATGACGCGATGATGCATTTCCGATGATATTTTTAGTAATAAAAACATGGTAATGTTCATGTTTTTTTTTTTATTTTGATAGATTCTTCTAGAATTTCAAAGCTACAGCAGTAGCAGCACATGGACAAGAGTAGCCAATGATAGAGAGAAATTTCGACAGTTGGAGGAGTCCTTTGTCAAGGAAAAGAATAATAATATATTTATGTATAAATGTTTTGTCTGAATAAAGGCTATATTATTATTATTTAATGTTCAGGTTTACTCGGCGAGACTGGCTTCATATCCTGCTTCGTGTCAAACACATTCTGGTTGGCTGCGTTCATCTACTATTTCTACATCACCTTTCTGGGGTACAGTAGTGAGTATAGCTTACGTTTATTACTACTAGTGGCGTCGTGTCTTTACGAACTATACCGTTTTAGAAACTTAGATCAAAAAGGTAAGTTTCTGAAATAGGGTATAGAGGTGCCCCAGTCCACACGTTAACAGTCCAGTGTAGGTATTTCAGTTCACACGTTAACAGTCTAGTGTACCTATGAACTTATGAACTGCATTAGTTAACAGTTTAGCGTAGGTACCGCAGTTCACAAGTTAACAGCCAATCTCTGAATCTACTAAACAGGTTAGAAAGCTAATGCAAATGCTGCAAATCTAACAGACCAATATGTTTTGTCTTTTTACGTTATGCTTCTTGCTTGCTTGGTGGATTGACTTCAAAATTTTGTGAATTCATTTCGCATAATTTGACGCAGAAACTTAGATCAAAAAGGTAAACAAAAATCCCACGCATTTGACATAAAGTGACAGCTCTTTATTTACTTTTTCCTTTAAAATTGACAGTTCTTTGTTTACTTTTTTGATCTAAGTTCGCTGACCTGAATTAAATGGACAGGAGGGCTCGAACTAAATTGTGTGCCTATTTGATTTGCGCCATGTTGCGCGTTTTCTATTGAAAGTGATGGTGACCGTCCATGGAACTAATAGTTCCGAAGACTGTCACCTTCACTTTCAATAGAAAACGCGCAACATGGCGCAAATCAAATCGGCACAAAGATGTAATGTCATTTGGTGAAAGACAGAGACAAACGTTAAATAAACTTAGTCATCGTTTATAAGCAAGAGAGTTAGTCTCGAGTTAGATCTGGTGTATCTTCCCCCAGACCTGCCGGGGGTACGCGGCGCGCGCGTGTGGCTACTACCGCTGGTGCCGCTGGCGCTGCTGTACGCCGCGTCGCTCGCACTGCGGCTCAACCTCAGCAACCTCATGGTCAGCTTCTACAAGTACCGCGTGCTGGACATGGCCTAGTGACACGTTGACACTCTACTGTACCCCAGTTCACGCGTTAACAGTCTACTGTACCCCAGTTCACGCGTTAACAGTCTACTGTAGCCCAGTTCATACGTTAACAGTCTACTGTACCCCAGTTCACACGTTAACAGTCTAGTGTACCCCAGTTCACACGTTAACAGTCTAGTGGAGGTATCATAGGTCACGCGTTAACAGTCTAGTGTAGGTACCACATGTTAGACGTTAAGTCTAGTGTACCCCAGTTCATAATACCACAGGACAGACGTTAACAGTCTAGTGTACCCCAGTTCACACGTTAACAGTCCAGTGTACCCCAGTTCACACGTTAACAGTCTAGTGTACCCCAGTTCACACCGGTAAATGGCGCCACGGAATCTATAGCGAATGTATAAGAAATATAATGTTGGGTAACCAGTGAAGTTAATCTAACTAAAGGTTGATTTTTAAATCTACAGATAAAATATATCTCAAAGATATCTTTAATTTCAATACGACAACGAAAACAGAAGAAAAATCTAAAAGATATCTGTCAAATAAAATCAAATATACTACCAAATTAAAGTCCTCTAAAGTGTGATTTCTTTTTAAAAGATAGGGACGATTTTTATTCGGTGGTGCATTTTATTGGTCAGATAGATCTTTATCTAGAGATTGAGAAATTAGCCCTAATTCAATAAAATAATTAGGCAAATTATTTTGTTTATAATTCATTTCATTAATGAACAATTCTTAGCTATATGTAAATTTAACGAAATAAATTTTAACCTTTTAGTACACATGGTTTCCAGTAAACAAAAAATAAAAATGTGGGAATTTAACGTGTTTACGGTTTAAACGGCATTTTAGCATATTCCTTGTCTACTGGACACCTTCTGTTATCTGAAGTTTATACTTTATACTTTGTTTTGTTATAAAATTAGATACACTCTCTTTTATTAGTGTTAAGATGGCGGAAACAACTCTCCAATATGAGTAAAACTCTATATTGTCAGATTTAGTACCTGGTCTCGCCATCTTGACGTCAAGATGGCAGGACCAGGGTTTTTCTTAAATATCTTTTAAACTAAAAAGGTGCTAAATAGTACCAATTTGGTACTAAATCTGACAATATAAAGTTTTAATATTGGAAAGTTGGTCCTTCCATCTTGAAGCCAATTCTCTTTTGTCTATAATCATTACTGAGCTATAAACGTACCTACCTTACATTATAAAGTATTATGTATAAATTAACCCAATAAATTAACCTTAATTATAAAGGTTCGAATAAACCTTTTATTTTAATATTTAACCCGTCTATAGGTACCTACATATAAAATTTAAAGTCCTGACTGGCTGAACTATATATCAACGCAGAGCGCAAACGGCTGGTCCTAGAGACATGAATTGGAGGTTAAGTTCCTTGTATTGTGTAGGTCCACTTAAGGGTTTTTGGAAATTTCCTACTGAATCGGGACTTACGCGGATAAAACCGCGGGACGTAGCCAGTTTATTTATAATTTGTACGGTACCTAATCAAAGCAAACTGATTTATCACTCAGTAATGATTTATAGATAAACCTCTTTATTATCTCCTTGTTATCAATGAATAAGTGGAAAAATTATTTATTTTGATTGTGTTTGAACTTCCATAGATTATATTATAATTGAACTATTACAATAATGTATGTGTGTGAGTATGTAAATATGTAAATGTAATTGAAATAAAACTTACGTGTAATTATAACGAATTTTATTTTGTTTTATTTTTATAAGTAAGTAATATTTTAGGTAATACAGGTCAGGGCTTAGGCTGGGAATCTATCATATTAAGAGGGTGGGTACTGTTACCATTTCCAAACAAACATAATACCAAAATAAATTGTGAAAAATTTAGTTTTCTACCTTAATTTTAATATTATTCGGATTAAGATTTTATTTTTATAGGGAAATTTTACGCTGGAAAAATGAAAAAAAAGTTTCTCCTTTTTATTTAATTTCGAATGAATATTTTGGAAAACTGGTGGGGGCCCTATAAAAATAAAATCTTAATCCGAATAATATCGATAGTAAGGTAGAAAACTAAATTTTTCATAATTTACTTTTTTAACTAAGTTTGTATGGAAATGGTAACAGGCGCGGCGTTCTTCAGGGGTGGAAAGTGCTTTTTCTTTTTTGTAAAAAAAATCTTTGTTCTAGTTTGAACGAATAGTTTTTTAATATATTATAGAATCCCGCCGTCAATCGCGTATTTTTAAGTAACATGCAAAACAATATTAGTGCGTATACAGAAAGAAAGCTGGAAACTTATAAGCGCTTACCAGCGCTTGTCAGCGCTGGTCCGTTCTACACAAAGGAAGCAGGTTGAGGCAGAATGTCGGACTCATCGGACGATGTTATGACGTCAGCAGCCCAGCGCTGACCAGCGCGTGTTGAAGCTTGTCGGCACCGATCAGTGCTTATCATACATTTTCCTGCGCGGGTCACCAGCGCTGACAAGCGCTGGTAAGCGCTTGTCAGCACTTATAAGTTTCCAGCTTTCTTTCTGTATACGGCCTTACGGTCACAGATTTATGGAATATAAATTAATCGTCATCTAATATTATAATTTCGTCAGAAGCAATAATAGGTTTGGGTCGTTCACTACTGAATGGTAAAGATTTTTTCGCTTCAGGTTTTTTAGGCTGAGATGGCTTTGAAGTCTTGGTTATCGTTAAAGAGGAAGGTAATTTACTGATCGACGCTGAAATTTCCTTATTTTTTGTAATAGGGTGGTGTTTCTGCCTTTCTGCAAGCTTTTCTTGTAGAGTTTTCCCGGGACTCACTTGGTGATGTATGACTGGCGATTTATTGTGGACTTTGGTGGAACTACTCGAAGTATGACTTTGGGACGGCTTATTGTTAGTATTGGTGGAACTATTCGTAGAATGTGTTTGGGATCCAGTGGAACTGCCGTAAGACCCAAGGTTAGCAGTCAAAGAAGCCGGTAGAGTCGGCAAAACAGTGCCCATACTAGGAGTCAATGGAGCAGAGGTCGATTTCTGGAGACTTGTGATCACAGGCGTTGGCATCGCTTTTGTCGTGCTGGTAAAAGATTTAGTTTGCTTCATCTGAGTCTGTGATGTTGGTATCCTCGCGGCCCCAGGTTTAGGACCTCGCTTTTGTTTCTTTGCAGGCGTTGGTAAGTACGACGATAGAGATTGCCCTAAGAATTGACGATAGAACTCTGCTTGGAAAGAGTTCTGCAAAGAACTTTGTAAAGATGATTGTAAAGTGTTCTGTAAAGACGAGTACCCAGCTAAAGCACTGATGTTGCTTAAATAAGACAGCGATAAGGCAGCTGCGGTTTGTTGGGATAGCATGGGGTCGTTGAGCATTGGAAGGTAGTTTTGGAAGGCCGCGGCCATTTCGTGAGCTGACATCTTAGGCAGACTAGTGTTGGTGGAAGCGGTTGATGTGGAGGCAGATTTAGTAACATGTTCCGGTTTATGCTGAGCAACACTGGAGGATGATGCCTTCGGAGCATCCACTTGTTTTAATACTTGTTTCTTCTGCATATTTTGGTTTTTGTCCATACTTGCTAATGTAGCTTCATGTTTTAACTTCTGAATTACTTTCTGACAGTACTTCATGCTAAGATCGACCAGATTCATATTCTCAGTAATAGGTTCGTTTGTAACAAGTTTGAATCCCTCTACCAGTAAGTTGGTAAATTGTTTTGAGTTTGGTTGTTTTTGAGCTCTTAGATACGCTCTGTAGATGTCTAGCATTAAACTTCTTAGCGCCTGTTGTTCAACGTCATTGCTCTTTAAATCGGCTTGTTGGCTGAATTTCGTTAACTGACCTTTAAGAGACTGAACACATAGCGAAAATGCTTGTTGAGCCAGCTCTTCCCTGTCAGAATCTCTTAAGTATCTCTTATCAGGCTCCGGTATCCTTTGCAGCTGCAAGCTGAGTTCTAGCAAAGTCTTGTGATCGTCTATTTCTTTCAAAATCTCCATCGTTAGAAGCACAGATCTGCTCATATGGACTACGAAGCCTCCTGCTCTGTCTACTTCAGAAAGTGTAATTTTCCAAATATTATTGAAGAAGTTACTGTTTTTTCTTTCACTGAAAAGTCCTGCCAGCTTTTGTCCAGCTCTAGAGGTAAAATTAGACAGCATCAAATCTCTGCACCTTTCAATATTTTTGCCTTTCTTGTAGTAGAAGTGGTAGTGCGCAACTCTGTATATTGCTTTGTAGTGCGGCGGAAATCTACTAGCGCAGTCTTCTAGGGAATCTAAACAGGCAGATATTATTTTCATTAGTTCATCGTCAGTTAGAGGTTTAGAATCGTTTGAATTTGTTGATGTATCACTGGAGTCGCTGGAGCTGTCGGAGGATGATTCGCTCGAACTTGTTTCAGACGATGAGGACGAACTGCTGCTAGAACTTGATTCTTTCTTCTCTGTTTCTACATCTTTCTTTTCTTCGCACGGTTTTTCTGTAGTGTCACAGGGTGGCTCATCTATAGGCTTTGTTTTTTCACTATCTTTCTCAGGTTTATCTTCCAATTCTATTATTGGGATATCTTGCTTGGGTTTTTGTGGCGAAAACTCAATTGCTAGTACTGTCGGTGGGATATCTTGCTTAGGTTTCGGCGGCGAAAACTCAATTGGCAGTACTGTTTTTTCGGTGTCTTCAACTATTTGTGTCGGAACTTCATTGGGAACTTGTCTTTCAGTATCATACGACGCTGATCGTCTTACTTTTGCGGCCGCACTTTCAAGTTTCTGTCTTTTAGCTTCTTGAGTTTCTTCTTCCCCGGCGTCGCTAATAGAACGCTTCAAGATATTAGCGGCTGGACCGACTTGGGCAGACTCTTCGGGCTTAGGCTCACTTTCAGCGTCACCATTGTCTTTTCGTGCTTTTTTAGAAAACGGCCCATTCTTCCACTCTTCTATAGAATTCAAGAAAACCTTACCTACTGATACTGAGATCGGTTTATTTTCGTGTTGTTCAATGTATTTTAAAATAGATGCGTGTATTCTATAATGAAGTTCTAAGACTTCTATGCATAAATGTGTAGGAGAAGTGTAGTTGATTTTCGAGGGGTATGTAGCACCAGCTTCTTGTAAACTCTTTACACCTTTCAAGTAATAATCGAGATAGACATGAGGCGGTTTATTGCGTTTCTCCGCAACTTTTCCCAACATATAATACTGTAGCCAAGAATCTTCGTTTGCCTTTTCTCCGTCATCGTTACTGCTATTGAGATCGTTTAAAACCGTCATAAAGCACTTTTGTGTCGTATCTAACATGTGCTCTTTTTGTTTCTCTAGTGATTCAAAGTCTTCCATACTTAGTGACTCACTGGCCTGTTTGAGCAGCCTTGAGCAAAACGAGTGAACTGTGTAGACAAACATTCCATATTCGATCCACAAGTTACAGTGACCAGGATCTAACTCTAAAGCTCGCCTAAAGCACCGTATGATTGATTTAGCAGGGTTCAAAAATTCTCGCTCGTTATTGAGATTCTTACATGAGTTTACAATTCTCTCCAAGATAACAGCTTTAGCCAGAGACATCTCCGCCCAAGATTCTAGTCGGTCATTGTTTACCACAACATCCAAGGTATTATATTTGACACTCATTTTTCCCTCTTCCTTCTTAAAATAATAATCGCCTAGCAAAAAATAGATATCTCTCATTTTATGTGGCAACAATGGTGGTACATTAGGTAGTTTGTCTTCAACGCCTTTGATGTATTTTTCTACATCTAAAACGTATTTCTGAGGGTCGTGTTCTGAAGGCATGAGCGACAAGATACGATGGAATAGCTGTTCCGAATCAGCAGTTATGCCGGATATTTTACCTTCTAAAGCCGGGAGCTCCTGTGGCCTAAATATTTCGTACACTTGCTGTGCCCTCTCCCAATTAAAGTCTCGTGGAGTGACATTGTGATCAACCAAGTATTTCAATTTGTTTTTACGTGATGGATAGCCAAAAATACAATAGACACATTGCTCCATAAATTGGCACACTTGCTCCAAACATTTTGACAGTGCTGGAGACCTTAACCTTGGCACAACTGTGTCTAGAGTAAAGTATAAGAGTTTGCTTTCTGAATTGCAACACCAACCTCTAAAACCAAGCTGTTCATGAGCAATAAATAACAGCAGAAGAGGATTGGGTACTTCGTCAGATTCTTTCTCACCGTCTTTGTCTTTCTCAACTCGCCCTCTACCTTGGTCTTCTTCTCTCTGCAAAATATAATGCATTATTAGCCATGGAGTGACTGTTCCGAGTGGCATATCAGTTCCCTTCGTCTCCACCTGGTGCCCTATTATTCTAATCAGATCTTCAAGACCTTGGCTAAGTTCTTTATGAGACACCGTATCTAGACAAGACAAACCTTCTGTACTCAAAATATGCTCTATGCAGCAAAGAATTTTAACAGTTGTTAGAGTCCATTTGTCATATTCTGCAGAGCCTGTAGTGTGTCGGAAATAGTATTTTAGAGCTTCATGGAGGCAGGTCAGAGACCATTTAAAGCAAGTGTCTACATTTCCCAAGGCCCAGTAAGCGTCTAGTATAAGAGATAACTGTGCAGCAAAATCAAGGGACATTTCTTTCTCCTGATCTTTAGCCATTGTCTTACAATGTTCGAAAGAATCCATAACTATTGATAGGACTTCTTCATAATTCCCTTGTTCATATAAATCCATTACTGTAGATAACTTCTTGTTTCTTTCTAAAAACTTAATGCTTGCTAAAATTTCAGTTTTGTTTATATTTGGTTTGAAAGTAAAATTAATAAGTTGAAAATTGAAAGATTCTTGAATATCTCCCATCGCCTCAAATTCATCTAAAAGTTGATAGAGACAGTTTAAAGCTAATTCCTCATTATCATTTATAATATTAATATAAAACCTGACCCACAATTGTCGCAATAACAAATCAAGAAAGTCTGTTTGTGCAAAGATATTTGGTTTTAAATACAGAGTTACATTTATAGCTTCTACTACAACTAAACTATGTTTATCTTCATCTTTAGTGTTCAAATTACATTTTTCGTTAACTATAAACTCCTCAACTAACATGTTGGTATGACAATAATGAATCAATTCATCTTTATTTTCATCACAACAAGTAGGGTTGTCAACATGATTATTGTAACACTTATTTGCTTCAATAAATATTTTTGGTAACCCATCAGGCCATACAACTCTCCACTTTTCCGATAATATACTCAAAAATTCTCTTAACATATCAATGATATCCCTTTTATTTTCTGTATATTTTTTTATGAATGCCTTCACATCTTTTTGTTCAAGTTCAGTACTGAAATATTCTTCGTTTTCAATTTTTTCTTCTTTTGCTTTATCATCAAATAATTTGTCAAGATCTTTAATATCAGGTGATGTAGCCCTATCTTGATTTCCCTTCTGCTGAACTGTTTCAGGTGATAGACCAGTTGGTACCATTCTGCGGAGCATGTCATAAATGTTACTGTTAGAATCTTCTTGACGATTGACTGGCTTTTTGCGACCAGATCTCCTTTTGTTGCACCATTCCCACTGTTGTAGAAAGCTTAAGTCGCTACCTCGTCTACGCACTGGGGCTTTCTTTTTAGGTTCAGGGGCTACTTCCATAGCTATTTCAACTGGAACAATTTCAACATCACTTTCTACTTTCTCTGTGTCTGTCGTGCCTTTTTGATCCTTATCTGACAAGTTATTAGTTTCACTTTCAGATTCATTCTCTGGATTTCTTTCGCCTTCCGTACTGTTTTCTTTTACTTCTTTATTTTCTACAGGATCTTGTTCTTTGGTCACAGGTTCTTCACACACTTCCATCGGTTCTTCTTTCGTTTCTTTCTCAAACACAAGTTCTAAGTAGCAGGCGTGACTAAAGTAGTTCTCTGTCATGTAATGATGCATGTGGACTAAAGAATCACCAACGGTGAGCCATGTGAAATCTGTTATAGGCTTTTTTAACTTCAAATCTGGTAATTTGCATTTGAATACTTCTGCCTGTTGCTGTTCTAAAAATGTTTTGTGAATATTTTCAGCTTCCTCGAGCAACTTCAATGCAGCATGTTTGTCTATCTCGTCATCTAGATTTTCATCCCATTTGTACTTGGGATTCAAGTAATTCATGTAGTCTCTTATATAAGGAAAAGTCGTATAAATATGTTTTCTATAAGCAAGACCCCTCAGGTATCCAGGATCAAGCTGGAGTGTGTCGTAAATAGTAATTATACACTCTTCTTTGTAGTTTAAACCTAGCAGCAACGTCACAATCTTGTCAAGGCAGGGCCAGTGGCGCGGGTTTCGATCAGCACCTCTCTGGAATGCGTGTAGAGCTGTTTCATATTGTTTGACTCGCAAGCAGAGCTGCCCTAGCCTGTGCCACAGCGTTACGTCCGTGTCGTCCAGCTCTGCGGCAGCGCAATACGCTTCTATAGCACCTTCAACATCGTCACCGGCACTCAGCATCGAAGCCAAGTTTTTATTACACAAGTACTTCAAATTAAACAAAGGGCCCGCCGCCTTTTCACCCGGGCCGGGTTTCTTAACATCGTAAAGTAGTTCTGTGTCAACTAGATCCTTGAGAAGTTGAGTGGCATCCTTCAGATTGCCTTTGCGCTGTAATTCAAGTGCCTTCGTGTACTGCTGCAGTGCGATCTGTTCCAGAGCTTCTCGCGTCACTTCCTCCTCAGATGCGCTTTCTTCCTCCGATTCATCGTTGAGTGCTGATAATTTAATCATGGTTTTAGAGAACTTTTAGTTAGATTTCGGGAAAATTGATTGTATACAAAAAACAACAAGAGAACGGCGTCCGGCAGCCGCTGACATTGACAGTTATTTTTTCTTTATATTGTACAAAAAGGGCTAGGCGAAAAGCTTTCCGTTTCGTACTTTGTTTGTTTTGTACGCAGCTATGTCTTTTTTCACGAATTATAGAGCTTGAGCTTTTCAATAGTAATAATTAAAATCTCGCTTTGCAAGAAAATAACTGAGTATGTTTCTGTGGTTTGGTTAAAATTTCATACAAAAAAAAACAAACAAAACCACAAAACGTGTAAAGCCACTACTATCTGCAAACTTGAAGTTGACATGACACAGACACTTTGCTAACAGCCCAGCTGAGTTCAATAAAAAAAACAAATGGTTTTAATTTTGAGGTTATTTTCATTCAATTTCTAAATAATTTATAATAAACAGAAACACAAACTCCTTGAATTTTCTTCTAAATTTCTTTCAAAATGAATTCGCAAACTGCACTATCGAAACGGTTCCTACCACTACTCATACAAACAGCACAAGCGCATAGAAAACCTCGCTGGCTTCCAGTTGCAAAAAGCAAGATCTACCGCATTCCGAAACGGCCAGAAGTCCCCGAAGAAGAACGCCTGGAGCTACAGCGTCTAAACAACAACTACAAGACACAAATGCGAGCTATCCGATGGTTTTACCATGAAGATATGATCAGAGAAAGATCTACAAAAGAGAGTGCAAGTTCGGAGATGTCTATCCGATTGGAAGCTGAAGAATGGACTCGTTGCATAGAAATAAATGAGAAATGGAACAAGGAGGTTGCACTCGAGAGAGAAGAAAGACGACAGAAGGAGCTTGAAAAGTTGGAGGAGTATGCTTTACAAAGAATGGAGAGAGTTGATGCTGAAATGAAGGAGAAGATTGCAAAGGCTTCTGAAGAGATCAGGCGTGAAAAGGTAAGGTTTGCTTTTGTACTAGGTGGGAATCCGAAAACCATCGGGCCTTGGGAAGTTCAGATTCTATTGGTTCCGTGGTTTACAACATCCAATTTTTAAGCTTGATAGCAAAACATCCTAGATACATACCAAACTAATAACAGGACAAGTCTTCCTTATACCATATTTCAGATACGTTTCTCAAAAATGCCATACATTTTTTTGAAAGTGACTATGCATTTACTTTTTTCTTTAAAATTAAGTTCTTTTATTTACATTTTTGATCTAAGTTTTAGAAATAGAGTACCTGGTATTCCAACTATGTACCTGACACACCGCAGGATCTAGCTAGTAAACCAATATAATCTGGATAGATATTCACATTAACATCAATCTATCTATCTTTTCCAGGAGCTGAGCAAAACCTTCATCACACCAGAGACCCTTGATTCAGCCATCGATCAAGCACTTGCTAATCCTATCGACTACAACTATGCATTAGACTTGAAAGGCAACCGGTATCCGGGCAGAGACACCCCTGTTGTACCACCAAAGGAACAGACTGCGGAGGTTACTAATGCGTAGATCAAATGGGGAATTCTAGTGTAAATAGTAGTGTAATATTAATAAATTATTTCATAAGATATTGTGTTTATAAGCTTTTATTAGTAGTACATAATATGACAGCAGTTTAGATTCCACTAATCATCTATTATCTATCTATTACTATTATAAAGCGAAAGAGTTTGTTTGTTTGTTTGAACGCGCTAATCTCAGGAACCACTGGTCCGATTTGAAAAATTCTTTCGGCGTTGGATAGTCCATTTATTGAGGAAGGCTATAGGCTACTTTTGATCCCGATATTCCCACGGGATCGGGACTTATGCGGGTGAAACCGCGGGGAGCTGCTAGTTACTATTATAAAGCGGAAGAGTTTGTTTGAACGCGCTAATCTCAGGAACCGCTGGTCCGATTTGCGGGTTCGATTCCCGCCGGGTGCAAGTATTTATGCTTAAAAATAAATATTTGTGTCTGGTCTGGGTGTCCTTCTATGTATAATATGTATGTTTTTACAAAAGAAAAATAAATATAAGTATTATATCCGTTGTCTAGTCACCGTAACACAAGCTTAGTCGCTTACCACGGGGCTAGATGGCGCTGTGTGTTGTTCACAGAATTTATTTATTTATTTATTTATAAAGCGGAAGAGTTTGTTTGAACGCGCTAATCTCAGGAACCGCTGGTCCGATTTGAAAAATTCTTTCGGTGTTGGATAGTCCATTTATTGAGGAAGGCTATAGGCTATTTTTGATCCCGATATTCCCACGGGATCGGGACTTATGCGGGTGAAACCGCGGGGAGCTGCTATACTTAATAAAACGCAAGTGTAACTAACTCACTGACTGAATGATGGACAACGTACAGGCTAAACGGCTGGGTGTAGAGACTTGTATTATATAAATCTGAAAGTTTAGATGTTTGCGTTTCAATCTTGCAAAAACTACTCAACCAATTGTGACGAAACTTGGTATGTAGATATCTGGATTAACACATAGGCTACTTTATATCCCGATATCCCCGTGGGATCGAGACTTACACGGGCGAAATGGCGCTAACCACTAGTTATTAACATGTCGGAGTAGTTTTAATGTTAAATATTTTAAAGGCATCTTGTTTCAGTGTTTCTCATCCCCAATTAATGATTGCAGAAGTTTTTCTGATTGATTGCCTTATTTTAGGGATAAAATTATAATTTCAGCATCTATGTTAAGAAATTAAATAAAACTGAATGTATGTCAAAAACATTTAATGAAATCAGCTATTTGTAGCCTCACTATATAATTATTTATAGAAAACCTTAATGACAATTGAAATGTTCAATCTCTGGGTGTCTAGAATCTAGAATCTGTAGTCTAATAATCACTAACTTAGGTTCAATACAGGGCAGGGAGGCCTAGCTCAGCATCTTCCAAGCTGTCCATTGAGAAATCATCTGAAATAAATTATAATTGTAAGTTAATTAATCATTTCCTTGAGCTCCTCTGTGGTTTTGAAGGTATGTTGAGCAGTTGGCCAAGGTTGTTTGACCAACTGGTTGGCCAAGGGCCAACCAGTTGGGTCAAGTTAGAGATCTAAGGGCGCCCTGAAAACTAACACTAAGTGAGTCATTCCACTAGAGATAGAAAAGAATTGGTTAATACTAAAATAAACAATTTAATTAAACAAGTTTACTGAATATTGATTCTGAAATTGATTCAGCCCAGACTGATTGATAACATTTATGTAAGTATAGTATAAGATAGACAAGTACTTGTAAATATTAATGGTGAGAACCAAAACAGCACACTCCAAAGATGTATGATGCCTCCTGCACTCATCATCATCATCCGAGCGTTGTTCCCGGTTGCATCTCTCTCGAGAGCCCGGGGTCCGCTTTCCTACTTTTACGTCTCCACTTCGCAAGATCTTCGGCATCCCGTGTAGTGAGGCCATTTGCGCGCATATCCGATCTCACAACGTCAAGCCAGCACTTCTTGGGTCTTCCCAATCTGCCGCGGCCGGGCAGGGGCGCCATAGCAAGACATTTGTTTCCCACGTAACTAGCCGGTTTCCGTAGAACGTGGCCGTACCACCGTAAGCGGCATTCTTGCAGTTTGTCTGCAATGTCTCGGACATGAAGGCTGCCCCTGATGCGGGAGTTTCTGACGCGGTCTTTTCGCGTCACTCCACACATCCAGCGCAGCATCTTCATCTCCATGACACGCAGCTCCTGCTTATGTCGCTCAAGCAATGGCCACGCCTCACTACCATACAAAAGGACAGGTCTAATGATCGTTTTATAGACCTGTCCCTTCAGTTTAACCGGCACTTCGGGTCACAGATGACACCAGTTACCTCTCGCCACTTGGCCCAAGCTGCCGAAATGCGGTACTTGACGTCACAATCGATGTCGCCGGACTCGTGAAGTACAGATCCCAAGTACTTAAACTAGTCTGTCCGCTCGACCATGTGACCGTCTACGCAGACAGGTGTGGGATCTGTGGTATTGCTAGCCAAGTATTCGGTCTTCGCTACGTTGAGTTGCAAACCGCCGTTCTCAAGTGACTCTTTCCACGCATTTACACGCCTTCCAAGCCGTGCCTTATCCGAGTCCGCTAGCGCAATACCATCAGCATACATGAGCATCCACGGGGGCTGCTCGTGTGCGTCTCGGATGATTACGGACAGTGCGTCCAGTATTACGCTAAACAGAAACGGACTTAGGACGGATCCTTGGTGGACTCCGACTGTAATGGGGAAAGATTTAGTGTCACCAGCAGCAGTTCGCACCACTGAATCGGAATTTCGGTACATGTCCCTGATGGATTCAATATAAGTTTCAGGCACCCCTTTGGACCGCAGCGCCCACCAGATCATCACGCGAGGAACTCAGTCGAAGGCCTTCTGCAAGTCCAGGAACAGAAAATGCAGAGGCGTATTCTTCGTTCTGTATTTCTCCATAACGATCCTTAGGGCGAAAACAGGGTCCATGGTACCATGACCGGGGCGGAAACCATACTGGCCCTCCGAGACAGTGCACTCCTGCCGGATCCGAGAGTCAACTATACGCTCGTAGAGCTTCATGGTGTGGGACATTACCTTTATACCACGATAACTTCCACACTCCTGCACAGATCCCTTGCCCTTGAACACTGGAGTGACTCAGTCTCCATTGGGCGGGGATTCTGCCGGTCTCGAGTATGCGGTTAAAAAGGTTGGTTAAGATGCCCACACCACGAGAACCCATAGCTTTCCATACTTCGATGGGAACTCCATCGGCGCCGACAGCTTTCCGATTCTTCATGCAGCGAAGAGCCTTGCGCACCTCCTCAGGCTTTATCAGTGGCACAAGTCCTAGATTCGGAGGGAGTTCCGGTGGTTGCACCTCTTTATACTGCTTATTGAGCAGCTCGTGGAAATAAGAGCGCCACCTCTCCTTCACCGCGAGGTCCTCGCATAGCAGGTTACCATTAGGATCTTTTACACAGCGGCACTTGGATATATCCTGTGCCGCTTTGATCCTAGAACGTGCCAACTTATAAATAAGCTTCTGCCCCTCAGACGTTTCCAACTTATCGTACAATGGCTGTAAGTGGTCCCGTCTGGCTCTGGCTACTGCTCTCTTTGTGGCACGTTTGGCAGACCTGTACGCGTCGCGATCTTCAGGAGAGTTGGACGCTTGCCACTTTTTAAAGAGGGCTTTCTTCACCCTAGTCTCCCTCTGGACTGTGTCGTTCCACCACCAAGTTTCCTTGTCACACTTGCGTCCTCCCTTAGACATACCGAGGACCGACCGCGCCGAATCAGTGATAGATACTTGAATCCTGTCCCAGTGTTCCTGTACTGATTCGCCTTCAGCATTAGCACATTTGTCGCCGATTGCTGAGGCGAGCATCTGGGACTTGACTTCATCAAGCATCCACCATCTGATTCGGCGCTGACATGGTTCCGGTCGTTTGTCTTTGGTCTTTACACAGAGATCCATGACAAAGATACGGTGTTGGGCAGTGAGACTCTCACCAGGTATGACTTTGCAGTTGGCCACGTAGCCGATATGGTGTCTCCTAGTGATTAGGAAATCGATTTGGGTAGCGCGCCCCCCGCTCTTGTAGGTGATCAAGTGGTCGGGCTTCTTTTTGAAATATCGGGATCTGCTGCCTTTCCATCGAGTCTCCTGCAGGAACGCCACGGCCACCTTCCGCCTGGAAAGCACGTCGGCTAGCTCCCTCACGCGTCCGGTTAGCGTGCCAATGTTCCACGTTGCGAAGCGGAGTTTCACTATGCCGCACCCCTATGATGCCTCCTGCACTACTGAGGTCCTAAATTCCTTGCCTATTTTAGGTTTAAGGCCCTTTGTGAAATTACCACAGGTGACCACACAATGGGGCGGTCATTACAGGGCATAAGTAAAATACACTAAAATCATACATACCAGTGAAAAATTCATCTTGATAAGAGTTATTGAATGACATATTGTGCTGCAGTCCTACTGGAGATGGAGTCCTTGGTGATTCATGTATTGCTATCTCGGGTTCCGGCAGTATGTACTCAAATAGCTCCCGGTGATCATCTGCTAAGTACGGTGGTTTATTAAACAAGTTATTTCAGAGGTAATAATAATGCATACAGAGAGAATCCCCAGCTTGGTACCCACTTCATAGTTCGTAAGTAAAGTTGTTATTGAAAAGGGCCTCTACATGAAGGCTTAGGCTCCACACAAGGCTTCTAAAGGTGCAGGGCTCCATAACCCTGTGATACTCAACATAGCTAATAGAGAAGCACAACAATGTCTATTAATGTTCTGATCTAAGGGCTGAAGCAGTCACTGAATGAGCTATGTCAGAACTTGATCTACTGTTGTCTTCTAATATTTTAGGTGATCATGTTGCACTTTTTAAACCACTTCATCATCATCACTTCTGGAGATTACTTATATGCTTAGATCTCTATCTATAAAACACTTTGTCCTGACTGATGAATAACACACAGGCTAAACCGCTGGTAGTAGAATGATGAAATTTGAAGTGTGTTCTTTATGTGATGTAGGCATTTGATATGAAAGGGTTTTTCGAAATCCCCACGAGATCGAGACAGCAGATGAAACCGCGGGACTCAGCTAGCTACTATAAAACTAGACGTTTATTTTGCTAGAGGGTAAATTTAAATTAACGGAGGTACAATAAAATGTCTGTTCAACTTACCTCTCTTTTTAGGTCTAGTAAACTCCAAATCCTCTATTTTAAAGTTGTCGTCACTGTAAATCTGGGTTCCGAGGTTCACAGCCTTTGGAGTGAACACTTGTCTAGCAGGAGTGCTTTGCAATGCCTTCCCCATGTTACTAAGAAAAGATTTCTTTGGCTGTTCGGAAGCCTTTTTAGTCGGTTCGTTTGGCTTGTAGGGGCCCGCTGTCACGGTTTTACCCAAGTTTTCTGCGATTAAAGGTTTTAAGTTAATTTAGACGACATGTTTGACGGTCTTGTAGAGGAATTTTATCGTTAAAAACTGCAAAAAAGTTTACCTATATTTGATAACGGTTGCCGGGCGATATTTTTCACAGTTTGTCTTGTTAGATCGTCTCCAAATATAGTAAAAAGAGTCTCAGCCATGTCTTCAGCTGGTGGCTTTAATATTGTAGCGAGATTTGTTTGTTGTTCAAATAGAAACGTTGAATTCACTAAATAAATCCAAAAGTTCGTTTCTTGCCGTTGAACTTCAAGCTTTTTTGTTTAGATTTGACTCGGTCGGTGTGTGCGTGAGCGGGGCTAATAGCACAATAGTGTCGCCTTGTCTCGCTCTAACACGTAAGTTAAAAAGAGACAAATGATAATAATTTATGCTAAAAAACTACAAACAGTATTTCAGTTCGGTCGGTATCAGTGATGTCAATTGTCAAAAAAAAATGTTCATCCCGCTGTCAAAAGTGACAAATGCAAACACAACAAAGTTGCTGGAGTTAAATCACTTTCGTGAAGAAAATTGATTAATAAATAGCTAAAATGTCTGAAGATAAATCATCTAAACCCAACGGCATCGACACCGATCCACTGCAAAGGCTTGCTTCATTCAAGCCGCCCCGAGATCTGTCCCTAGGCGGTGTAAAACCGAATAAGAAATTGTTCACACCAAATCTGAACGTGTCCCGGAATAAAAACAGAAGGTATGTGAGACTTTATATTTATATTTACTCATGGTACAATCAAATACTACGCTATGTACGAGCTCTGCAATCTACAATGGATAGAACTTGACCATCGTAGCCGGTCATGTGGTGATTTAAGCATGTCATTTATTTATCACCCCAACCCTTCATAAAATACCATGTGTATACAAATAGCTGTACGATAAATTGATGTCTTGATATATTGATGATAAATATGTGGTGTCGAGACCGACACCTTGGGTCACCACGGTCTCTCATGTCGTCGGAGTGCTGGCAGACTATCTCGCCATGCCGCTATAAACGACGTCATCCGTCGGGCCCTTGTCAGCGTCAACGTACCGGCTCTTTTAGAGCCGAACGGTCTCGTACGTGATGATGGCAAGCGACCCGATGGAATGACGTTGATCCCCTGGAGTCGTGGAAAGCCGCTTGTATGGGACGCTACTTGCGTCGATACGCTGGCGGCTTCACACGTTAGTTCCACCTCCAGGGAGGCGGGTGCTGCGGCGACGGCGGCAGAGATTGCAAAACGGCGGAAATATGCTTCCATTGGCGATGGATACATATTTCTGCCGTTTGCAGTCGAGACGTTGGGGCCGAGGGGAGCCGAGGCTTTAGATTTTTATAAAAATGTTTCAAAATTATTATTAGCTTCTCGTGACCAAAGGGCTGGTTGCTACTTTGGCCAACGAATAGGTATTGCTATCCAAAGGGGCAATGCAGCCAGCCTTTTGGGTACTATACCTAGGGACTCATTTTTAGATTATTAATTTAAATTATTTTAAAATAAAAGTATAATAATATACTTGTACCTTCAACCCTAAAAGATGTTCCAAACCTCAATGAAGATTGTTAAATTGATGACAATGTTTCTAAATTACTATGTCCCAACGATTTCGGGTGTGCTTTGCTCATGTGGTAATAATTCAGAATTTGTTCTCTGTTGTTCAAGTTGAAACTACTACTAAACTAAGGTACTAAACTAAAACCTCATTACAGTTTAGGCCCAGCGGACAACAAAGACTCTAAGAAAGGTGACAAAAACCATAGGGATCGTAGAGACAAGAATAGAAACAAGAACACCAACAGAAATGGGCCTAATGTTGTCAAATCTAGTGGAGTTTTCTCGGAAGGTAAGGAATTTACATTCTCACAAACTTTCTCATCCTACTAACATTATAAAGGTTAATTTGTTTGTAAGTATATTTGTTACTCTTTCTCACAAAAACTAGTAAACCGATTGTGGTGAAACTTAGTATGCAGATATAGTTACATTTTCCCTGGTCTTAATCTTATTATTATTTATTTTCTTACCTTGGTCATGTAACAATGGTCTTGGTATATCACTCTACTATATGTAAAATTTGGTACAATAAAGTGTTTATCTAACTAATATATTGAAACATGTCCCAGGTCTTGGCAGTGTGGAGAGACATTCTAGCCGTAGTTCCTTCCCGAGAGATTCGGAACCTTCCACCAACACACTACAGAAGCCCACAATCAGAGTCAGAGATTTTGTTAAGGTTTGATTTGATTAATACTGTGGATTTATATTTTTCTTATCACATATAATTTCAGTTATAATTATGTGTCTAGTATTATCCATCTCTGCAACATCTAGAAAGCTATATTTTTCAGAAATCGGTTGATATTTGAATCGGATTTAGGGGTCTTTGATAAAAATCAATATTTTTAGCATCAAATAACTTAGTATGTAACTGAATTCGTACATAAATAGGTTATTGAGTTGGTTATAAATTTAAAAACAAATTGATAGATATCAAACCCTTTTTTTTCACAAAAAGTGGCTGTGACTGGGTTTAATTGTGTCTCTGACTAACACCCAAAATAAATATTGATATGATCAAACACAACAGATTTGCAACCAATGGCCTTGCAGTCTGCATGGTGGTACAACTAAGGCCGGTTGGTGGTAACAAGCTAATGTGAAATATCCTTCAATTTTAAATATTACCTTACTTATAGGTATCACTATAATTTTATTTGTTACCATAATAATTTAGTAATGAAATCTTTCAGATTGACAAGGACCTAGAAGATCAGAAGATAAGGTCTGTGATGGGAGAGAGTGGAATCGAAGATGAAGAAGAAAGTGTGGACTTCAGGAAGATCAAGGAGAAAGATGCTCCCGTGAAACTACCCATCGATGACGGAGGTTATTATTGTAATTGTTTATGTTTTCTGCGAATATTGGGACCTGATTGGGGAGATGTTTTTGTGAGAGGGATGGCCGTTTACAACTTAACTGTAGCTATAAAAAAATAAAGTGAACAATACATAGCAATGAAACAAAAAATAAATAAAATGAAAAACAAACAATAAAATTTTCAACTACCCCACATCCATCATATTATTTTATGATAGGCGGGCTTCAAGGAGAGGGATTTAAGCTAAAAGGGGGTTTTTGAAAATTGTAATTTGAAAGTGTAGGTACTTAAAAATCAGCTGTTTCTTAAAATTAGTGGTCATGGACCGTAAGTTGTCCAAGTTGTTTTGCAATTTAGACATTAATTGCATTTGATTTCAAAGACAGGTGTTTTGTAGTGACAGATAACAGCCTTTTTTTTAATTCAAATTTCCAAAACTTAGAACAAAAGGTATTCACCTAGACCTCTAGAACAACGCCCTTTCGGCTTAAATTACCGTCCCCGAATACACTGTATAAACTAAATATTTTATTGCTCTATGTACGTTCACGTATTGTTTCAATAGTACATTATGCCATGTCCATAACAAAAATATGTCTCAAAATTGTATAAAAAAATGAGTCACCCGTGACTCCTGAACTTATTCCAAAAGCTCAGCGTGAGTTGTATGTGACTCATTGGACTGTTAAGTTGTTAATATAGATATTGATTACTAGCTGCGCCCTGTGGTTTTAGCCTTGTAAGTCTTGACACATATAAAATTCAAAGTCGTGACTGATCTATATATAGTATATCAATGCAGAACCCAAACCGCTGCTCTTAGATAAATGAAATTTGGAAAGTGTTCTTTGTGATGTGTAGGCATCCACTAAGAAAGGGTTTTTAGAAAATCCGGCGGGATCGGGACTTACGCGAGTGAAACCGCGGGTCGCTGCTAGTCCATTATAAAACTCTTGTTAATTACTATAGGTCTGCATCTTGGATTTCAATGAAATTAAAATAAGTTTATTTAAAAAATATTTTTTTCCACAGGATTGTACCTGAAACAGAAAGTGAAAACAGAGATTATTGTGAAGATAGAGCCAGATGATAACTCCACCGACCCAATTGACGGTAACACACATTTTTTCAAAATTAAATGCTTTTTAAGTTTCTGCACCTCACAGGATTTGAATCTGCAACCCTACGAATCCGTTGTAGCACGTCTTTCGTTTGCGCCACAAGGTTGGAAAAAAAACTATTTCTTGAAAATACAAAACTTTTATAGCCTTACTAGCTGACCCGACAGACGTTGTCCTGTCGTTTAGTATAAAAAAATAAAATTCATCAAAATCGGTTTAGCATTTTTTCTTTCATAAGAACCTTCTCCTGACAATAGCAAACACAACAAAAAAAGAATGATCGAAATCGGTCCAGCCGTTCACGCGTGATGTCGCCTTATTAATAAGCGTGGAGTAAGGTTGTAGAAGTGAGAACATGCTTTGTCTTTTTCCGTGACAAGAACTTTCAAAGTTGATAGACAGAAACAAAAAATGGTAAAATTATTCCGACCTTACTCCACGTTTTATTAATAAGGCTTTTAGTGTCGGAAACACTAAACACTTATCTTAGACAAAAAGCTTTTTGTCTTAAATGTGCTAAAGCTTCGAAACAATAGAAGTTTTTGTCTTGAAACTGCACTAAAATGTACAAAACAATGTTATCAAAAACTTTAAACGCAAAAGACTTCTTAAATCCATGTATGGGCCTTGGCATGGGCGGCATCCATCTTGTTTTTCTTCGTTCTCTTGTCGCACGATCAAACCTATATATTTGGATAAAGGAGATCTAAATAAATAAATAAAATAAATAAATAAATTCTGTGAACAACACAGCGCCATCTAGCCCCGTGGTAAGCTACTAAGCTTGTGTTACGGTGACTAGACAACGGATATAATACTTATATTTATTTTTCTTTTGTAAATACATACATATTATACATAGAGGGACACCCAGACCAGACACAAATATTTATTTTAATATATTATATATATATTTATATTATATTTATTATATTATATTATATTACTTATATTTATTTTAATAAATAGAATATATTCCAGCACAGGATGTCCTAAAGTGGCACGTTTCGGAGATATAGGCCAATGAAGTTTGAAAGGAAATTGTTCGAAAATTATATATAAAACATCATGAATTTTCAAAATTCTTATCATTCATATAGACCACACTCTCCAAATTTCAGCTCTATCAGCTGTTTAGGCTGTGCGTTGATCAGTCAGGACAAAGTATTTAAATAGTGTGATTATGTTTACAGCTGTGCCGGAGAAGTTAGAAGCTGTGGTGAAGACAGATCCGTGCGAGGGTACGGAGGTGGTCAACCTGCTGACCAGCGAGGAGCCCATGCTTATCATGCTGCAGGTATTTACATATTGCTGTACTAGACACCGTACAGTTTCTAAAACTATGCATTTTTTTTATTTTAAACGATGAGGTTAGAACACCACTCTCTTTTCTTGTGTGGTGTTCTTATTTACCACTTGACTAGATCTATAAATAAAACTTGAGAGGTGTCAAGGGACACCCGGATGGAACGAAGTTCCAAAAAAAAAGTACAAAAAGTGTCGTTACAACTTTTGGTCTTAATTTTTTCGTCTAGCCACCTTTCGCAACGCGCGATAAGGAACTTCGTTCCAATAGTTTTGTGTACGTTTACCACATAACTGGGCCATTGCAAGTGACGCGTTCATTCGGAGGTCGCATACATCAGTTTCGACTAATTCGCATGCAGTCTGCGCTTCTATAGTACTTGGAAAATAGTTTTTGATTCAAACCAGCACAGTCACACTCCGGCCTTGAGGAGTGTCTCCACCGCACCAGGTTCGATCTACCTTCCCCAGATGCCTGTTGAGGGTTCGCCAGATAGGCCTCTGTAGACTAGAACCTGGGGCAGATGTTCTGCACGAGGACAAAGTCAGAGGACCCCTGACTTCGGGTGTTTGACGCTTGTTTACGCGATTAATTCCAAGATAACAATGTGATAATAACAATAAGATAAAAAAAAATTAAGTGTGCTATTAACATCGCGCTTACGGTAAAGGAAAACATCGTGAGGAAACCTAAGGCTTAAAGTCACGCAAAACGACCCAGTTATAGGGCTAGTTGCGGAAACACACAGTAGATAATAGTAATAGTATATAACAATGTAATGCAAAATGTATGTGTTCATCATCATCATCCGAGCGATGTTCCCGGTTGCATCCCTCTCGAGAGCCCGGGGTCTGCAAAATGTATAGTTGATCTGCATATAATATGTTCTGGGTGTGCTAGTTGCCGGACGCCCTGCCGGGGCGCGGCGGGGGCGACGACGACGCCCCGCGACGCCCGCGCGGCGCCCCGCCCTCTACTTCCACCTCCACGGAGGAACCCACCGCAGAAGAGGTAAATACTATAACAAGATATTGATATTTATGCACTGAAACTGTGGGACATTTCTCCTTCAGAGTGAAAGTCTTCAAAAG